>WBMW01006247.1:127004-142297 GCA_013396635.1 Penelope pileata | reverse complement strand
AGCCAAGGACACATTTTGTTCCTCAGTGAAGCAGTTAGAAGGCATAAGGAGACATAGAAGACAAGGAATTGGGAGGGGACGGGACCAGGACAGCTGATCCAAAGTGACCAAAGAGCTATTCCATACCACATCACATCATGTGATTTTTACGAAAGAGGAATCTCTTGCTCAGAGGGAGGGGCTGCTGGCCAGGTGAGTATCGGTTGTTGGTCCCTTGCTTTGTGTATTATTTATTGTTTCTTATATATATATATATATGTACTGGTATTTCTTTTATTCTCTCTGCTGTCTTAGTAAATAGCTTTTATCTCACCCCACGAGTTCTACCGTATTTATTCCTTAATTCTCTCCCCCATCCCACTTGGGAGGGGGGAGAGTGAGCAAACAACTGTGTGGGACTTAGCTGTCTGCTAGGTCAAACCAGGACACAGTTAATCAGTAAAATTACAAATGAAGAGGCTAACACAAATCAATAATATTCCACTAAAAACTGATTTTCAAAATTGTGAAAAAAAAAATCTTTTAACTTGTCAATCAGAAAGTCTAAGGAAAGGGAATAGCAACATTATATTAATTATATCAACATTTGTATTTCCTGGAGATGGTTCATAGGTCAAGGGTGCTGTCAGGGGAGTGAGCATATTATAAGACACTGAAATAGAAGAAAAGAAAATCCATGAATAACACAGTTATTTACAAAGCTCAGAGGATTTTATTATAATTACATATTATTACTAGCCATGATGATGGATATGTTTGTGCACTCGCTACTGTACAAAGTGAAAATAAAAAGTTTCAGAAGGTGTTTTTAATGTATGTGCACTACCACAGGAAGGTCAAGGGAAGACTTCAGTAATTTGTTTATTTGATTGTTTGTAGTACGGATATTTAGGTCTTGTAGGATATTTAGGTATTGTAGTACAGATATTTAGTACAGATATTTAGTAATTTGTGTCATTATCTACCATTGATACCATTGACCAATAAAATTGAAAATTTGTAACAATATCCATAGCTGTGTAATCCAAAACTTAGTTTTCCTTTAAGTGACATTGAAATATATAGTCAATTTCAAAATTAGCAGCATAGTTCAGAACTAACATAAATTCTTTTGTTGAGTGCAGCAAAATATTTAGAAAAACTGTGGATGTTAGCAGTGCAGGGAATTTGCTATAGAGAATGAGACATACTTAGCAAAGAAACTTACAAATTTACAACTGTAAAAGAAAGGAAAGAATCATCCCAATTTACTTATACAAACTGGCAAATAGCAACCACTAGAAATTGCATAATACCTTCCCATAGATACTGGTTGCTGCTTTTCGTGGTAGAAGAAAAAAAAATTCCACAAACTTACCTAAAAATCACAAAAGCTTAACATTTTTTTCATTATTCTTTCTAGTTTTGTTAAATACTTTTTATGTTGACAAAATTTGCAAACACTCAGATCTCTGTATCATTGGAATTTGAATTCAAACAAAACCCTTCATTATAGGGTCTGAAATTATTCTATGCCTCATGAATTCAAGTTGGTCCTCATGTATTACTTTACCAACAAATTATTTAGTCTCTTGCTAAAATCTTGGCATATTTCACTGCATTACATTTAATTATTTCAGCTTTCTTGTTGAAGAGGTTCCTGATCAACCTGCATCTCATCTCTTAGCACCACCTTCTCCTTTATTCCTGTAGCAGAATACTTAGTGCAGTCCTCATCCTATAAAGATCAGTCAGATGATATTAAAAGATTGAACTACAGTAACTCACCTAATGGCAGGATCTCTTGATTGCAAATGAATGGTGACATGAGCAACTCAGCCAGCATACTGGGACCAGTAACAATGAACAGCTACACCCAGGAAACTTGTCAGCTAATGCAGTTGGATTTATGACAGTATGTGAGTTCTTCAGCTTGGGATAAAGCTACACTTCAATCAATATATAGAAATAAAATATATTAGTCTTGTGGTGGTGTGGCTGAATCAGTTCCTGAAATTACTTACTTAAACTTATATCCACCTTTAAAAAAAGTATGCTTGAATATATTTGCCAGGCTTAAATGATTAGACCCAACATTCAAAACAAAAATCCAAACTACATCTACAGCCTACACACTAAACTGCTTTCATGTCATCACAAGCATAATAAGCAAAGCCCAGATCATCTATTTGTGCACTGTTAGGCAACAACATAGAGTCTGGGGCCTCCTGTGTTATGTATAACACTAGGATGAAGGACACAGACATCAAAGGATTATTTCCAGGAGAAAAGATTGACTATCCAAAGGCCAAAAAGCGTAACTCTTTATGACCTTATGATACAAAATGTCAAAATATCAATATTTGCTTCCCACTAGCCATGAATCTGTTATGACACTTAGTCAAAAAAATGCGTTAAAGATTTCTTCATGAACCTTTAAGTAGAAACAAGAGACGTCCATACCATTTTCTCAGCAATCTGGTGGTTACCTCTTTAAATGCTTACTCTGTAAGCTTATCACCTCCCAATTTTCTACGGTACTTCAAAGCTCTGCGAGATTCTGACCTTATTGACTCTAACACAAATTCTTTTAGGTATTCTCTCCTCTCCTCAATTTTTCTAAACAAGAAAGGATTTCTCCAGAATTGCTGATTTAGAGAGGCTTTTACAGAACATTGCTCTGGATTTCTAAAGCTTTTCTTTTAGCTGAAAATTTGTGGAAGCTGAAGTATTTGACTTGTCATGTTTTTGTATGGCAGCAGGATATTCTTGGCTATTGAATTCTTAAATGCTTGGATGGGGAGTGTGGGAGGAGGGAACAAAAGCTCTTGTAAATTGCCTGCATCACTGTAGGAATAATTGTAATATTGTAGGAATAACCTGTTTTTTTTCTTTTTTTTCCTGGACTTATGCCATTTACTGAGTAAGTTAAAACTGCTAGTGAGAATATGTATCTAGTGTTTCCCAGCTCAGAATTAATTTGCCTGATATAGCACTAACTTTCAAAATAATAATTCTTTTCTCTGAGAACATTTCATCTCCGTATTAAAGACTAACTGAACTGAAGATGAAGAGAAAGGTAAGACGGATTTGGTACGGAAATTAGTCTTCAACTTTACCTTCTTCAGAAACTACTAAGTATATGCTAAAATAATTTGTAAAGTAAGTATATCAAGAATTCAAGCATCAGTGTGTAGTGGAACATGGTATTCGGGGGAGCAGTGAAACTTTGAGTTGTTTAATAGCATTATCTTTGATAAGACAACATAGAGAAAGACCTCATGAGCAAATGCAGTGAAAGGAAGAGAAAATAATACATTTTGAGTTCAAGAAAACTTCTTCTCAATAGCTAATAACAGTTTTATGGTGAACACAACTTGAACAAATTTTACACCACAGTTGGTAGGGAATAGTGATAGCAAATAACAAGAAAGTGCACAAATTAAAACAAGAGCAACAGAATGTGTGAGTCGCATGCATACCCCTTAGCCACTCAGGTCCTTGTAAAACGGCGTGAAAGGACTTCTAAAATTTGTTCTGCACTGAACAAATTCAGTTATTAGATTTAATTGAAGATATGGAGTATCTTTTACATCTTTTAATATTATCCTGAAAAAGTCCTCAAAATATTGTCAAAGAAAATCATCATAAGATACACCTGTATCATTTCGTTTTTTCTATTTGTATCAGTTTAGCAGTATCCATCAATTACAGAATAACTGAAGCGGATATGCAACCAAAACATTTCATACTCTAGGAGGGTAAATGCAGAAGTAGCTGATTTGCTTGGCCTGTTGATGACAGAAACAAGTGAAACCATTGTTCAGTGATTTACCTGGCTAGGCTGGACTAGAAACTATATCAGGTAGACATATTTGTTCTCTGTTAGTCTACAGACAGAGATGAGACACTGACTGATTACCAGGAAGCCAAAAAGAAGTCGACAGAAGAAGCTCACAGATTCAGAGTATGGGTCATATACAGCGCTGGCTATAACGTAAGGCTTGGACACATTTTGAAAATATTTTTTTCTTGTTCATTTCTACTGCGCCTAAAGAATTTTTTTTCTTTTTTTTCCCTATAAAGAGAGCACAAAAGAAATATTCAAATGAAGTCACAGCATGGGTTTTTTTAAATCCTTCTGGCAGCAAGATCCTACATGAAGGTATGTTATGTAGACAAGGAGGACTAGTCACAAAAAAACCCTTAAATTACAATAAGAATTCAAATACTCATTGAAACCCTTTGCATTTATCAAAGATAGCAGTACAAAAATACATTCAATGAGCAGCATCTGCTATTGTATTTCTTACTACTTTCCAACACATATTTCTATTTGTTTTGGTAAAGAAAAAAAAAAAACATTTTCCTAGTCAATGTTTTCTGCATTCCCTCATATTGAGAATTGTGCAAAAAGTTTATTGATTTCATTGATGTTTCTGACCAGTCAGGATGCTAAGTAATATGAGGAGAGCTGGTAGAAGCATGAAATGTTAAATCATCGGTTCGCTAATTTGGAAACTAGACTTCCAAAAGAATGCATTGATTTGTTCTTCAGAAAGTAGACTTTCAAGAATAATTTTCTAAACTTATGGTTTCCTGCTTCCAAGAGAAAAAGCCACACAGAATCACAGAATCACAGAATCACAGAACTGTAGGGGTTGGAAAGGACCTCTAGAGATTGTCAAGTCCAACTCCCCTGCCAAAGCAGATTCCCTAGTGCAGGTCGCACAGGTAGGTGTCCAGACGGATCTTGAATATCTCCAGAGAAGGAGACTCCACAACCTCCCTGGGCAGCCTGTTCCAGTGCTCCATCATCTGCACCATGATGAAGTTCTTACACATATTGATGTGGAACTTCCTATGCTCCAGGTTTTGGCCATTGCCCCTTGTCCTGTCCCCACAGACCACTGAAAAGAGGCTGGCCATGTCCCTTTGCCTCCTGCTCATAAGATATTTATAGACATTAATAAGATCTCCTCTCGGTCTTCTTTTCTCCAGGCTGAACAGACCCAGATTACCCAGCTTTTCCTCGTAGGGGAGATGCTCCAGGCTCTTTGTCATTTTTGTGGCCCTCCACTGGACTCTTTCTATGAGACCCCTGTCCTTTTTGTACTGGGGAGCTCAGAACTGGACACAGTACTCCAGGTGAGGCCTGATCAGGGCAGAGTAGAGGGGGAGAATCACCTCCCTTGACCTGCTGGCCATGCTCTTTTTAATGACCCCAGGATATCATTGGCCTTCTTGGCCGCCAGAGCACACTGCTGGCTCATGGCCAACCTGTTGTCCACCAGGATCCCCAGGTTCTTCTCCTCAGAGCTCCTCTCCAGCAGGTCATCCCCCAACCTGTACTGACACATGCAGCTATTCCTCCCCAGGTGCAAGACTCCACACTTGCTTTTGTTAAATCTCATGCATTTTTTTACTGACCAACTCTCCAGCCTGTCCAGGTCTTGCTGAATGGCAGCACAGCTTTCTGGCATGTCAGCCACTCCTCACAACTTTGTATCATCAACGAACTTGCTGGGGGTGGACACTATCCCGTCGTCAAGGTCGATTAAGATGTTAAACAAGACCGGACCCAGCACTGACCCCTGGGGAGCGCCGCTAGTCACAGGCTTCCAATTGGACTCTGAGCTGCTGGTCACTACCCTCTGAGTTCGGCCAGTCAGCCAGTTCTCAATCCACCTTATCATCCATTCGTCTATCCCGCACTTCCTCAGCTTCATTATAAGGATGTTGTGGGAGACAGTGTCAGAAGCCTTGCTGAAGTCAAGGTACACAACATCCACTGCTCTCCCCTCATCTACATAGCCAATGATAACATCATAGAAAGCTACCGGGTTGGATGAGTATGATTTCCCCTTGGTGAATCCACGCTGACTACTACTGATAACCTTCTTCTCTTCCAATTGCTTGGGGATGGCATCCAGAACAAACTGCTCCATCACCTTTCCAGGGAAGGAGGTGAGGGTGACTGGCCTATAGTTTCCCAGATCCTCCTTGCCCTTTTTGAAGACCGGGGTGACATTGTCTATCACCTAGTCTTCACGTACCTCTCCTGTTCTCTAAAATCTGTCAAAGATGATAGAGTGGTTTGGCAATCACCTCTGCTGGCTCCCTCAGCACACGTGGATGCATCATTCAAGTCTGTCTTGAGAAGAAAGACTGCTTTACATATTGACAATACCCCTGTTTACCGCAACGTAAGCCTAATCACTCATGATCAGTATAATTTTATTCTGGTTTTGTTTTTTTGTTTGTTTGTTTGTTTGCTTTTTTGGATGAGGTTGCCCCTACCTGTACGTAAAAAGATGATGAACTGCATTTTTTTTCCCCTGATAACTTCTCCAGTTTCTCAAGATCATTCTGTATTTTAATCCTTTCCTCAAGTATATCCGGACTTCCTCCTAGCTAGATGTCAGTGCAGATTTAAAAAGTAATACTTTCTTCCTTTAAAAAAAAACAAAAAAACAACTATTTGGCTTATAGATATAATACATATCTATAATACGTGTATCAGTTAACTACACAGTAATCGTGACTATGTAAAGAATTCCAATTAATATATAATGCATTACCTAAGAAAAAAATTAAAAATTCTTCTTGTCACAACAAAAAGAATGAACTCAATAGCAATGAAATGTACATTATGTATTAGTGCCTACTCCAGCAAAACTAAAAGAAAACTGTTTGCATGAGTAAGGACTACCTAAACAAGGATTCTGCAAAATCAGGACCTTGGCTTTTTTATCTGTCACTTTCAAATTTCTCAAAATGCTTCTGATCCACGTTTTAGAGGACAGAGGCAAGATAATGCATACACTGCTTTTTTTAATATATTTCTTTCCCAAGACTTTTTCATCTTATTTAGAATTAAACCACCCATGCATTTCAAATAACCAGAGTGCAAAAAGTATCAGAATGTTTCAGCTGTGACAAAGAAAAATTATACATGTTTATATTACAATTGATTTCTAGATTAGCCAGGGGCTGGCACTGAACATACAATACTGAGAACAGAAAAACTCATTATCATGTATCTGCTATGCATGGAAGGACTTATTTCATTCCTTCACCCTGGCTACAGGGCTAGCAGCATTGCCAGATAAGAATTCCTTGTAATATTTGCAAATTAAGACATGAATAATTGAAAGTGTTTGGAAGTGACTCTGTTCACTGGGGAAATGGTATAGAACTTAGTCAATCATCTGCAATAAAATATATTTCCTTCATGTGCTGCATAAATATTTGACTAACCACTGGGCAAAGCATTAGTAAAGCATCTTCTCAGCAAGAGATTGAAATCTGGTGACACCAGTAAAGAGAATGAATTAACTCCACTGTGAAATATCAAAAGCAAGTTTGAAAGTTTCAGTCTTGGCTCAGTAATATTCATGTGACAGTTGCACACCTGACTGTTGAGTTGCAGTCCTTTTCATTTATTTCAAAAAGGGGATGTTTTGCATATGTAGCTGTAGTTTTCATGTGCGGCGGGAGTAGGTGGGATTCAGCATTTGTGCATGCATGGAAGAAGAAAGGGTAGCATAGACATTTCCTTTCAATTGATTTGGGGATTGTAGAGACTCTGTCTTTTATCATGTCAGTCACACAGACATCTCTCACTGCAGGGGAACTTGCCTATGCTTGCACAGGGAAGGTAGAACTGTCTATCTCCAACATATTCTGCACCCTCTTTGGCAAGCACTTTTCATTCCCTAAATCCAACTGCAAACTAAACACACAATTTCCATTCTTTCTTCACCACGAAGCAATTCCCAAATGGTTGAGGCATTGAAGACAGTTTTGAAGATCGTCCACAGAGCTTAACAGACTGCAAGCTCAAACTAAGAGCACAATTTCTGTTTCTTCTCTTCCATTGAAGCATTGAGACATTGAAGTATTTTTAGAGATTTTCCACAGGACTTTACAGGAACAGAAAGAAAAATATGTACATACTTTCATCCATATGTTATGGTGATGTGATCACTGGTGTTCTGTCATCATATGGTTAATTTGAAATTCATGGTCCCTTGTCAGATTTCTGAATCTGACTGAATTTGCTGAATATTGCTGAATTTATCAGCAATACATATATATATATTTGAATTTGCTTTACGATAAAAAATATGTTTCCCTTGTGGAGAGTAATGATTTATAATTACACTTTCACGAATAACTTTCCATAGTTTAGAGGACTACATGGTTTGGATTAAATAAGTTGTGCAAACTGATACTCATCACCCTTGTTTTGTTTGGTAGAGGAAATGTGAGTAGTCCTTATTAATAACAATTGTTGATAACAGTCTTTAAGAAGTATCAATTTCATGTGCAGATAGAAAAAAATCGTCAAACATTCAACCATTTCTAACCCTGATGAATAAACATATAACCTGCCTTAAAAGTTTTGAAGCATTTCACTCTAGCTCTTTCGACTCCTTTTCAAGAAATGATAAATTGTTGCAAATTGTTTTGAAAAACGTGCTCCAGTTTTATCTGTGAGAAGCAATGATACTGCCAGGAACTGAAATGAAAGAGAACAAACAAATTAACAAACTAAAACAAACAAATCAAATCCAAACCTGTTTCTTGGTTATTTTCACCCTCAGACTATGGATTTTGAGGGGGCAAGTGACTGAGAAATCAAGAAGATCTGATAAAACAAGCAATGTTGTGACACTCCTGTTGATCCTTGCTACAGTTAGCATCATCCTGTCATCTCTAGTGATCAGGTATAAAGCTAGAAGAATAGATTTGTCAAACTAGATCTCCTGTACTTAAAGACAGAGGACAACAGAGAGGAGAAATATTATGCTAAAATTGATTATTTAAGAAATAGACAATATTCATATTAGTGTCATGTGGATTTTGGCTATTAAGAGATACAGTAAGAATATGGCACTATATTGAGAATGTGGCACTATGTATGTGCCTGTGGGACATCATATATTAAGATATTCCTTTTTATTGCTCTGTCCAACAAAATAAATCTGTAGGACTCATTAGAGTTATGTTTAAATATCTTTGCCTCACTGCATTAAACTGACAATTCAAAAACTGCAATTTTGCCTAATACAAACCAGTTTTTTGGCATATGAATTTTCACCCCTTTGTGCAACTGGCAAAGTAAAAGCTCATCACTTTTCAATATTTGTCTATTCTGTCATGTTATTGCTGAGTTATATTCACTTAATTGATCTAATGGAGCACAATCTTGTTGAATACAGTGTTTCATATACTTTGTTATATTGAAAAAAGTTAGCTTCTGAAATAAATTAACCCAGCTGAACTACCTCATTTGTTTTAAGAAGAGGTTGTAAGTTTGAATATGGCCTTTTGTTTAATTTATTATGCTGAATTCTTCACTCATGAATTACAGCACAGTAAAAAGAAGAAAAAAGCGTGAAGTGAAAGAAGGTAAAATTATCTTCAGAAGTTTATTCTCGAGTGTAACTGGAGAGCCCTGTGTAAGAGGTGAGAATGAAGAATTATTGTCAAAGCATGGAAACATCCGTTTCTGATTTTCACTCACTTGAATTGAAGCTGTTCAGTAGGTCTGTTCCAATTGTATTTTGTGTTTATTCTCCCTAATGTCCTACTGCTTTTGAACAATGTACTATCACAGTTGTTATTTGATGTAATATGAATAAATGATGAAATATGTGGGATGTTAAAAATTTTAAGCCCTTTATACTATTTGCAATTTAGGAATCTCTATAAGGACAATGCATGATATAATACAAAAAAAANGGCAGTCGAAAAAAAAAAAAAAAAAAAAAAAAAAGGAGTTTTAAAAACTCTGTTGGCAGTAGTGGCTAAAGAGAAAAATAATACAGATTCTGCAACATAGCTGTCATGACTGGATGTCTTCTGGTTTCCACAAAACATATTTCCAAGTATGATATATTTAACAACTCCAGACAGACCCAGAATTATACCTTCACATGCTTGCTAGATCAAGTGATTTCTTTTACTCTCTAAACTCAGGCTAAAATCATGCCTGAGACAATAAAAAAAGCTGGTCTTGCAAATAGGCACTGTTTATTCTTGAATATCTCTATTTCTTATCCACATCCAGTATGTCTCAAGCACTGGATGGTATCTTCACGTGTCACTCTAGGAAACGGGAAATGGAAGAAAACAAGGAACAAACAAGAAGCTCAAATTCCCTACCTATGTCATTTTAATAATTCAAAATAAATGTATTCTTTTTATCTTTATAAGTATTCTGAGTGCTTGTCTAATTTTATTCTTCAGTATTCTTCATTATAATATCAAACAAGAGACACTTTCAAAAAGAAACTAAGGTAAACAAAATATTAAAAGCCCTGATGTCAAGAATAAAAGCAGTTTTAACCACTGAAAAATAAAAAATAAAATAGAAATAATGCAAACACAGCTTGAAACAAAATAACTATGAAATGAAAACAATGCTGTATTAGGAAAAAAATATTTTAAAAACATTATCTTGAAAAAATTAAAATGAAATTGCACTGGTTTTAAGGGTGGTCATTTCACAACCTATTTTAAAGGATTTCTTGAGATAAACTCAAATATTCCAATTTTCTATCAAAAATGTTTAGATTTCATCCCTCAAAGTACACTTCAAAATACCTCTTACATAGCTGTATGAAATTTCAACATTTTATTACAAAACAGAATAAAAAATATTTTAAAATTTTTAATTGAAGATTTTTTTTTTAATTCAAACTAGCTTTTCTAGTATATAAATCCATGCAGTCTTTTTGGTAATATTTTGGTAGCATAATGAATTTCACTGGTTTATTTGATTACTTTTATGCTTTCTTGCTCTTATTTCTAGTAACTTCTTTTATTTCAGAGAACAGCCCTGCTGGAAGGACTTGGGGGTAGTGGTGGATTGCGAGCTGGACATGATCCAGCAATGTGTCCTTGCAGCCTAGAAAACCAGCTCCCTGGAGACATTCAGGGTCAAGCTGGACTGGGCTCTGAGCAACCTGATCTGTCTGTAGACGTCCCTGTTCATTTCAGGGGAGTTGGAGTAGATGCCTTTTAAAATTCTCTTGCAGTCAAACGATTCTATGATTCCATGATTTCAGCGCATTATTTTCTGCACCTTCTCATCCATATTTCAAATTTTTCTGACCATGTTCTCACTTATGACAATGCCTCTTCCCTTTCTGTCTAACAGTATCACAATACTAAAATTTAAGGCTCCCAACACTATAATTTTCCATTCCATTTCAGAGAATAAAACTCCCAGTGGCCCATAGGCATCAATGCTGCATGTGTCTGGGAAATGTAAAGTGGCAGATAAAGAACCCTGCAAGCAAAATTATGATGTTATTGGACACTGAGTTTCTGAACAGTTACGCAATGTGTGGGTTATCTAACTGCATATACATGTTACTGAACAAATACCTGAGTCTGAGCCTTTTTGTGAATTCTCCTGCACACACCATGCTTCCCTCCACTTTACATCTGATTTCCCTCTGAATTCTCCTTGCTCCTATGTCTGGGGGTTCACTGCTGCTTAAATTCTCACTTCTCTCCTTTTATCCTCAACCATTATCTGTTGCAGTCTACCTAAGAATGTGTAATGTTCCCAACACATTCTCTGTAATTGCTCTTCTTACACCTCCTTCCTGTTTGTTAGCTGTTGAAGCACACATTTCACTGATTTCCACTTCTAGCACCTCAGCTGGATATGATATAGCTTTCCCAACTATTCACACGTCATTCACCATCCTCTTTTATTTCACATCATTTTATGTTGCTTTACCTATATGCCAGAATGTTTGCAGATCACCCGAGTAGAGACTTCTGCTCTTCTTTGTCACTTATTCTTCTGATCCACATTCTAATAACAAAAAAATAGCAAGCTTTACAGATGTGTTCAAAAACAAGTAAAAAAAATATGCAGTGTTCATTCCATCTCAGAAAGTAACTCCTCAACAAATAAGAGAATAAATCCTGTCTTTATGAAACTACCTAAGGAAACTATATTTAATATGACTTTTCACTATATAGATAGTCTATAATATTTACAGCAGAGGGTTAAAAACAACCCGACCCAACCCTTGATTACAGTATAGCAAGTACTTGTAAAAGTATCACCAGGAAGTGGAACATTGTGCACATGCACAAAACAGAGCTCAAAGACAATATTTTTTTCATATGTGCACTATAAAAGTACTATACCTAATGATTCAATCCTCTGCTGTGCGGAGTGCCTCCTGGAGGGTGCCAAGTGCCTTCAACTCCTAAGTCTTTCTGTCTCTTTCCAGAAGCATTGGAAAATTGAGCTATAAAGCAGTAAGGCATTTCTTTATAAAATAATGCTTTTCATCTGACTTGAAGAGAAATCTTTCAAAGAAGGAATGAAAGTTACCGCTGAGACATTCTTGACAGAAAAGCAAGTTGATTCAAGTGGCCACTACTTATGTTTTTGTGATAACAGTTCATCAAATCTCGGTAATCAAAAAAGATGGAAAAGGAAATAAAGGAGGAAAATACATGGTAGTTAAATGGAGGTTTGAACCAACCTCGATGACTTTGTGAAGTTTAACAAAATGTGAAAGTTTGATATTTTATAGCTCTTAAAAAAATCTTCCTTGTATACTGAAAACCATTGTTTACATAATGGTGATTTTGCAGAAGAATATTTCATTCCTTGTGTTCCAAAAAACATTTTATGGTGATCTACAACTCACAATTTCATGTTTTATATAATGTTTCTGTGACCTTCAAAATATTAGAAATAGTCAAGCAGGAAATGTCAGAGAGAACTTCGAACAAAAATCTAAATGTATATAATGGACTCAGTTCTCTGACATGATGCAGTCACGTGCCATCTAGATCCTGGAAGGCCCTATGTTGGCATACAGTGCTTGAATCTCCAGAGCACCGGAGAGAGAAAAACTGTACTAACTTCCACTACTACATCAATTCTGTATGTGGGAGATGTGAACTGAGGAGAAAGACGATTAGCAGTCAGAATATCTCCCTTGGGATAAGCCAATTTTCACAGAGTCCTGAGTACATTAGCTCCTTTTTACAGCATTGTATATACATACATTACATCATTGCTATCAAAGACCCAGCCTCAAAGCCCTTGTCCTGGAAGCTGAGCTCTTCACTTTTTCTTTACGTTTCCGTCCAAGCATTTTTAATCCAGAGAGTAGAGAAGACAAAACAGTTCATCATAGATGAAAAAAATATTTCAGACTTCCCTAAAAACAATTTTCCTGTATTCTTTGGAATCAAACTGCAAATGCCAGTTATTTACTTTTAAAACACCAAATTTTAAAAATATGGAAAGAAGAAAGCTTAACCACTGTAGACATTCTGATCTGTTCTTGGATAAAGAACTGAATAATTTCCTTTGCTGGATTCAGCTCTGCTTGACTTTAGCTAACAATTATCTTATTTGTATATTTTCTGATTTTTAAAACATTATTTTCTTTGCTGAACAGAGCATTTTACTCTTTCTTTTTTGTTGTATTGCTGTAAGACTAACACTGTGATTAATTACCAGAATGATTCTGCCTGAGCTCCCTCACCTCCCCATCCAGGTTATAGATAATGTATATTCAGCAGCACAGGTATTTGGAATTAAAAGATAGCTTATCATTTCCCATTATTATCAGGAATATCTTGTTTTAAAAATATTAAAAAGATACCTGTCTATAGCTAAATGTATTGGATATAATGAGTCTCTTACAGGCTTCAGCAATTTCAACAGGTAATATTTGTCCAGTGCAATTTTTAACATAATCAACTTCTTATTCAGAATATCACTTATTTTTCTAAAATAATCCAAAGAGAAGACCACAAGAAAGGATCATTTTGATGCAGGATACCATCCAAGGCAGAAGATACAGTGCAAAGAGAAAATGTGTGAAATGTGACCTTGTTAATCTTTAGGACACTGCAAAACTCACACTTCGAAAAGCTACATGATTAAAGGTTGAAAAAATGTTTAAAGTCATTTGAGTTTAGATCTGGTAAAGAAGCTGAAATTTTGTGAGTTCAATGCAGGAGAAGAGAACAATGTTTTGACACTGCACTTTCTATTCATGATTAATTTCACATTACAAGAATCCTGAACGTGCTATGCTGAACTTGAGATGATGATTCTTTCAGAGTTTCGATTATTGAATTTGAAAATAATTCAGTCCAAAATTCAATAAATATTCAATACTACATACAGGTCTCCCACATTTGAAAAAAAATGCTTACAATTAAGTTGATCCTGAATAGTGACTAATTCAAATTATATGCTTTCTAAATATTCATATTATAAATAATAATTACCTTTTTCTTCCCTTGACAGTACTGTTATTATCTGTATTTACTACATATATCAACACCTCAAAACTCGCAGTTATATTTTTTTCTTTTATATATAAAGAAATAGTAGGCAACAAAAAAATCCGAGTTTAAGAAACATTTTAAAACACTTTAGAGAATGGCAGAATGAAGTACTTAAAGCATTAGCTGAATCTGCAGGAGGTAAATTGTCCTTGAAAGACACAATGGCAGCTTAAAGAGAAATTTATAATCTCTCTCTTGGGTTTGACAATATTAATTTGTCTCAACCATTTCAGAAGCAACCTGGCCACAGTGACACTTTCCTAGGTGCATTCTAATAAGGTGATACTGTCTCATTAAACTAAATGACATTCAGCAGAGAACAAGACAATGGCTCAAAATCTATTGTTATGCAACATAATGTGATCTGGTATTAACAAGTGACAGTCATATGTTGTTTATGAGATCAGAATATTTATTCTGTGAACAAACCAAAACACATTGCATGTAGAAGCAATGTCATATTTCAAACTGATACATAAACTGTGCAATGTTGTTTACTCAGCTAGGTTAGTGTTTTTATATTGAGATCTATGAACTGCTGAGAGGTCGTGTCAGTCATTCAATTTCCAGTATTGTGGATGCCATGGTGTCATTCTGACCTGTACAAAAGTATTCCTAGGCTGGTTATTATTGCATTCAAAGAAGAAATTTCAGGAAGCATTGCCATTGTTTTCAAAAGGTATGTATCATTTAAATAAATCTTGGCAGCAAGTAGATTTGATTCTTTCTTTGGAATACTGGAGGAGGATGATTCATAGATAGGCGGAGAGTTTGGGATATTAGACAAAGAAGATCAAGAAAGTGCAGTTTATTATCCCTCCACGTAGTAAAAAATAAATCATAGAATCATAGAATCATAGAATGGTTCAGGTTGGAAGGGACCTTAGAGATCATCTTGTTACAACCCCCCTGCCATGGGCAAGGACACCTCCCACTCAACCAGGTTGCCCAAAGCCCCA
>WBMW01006247.1:0-126222 GCA_013396635.1 Penelope pileata | reverse complement strand
TAAATGAAAACAACAAACAGCCACACTGTATCAAATTGAAAAGAGGGCTGAGCAGAGTAATTTGAAGAAAGTTATCTTTGCCCAGCAGTAAGGAGAATAGCTGCCGCATAGAGAGAAGAACATTTTTTCTTTTGTTGGTTACCATAAAGCCAGTGTACAACTCGTCTTTTTTTTAAGGCTTTCTCAAGACCACTTCTAGAGTAACATTTCAGCTCTATAATAACTGATGCCATCTGACTTCACAGAAGCTCACTCATTAGAAAATATCCAAGCTTCTAGATACAGAGATAATCCATGTATTTCTTTATAGAGATCTAACAGTGCTTTCATTGGACTGGCCCAAGACCAGTATCATTCTGGGAAGATTTTTCTATTTATTATGCCACTTTTCCTCTAGCATAAGAGTGCCAAAATCAGTGGCAGTGCTTCTTGCTACTGTGTACAGTACTGCAAGGAAGAAGAGAATTATTCCCAGCTGGATAAAAGAAGTATGAGAACAGTATTAATATTTGAGATAGTAATTATTTAAACATATTTTAAAACTGCTAAGGTAACTCAGGGCCTATACATACAGACATATACTTTTTTTCCTACACTAGAACTTATTGACTATACACAGCTGCTAAACAACCCTCAAAGCCCTCCATATATCACTTAACCAGACCTTCTCTTTCCAGGTTCTTCAAAGCATCTTCTATGCTAAATTACTAATTCCCTTCATCTTGAGCAGCATAAAACTTCACATGCACCATGCTTATAAAATGCTAAACTCATATAAACTATGGTATCAATGTATTTCAGTTCATTGTGAAATATATTTATTTTACTGGGTAATGTTGAAGATGGCTGATGATAGATAATAGCAATAGATTGACCGGAACACTAATAGAGTCCATCAACCACTGTCAAGACGATTTATTTTATTTCCAGTACATATTCTGGGTAAATGTGCCGGGAATAAAAGAATTTGTGTCTCATGTATAGTTGCAGGAAGTTCAGGACACCTACAGCAGGCAGAACTACAGACACGAAATTTAGAGAGTTGTCCTTACTCCACTTGAAAGGAACAAACCAGAATCACCTAGTTTTTGTCTTTTCTCTTCCCCAGTCACTCTTTTTCAAATGGCTCTATTAGAAAACGGACAGTGATCTGAATTGTGGCAGTTTAGTCTGAAAAGAAAGATTTTCTTTTAGGAAATCAAAATCACTTTGGCACTTCTAGGTCAAAAGTCAAGCTGGAGAACTTATAAGATGTTCACACACTGCTTTCAACATTGGTGCTACCAGTGTGAGACCTCTCACCAAGAAGAAACACTATTTTGTATTAGCCTGAAATTCCAAATTACATAAGTCTTTGTGAAATAAACAAAATTTATTTCTGTTTAAGACATGAGCACATTCTGTATTTTAAGAGAACACAGGCTTTTTATAATACATTATGTCATATTAAGTGTCTTAGCATTAACAGCTGTGACTGAATTAAAGCCCTTCCTTCAAAACACATTGTTTTGACATCCAGACTTTTTTCGAAAGGAGATTCATCTGCACACTTCCAAGTTGTTCCTTTCATATAGTCTAAAAGTGTCGTTTGTCTTGACGGGATGCATCTGTGATGATTGCGTCTGAGGAGGAATAGCCCTGTGCTCAGTGAAGGCCTATCAGATTGAAAAACAGCTTTGCAGAAAAGGAACTGGTCTTCATGGACTGCAGGTTGGCCACAAGCCTGCAGAGCACTTTCACGGCAAAGAAGGCCCACAGCCTCCTGGGATGCATTAAGAAGAGTGTCACTATCATGTTGGGGGTGGTGACCCTTCCCCTCTACTCAGCACTGGTGAGACACACGTGCAGTACTGAGTCCAACTTTATGCTTTCTAGTGCAAGAAAGTCATCACAGAATCACAGAATAACTCAGAATGGTTGAGGTTTGAAAGGATCTCTGGATCTCACCTGGCCCAAGCTCTGCTCAAGCAGGGACACCCAGAGCAGGGTGCTCAGGACCATATCCAGGCAGCTTTTCAAGATTCTCAAGGAGGAAAACTCCACAATGTCTCTGAGCAACCTGTTCCAATGCTCTATCACACACACACAGCACAGAAGTGCTTTCTGATATTCAGAGAAAACCTCTTACATTCCAGTTTATGCCCACTGCCTCTTGTCCTGGCACTGGGCATCACTGAAAAGAGCGTGACTCCACTCTCTTTGCACTCTCCTTTTGGGTATTAATATACATTGATAAGATTCTTCCTGAGTCTCTTCTTCTCCAGGCTGACCAGTCCTGACTCTCTCAGTCTCTCCTCACAGGAGAGGTGCTCCAGTCCCTTGATCTTCTTGACAGCCCTCCATTGGACTCTCTCCAGGATGTTTAGGTCTCTCAGTGAGGTTTCCAGAACTGGATAAAACACTCCAGGTGCAGTCTCATCACCTCTAAGCAGAGCAAATGGATAGATACTGGAGCAAGTTCATGAGCATACTGGTTTAAATTCACCAATAATTACAGGGTTGAAGCATTTGGTATACAAGGAGAGGCTGAGAGAGCTTGAATCGTTCAGCATGGAATGATAGGGTCGATTTTATCCTTGTGTATGAATATCTGCTGGGGAGTAAAGAAGATGGAGGGAGACTCTTCTCAGTTGTGACAGTGAGGCAATAGGCACAGAATGAAACAGAGTATAAATTTAACATCTGAAAAAAACCCTCTTTGTGGTGATTGTAATCAAACACTGGAATGGAGAGATGCCTCCAAGTGATGCCTTTCTGACTCAGTAATTCTGTGTTTCTGTGATTTTTGATCAGTCATTGTTATAATCTTGTCTGCTAGACTTTCCTTAGACTTGAAGTTTCTACTTTCCAAATTCCAGTTTTACATGATAAAGATCCCTCATTCTTTTTCAAGGGGAGTTTGATTAATGTTGTTATTTTGCATATAAATGCCAAAATGCAATCTTTCTGCCTAGTAATGTAAGTATAAGTTCTGTTGCTTTTCATAAGCAATATGAGTGTTCCCACAAGAATAAAGAAAACACTTGAAAATGAAAAAACAAAACAAAACAAAATTCATTTCTTTCTGTTTCTAAATTTAGCTCAGTTAATTCTTATTTAAATAAGTTGGAATTATATTTGTTATACAATGAAAATCAAAACAAATGTTTGTTGTGATAGAAAAAATTGTATATCTATGCCACCAGCATGTGATTTTGGAATTGGCAGGCAAATAACAATCAGTGAGACTTAAATTTTTACATAACAAACATGACATTTCTATTGATTTTACGAATTGATTTTTGTGAATAGGAAGAATTAAGTTCAATACAAAAAGTTTTGCCTACTTGAGGAGAAAAAAGAAGAGAAGGAATGATTTGGAAAGTAAGCTGAATGTATTTATATATTTTTTTTCCCTCCACAAAATCTGTTGCTCTGGCTACTGTTTGGCTTCTATTATCAAGAGTTTTCAGCTCTGGAACCTCAGTATCTCCAAAATATGCATTTCCCACTTCTTTCTAGCAGGTGTATATTTAACACAAGTCTTTAAAACATGCCTATATGACTAAGGATTATCTTTATTTGATACTTTTCAGACTGAGCCTTAGCTTTTTTTCCCCAGAACTTTTGGATGACAGGATGCATATCATCTATAAGCTATCAGCCAGAAACGAAAGTGTTTGTGACCGCATTCACTCACACAATAATCCAGTAAAGTAACTGCATGGCTGTCAGCTCAGGTCCTGCACAACTGCATAGATGACTCATATCTGGCCATCTAGGTAAGTCTTTCTGCAAAAGACCAAGTAGATCAACTGCTTTCTGGGCATGTACAAGCAATAAATGATAAATGAGTGATGTGCTATAGCATACAGTTGCTGCATAGCAGCAATATCTAGGGAAACAAGATTTGATTGTGTTTGCAAAATCCAGTGAACTTTAATATCGCCAGAAGCACTCACATGGAAAAACCAAAGGTCTGCTGTATAATAGCTCCATTTATTTTTGTATCTTTCAGAATGTATCCACCTTTAAAATAGGTAGAATGGGAGATGAAACTCCCCACAGTAGTTTGTTTATGTCAAGATCTCTTGCTATACCTTGTGGCTAGCAGTAGGTGAGAGAATGTGGAGTCCTTGGTCTGG
This sequence comes from Penelope pileata, assembly GCA_013396635.1. NCBI lineage: Eukaryota > Metazoa > Chordata > Aves > Galliformes > Cracidae > Penelope > Penelope pileata. The sequence continues at coordinate 122,098 of WBMW01006247.1, read as the reverse complement.
GAGAAGGTGGCTGTTCTTGAGTCAGTTAAGGAAAGAGTTCCAGTCAATGCACATTCCTTGTGAGAATGAGTCTCTCAGGAAATTGACGAGGTCAGATTAAAGTTGGCAGCTGTAGGAAAGGACTTGGTGCATGAAGCAACAAGAGATCCCTTTCCCACCACAAGAAAACAGCAAAAGAGTTGAGGAGAGACAGGTAAATTAAGCCAATAAATCACTACAGAATCTTTTTCCAAAGCTTACTGCTTGGCTTAAGTCACAGTGAGATTGTATTTGACCTCAGAAAGCATGGTTACAATCAATGATCAGGCTGTCCAGAAAGAGTGGAAGGGACAGTGGTACAGACATACACTTCTCAGGATGAAGGGGAAGAACTGATTTAAAGATCTCAACAGAAAGGTAGTAATTAAACTAATAAATGGATCGTTCAGAAAAATTGAGATTTAAATGCAAAGGTTTCTATCTTTTGGAGCACTTTTGTTTTGGTTTATTCAAATATTAATACTTCAGTAGTTCGGAGAATAGTCAAATGATCCACACAGTCTGTAAATGTTACATTAATACATTTATGCCATGGGTGATTGCTGTTGTTCAAGCTGAAATATATCTCTCCAGTAATTTCAGAAACACTTTGGCTTTGATTCTTATTGTTACTAACCTATTACCGAAAAGAGTTTTGCCATTCTCCTGGGAAAACAAAGAAATTGAAAGCAATATGCATTCTTTGTTTGGTACATGAACTGTCATAAACTGTAGAATAACTCTGAGTACCATGATAAGTCAGTAGATAATGGTTTTCTGTATTTATTAAGATGATATAAAACAGTTTAACATCTTCAACTCTAAACAGCTACTTTATTTTGCGATGTTAAAGACAACTTCCATGTAGATAAGATCACAACTGAACAATGACAAACATGCCTAATTCACAAATTGCCTGTGAGTGATGGGAATGTCAAGATCCCAGATGCGTCAGATGTCTGTTTCTGGGGGTAGAAGACAAATTTGTTTTTCAAAACTAGCATAGCTGTAAGACTTGGATCTGCATCCTTATTGCTCTGAATGTTTGTCTTAGTTTTAGCTGGACCGAAGTTGGTTTTTCTCATAGTGTCTGGTATGATGCTATGTTTTGGTTTTAAAGGAAAAATAATACTGATAACATACTGTTGTTGTTACTTGTTACTGGACAACTCTGTACAGAGCCAAGGATGTTTCAGTTTCTCAACTTCTTGTACTGCCCTGCCAACAAGGGGGCTGGGAGGGGCACAAGGAGGTGGGAGGGGACAGAAGCATGACAGCTGACCTAAACTGTCCAAAGGGGTATTCCATACCATATGATATCATGTAACTATTAAACAGAGGGGAGTTAGCCAGAGAGAGGTTGCTGCTCAGGGACTGGCTGGGCATCATTCGGCAAGTGGTGAGTAATTGCTTTGTGTATCTCTTGTTTTTGTATATGTATATAATGACCATTATTGATATTTCTTTTTCTTCCCCTTTCTCTTAGTAAATAGTTTTTATCTCAACCCGCAAGTTCTACTTTATTTTCTCCTGATTCTCTCCCCCATTCCACTGAGGAGGGCGTATGAGCAAACAACTGTGATATTTCACTGCCTGCAAGGTCAAATTACAACAGTATTAAATTTGGGAACCTTTTTGAATTTTCTATCAATGAGCAAGAGAACTGTGTTTTGGCTGTTTTGGGGCAGCATAGAGCATTGACATTTCTGATTTCTACTAAAATTTTTGCCTTACCAGAAAAAAAAGTGAGATACTGAGGCATGTCCATGAAATTCGGGCATAAGTTAACATCAATTTGAGCCCTGCTGGCTGATCATGAATAGAAGAGAACTCCTACCTCCACGAATAGCTATACATTACAGAAGCAGAAATATGTTTGTAATCAGGAACTGTTAAATTTTAAAAGCAGAGTCATTCAAGGATTAACAGCTGAGCATTCACTCTCAGCATACACCCATCTCTCAGACTTCCTCTATTCCTTTTCTCTCAATTGCTTAAAAATCTCTTGGTTACAATCAATTTTTAGTTGGAATGACAAGAACACAAAAGAGGCAAAGGACAGACAGCAGATCAGATGAAATAGGATGCTCAGAAACAGAGAGCAAAAATATTACAGGATATATAATCAACAGTGAAAACACTATCACTGAAGAAGTTTTATGTAAATGCTGGATTGATTTTCTGTATGGAACAGATACGACTTTGACCTCATTAAAAAGAAGAAAAATATTTTAAGTATAGCTGTAGAATAATCGATGCTTGTTATTTGACAGTACAAAAGTCACTTTAAAAATGCCAATGAAACTGAACAGGATTGTCAAGCAAAATGATAATGTATATGTACAGACATGTCTCTCTTAAACTGTTGTTTTTTACAAAGTGTCTCCTATTAGTGATTGCAGAGTAAAAACTTCTTGATCTCTTTTTCTTCACTCCACAGGAAGTGTTTCAATTTTAAAAGGGATGAGTATAGTTTTTGAACACTGAATCATTTTTCTGGCACCTAGGTACTATATTGTTTAATACTACAGAATGACAGAACGGTTGAGGCTGTAAGGGACCTTTGGAGAACATCTCATGCAACCTCTGCTCAAGCAGGGACCTCCAGAGCACGTAGCCCAGGACCACACCCAGGTGCCTTTTGAAGATTTCCAAAGAGGAAGATTCCACAGACTCTCTGGGCAACCTGTGTCAGTGCTCAGTCACACACACAATAAATAAATGCTTCCTGATGTTCAGAGAGAACATATTGTGTTCCAGTTTGTCTCCACTGCCTCTTGTCCAGGAACTGGACATGGCTGAAAAGAGCCTAGCTCCATCCTCTTTGCACTCTCCTTTCAAATATTAACATACTTTGATGAGATCCCCAAGCCTTCTCTTCTCTAGACTGAACAGCCCTGACTCTCTCAGTCTCTCCTCACAGGAGAGGTGCTCTGGTCCCTTGGTCCTCCTGGCTGCCTTCTATTGGACTCTTTCCAGGATGTTTAGGTCTCTCACTGAGGTTTCCAGACCTACACAAAATACTCCAGGTGTAGTCTCATCACCTCTAAGCAGAGCAAATGGATAGATTAGAAAAAACCTGAAAGAACATTGAGGTATAATTTTGAATGTTATTGATGGAACAAATAAAGGAAATAAACCTTGCAAAAAATGAGAGTATTTGTTAAAGCTCAGCACTCATCAGCATTAACCAGCTAGTAGAATAAAATGGTACTTAACATTGTTCATTATTCTCTGTCCTCCCAGCCAACTCTCCACAGTTTTATATTTTTTTGCATGATGTCGTATATTATGGTATATCTCTTTGGCCAGTTAATGTCAGCTGTCCTTATTCTGTCCCCTCTTAGATACTTCTTGTCCCCAGTTCCCCTTGCTGGCAGAACAGTATATGGAGCTAAAATGTTCTTGGCTCTCTGTAGCACTTTTCAGCAACAGCTAAAACAACAGTGTGTTATCAACACCATTTTCTTCTAAAGTCAAAACATAGTATCATATCAGACACTATGAAGAAAAAAAATCAGCTCTGTCTCAGCTGAAACAAGGACATCTTTTAAAATTCTGTTTTGGTTTCTTTTTTTTTTTCATTAAGTTTGAACTTGTATTTAAGTTTTGAAATAAAATAAATTTGTGACACAGCATTCCATGTTAAGGAATTTTAAAGAAAGCATTTCTTCGTTTGCTCTGAATTCATTAATTTCAGCTGATACACCAATTCCTGTATTACAACAGAGTGAGCAGCCATCACCTATTTCTGTTCTCTATGTTAATGCTAATTTTGATAGACATCATAATAAATGCCACCCAACATATATTTTACAGACTGAAAATCTTAATTATTCCTCATGTAGGAGCCATTCTGTGTGTTTGTTCATCCTTTTACAGTTGTCTTTTCCAGTTCTGCTACATTCTTTTGACAGAGTGTTGGAGAGCAGAACTGCAAATAGAATTTTATATGGTGGCAGTGGTCATGGAGAGACAGAAGATATGGTCAGAGGATGATAAGGAAAGCTGACTTGTATTAGATGACACTTTAGCACTGTATCCTTGTGTTTATGTACTGCTAGTATTCTCAAAATTCTCATTTATCTTTTGCTTAACCTTGTAGGCATACAGTGCTAATCTTCAGTGTTCAAGTTATAGATGTGAATCCAGTAGAACTATATTAAGAATACAGTTCCCAAAATCACAGCTCACACGTCCCAGTAAGGCACTGCTGTGCTATAAGTAGACATGGGCCGTTCAGGCCTGAATTGTTACAGGCAGTACTAAAGAACTGTTTTTATGGCAGTGAAATTTTGCAACATTTAACTGATCCACACTTGCTTAAAAACAGGAATTCAAACCAGACATTGCAAACCTGCAGATTTTTCCAGTACATGAATGTTATTATTGTATTTCTCTGTAATTCATTTATTGGGAAAAAATGGAGAGAAAATGTAGCTATCAGGCTACTCTGAGGTTTTTTGGTTTTGCATTTTTGTTTTGTTTTTGTTTAATTAATATTATTTTATATTTTTTTATGAGTGAATGACTTTTATCTGAGTTTCTGCTTTATAGTTACCTCAGCATTGCCATAACTGAACATACTGAACTGATATTTCCTTAAATGAGACTGTCTGAAGCATTAGCAGCAACATCTTAAACTGAGACACCCTAATCTGTGTGGGTCCTGTATGTCTTGCCACAGGGGGCTTTCATGTTCTATGTTTCAAAACCTCTTAATTAGGGCTCTTTGGCAGAAGGTGTCCTTAAATTACATCCTTGACAAATATCTTCTTAATGTTAATTACATTAGGATAGAGAATAGAATGAAAATAAATGTCTAAAATGACAAGGACAAAAATGATGTACTAAGCATGTTCAAGATCATGTAAAACAAATAAAGTTTACTATGCATTTTTGACTAATATTAAGTCTTCAGACCACTCATTAAAGGTACCATTTTGGATGAAAAGGAGTGCAGTGTTTCAGTCTCACATATGCAGTAGTAGTGTTGAAGTGTAAACATGTAGTTTCTACCTTCAGCTATTTGAACAGTAAATGACTTCTTCCATGGTAAAAGATACAACAATGTCATTTCTTTCATGTGTCATCTGCCTTCCAAATAATTTGGCTTAAGATTTTAAACAGGATAAGAATCGAAAAATTTGTTGTAGTGAACAAAACATTTATGAAGGAAAAGAGTTAAGCATAAAAACTAGATGAATCTTACAGTGTTTGCAGTTTGCATTTTACTGTCTGGGCTTGAAATATCCTTCAACACACAGAGAAGCATTTAAACTCAAGGGACCGAAGCAAGAATATAAACCACAAATGCAACAGAAGTCTAAAATGTCCTTTGAAAGACTAGAAAGAAAATATTATGGTTTGAACAAAATATACAGAAATGTAAAATGCATGAACGCAGTAATAAATAGCTGGAAAGGGAATATATGAATTAGATTGCTCTGAAGGTGATGCATTTACAGTGTCATTACTGAGCTTAGATGCTTAAATTGGCACTGAGGTGATGCCTGGATGTGTAATTCATTTTGCAGTTTTAGGTACCTCGATTTAAGTTTACCATGCATGAAGATAAAATTTTATACTTCTCTGCCAATAAAGCTCATCTGGGATGAATCCTTGACTGACAGTAGGCAGCTTTTCTATCTCTGTTCTCTTTAAAGTATTATTCTAGGAAATAGCATCTTTAATTCCATCCAGAACACTTGATAAATCCCTGCTAGTGACTACTATGCAGGACAAATTAATTAATGCCTCTTTTATTGAAGTTTATTCTTACCTGTCTTTGAAGTTGTAGGACTGGTAACTACACAGTTTGAGGACAAAATTATTCCTTCATACACAGATAGCATTGCAAGACATTCAGTAAGTAGGCTTTTCCTTTATTTTAGAAGTTGATCTAAAGGAGGACTGCCAGTGTTCTGTGTGAAAACAGGCAGAGGAATGAGGACAACACCGCAGTCCAGTATTTTTTCTTTATCTTCAGAGTCCTTCAAGACTGGTCTCTTTTTGTCTGCTTTGAGACTGGAAGCCTGGGCATAACATTAGATTGGGGCTGGACTTACATCTTATGACAACTTATTGCTAAGTAACAAGCAAATAAATTGAGCTATGGCAGAGGTGAAGCTAACAAGTGAAAGGTAAACCTTTGGTTTCTCATGCAAGCCAAAAGATATTTCTACAGTGGTGCCAAATGGCTCAGTAGTGTTCCAAATAATATTGCTTATTTCCAACAGGAAATCAATAGTATTATTTCAATTTCATTTCCATTATGCTGCAAGTGGTGTATCTATCAGTTTCAGAATATGCAGAATATGCTTCATTAAGTAAATTAACGGCAATCTCCATATAACTAACATGACTCATTTCTTATTAGAGGAACATCTGTACTAGTGCCAACCGAAAAAAAAAAAAGCCTGGTTCCTTTTGCAAGATTTTGAAGAAGTGTTATTTTTCCATATTTTCTAAGATTCCTTTCTTTCCTAAAGCTTATGGTCATGTTATTTACGATTAATACAAGAGGACACACTTTTAAATGTGCATAAACATATTTCTTTGTGCCTGAATATGCTTAAAGTATAAATATTTCCACTGTAGCAATGCATCAGGCAAATAAAGTAATGGGCAATAAAAATATACCGAGTATTAATTTAATTTTTTCTTATCTCTGTGATATTAATATGCATATATTTTCAATTTGCAGTTTGTGATTCAAAACGTAAAAATATTTGAAAAACAACAGGAAGTAGAACTATGAAAAAAATAATAGAGTAATGGCAAATAATGTTTCATTCTGTTACACAGTATATGCTGACAATTCAGCTTTATGTAGATATTTTAGGATGGTGTCTGTAATATAAAAATTATCCAAGACTGATTTAGAGATGTACTAATTGCAAAATACTGCAAGAAAATTTAGTAGTATGAAGGTATTGCAGCACGTAATACTGTTTGTGTGTGAAAGGTGTTCAGCCATCCTAGAAATTTGTAAAGCATGTATGATCACATGACATAACTTTTGCTGCTGTTTTCAGCTAGCAGTAAAAAAAATGAGGAACAGGATGTGAACTATTTGGTGTTTTGTGAGCATTTTAGGTCATTGTTAGACTTGCATTTTTATCTAACCTTAGAGCACTCCACTCTCCAATAATTTTGATATCACCGTTCCTTTCCAGTTCAAAAACCTCCCATCCAAAAGTGACCATTATAAGCAGGACACGTCCACACCTAGGACTCCTGGTATATTACAGTACACTAACAATATTCAAGCCTTTAATTTAAAAGGAAAATTATTGCTTTACAGATTTTGAATTTGAGTATGAAAGTTCAGTCCAACTACATTTTGTATAGCAAAACCTGTCTAAAACTGCAGACAGTGTAACTACTGCTGAGAAGTACCAGTAATACCTGTTGTTTCCCATGATGTACCACCACAAAGACTCAAAGCTTTGCGAGGCTCCTCAGTGTCATAGTAGCAATACGTGCCTGACTGTGGAAGAGTGTATTGAAGAGTGCTGCAGATCCACTTCATTTAAATAATTTCCAGAACTGAAAGGCCTTGCTGACATCCTTGTCTCTCTGAGGAGCCCTTACTGATACTTAAAATAGGAAACTGAAGATGTTTCTGCTGTTTTCTACCTCTCGGTAAAGGTTGAGAGGGGAACATAGCCACCAAAAGCGGAGTGTGAGCCTCAGAAGAAGCCTGTACAGTGCCATGTTTATGATCAAAGACTTAACTATATATTCCCTCTCCTGAATCTTTACAAAAAAGAAATTCTGGAAATATACACAGAAAAATGTCTGTAAAAGAGAAGCTGGACAAAAATATAGTGTCAGGTGTCCCTAACACCATTATTTCCTACTGTCTCTGCTTTCCCCCAGCATCACCTATTCAGTAGCGTTTACAGTCAGACAATGATTTAAATGATCAGATTTCTGCCTTTTGCTTTGTTTCCTATACATGAAGTTACAAGTCTAAAATGAGTTCTAGTCCATCGATTCTACAGTCATTGCAGCAGCAGTGATTGTTGCAGCCATTCAGACACTGCATGCATAGGCTACTGCAAATATTCATAAGAAAATGCTACCTAAACAATACTTTTGTTCTGCCATGTGTTGCAAATCACAATACTCAGATTCATTAAAGAAAAAAATGGAGGAGATGACATGGCTAACAGAATATTTTGGAAGTGAACACAACTACTTGTTTGCTTTGAGAGATTCAGGTTTACAAATGGACAGAGACCTCAGTAAAGGGTTTTTATCCGACTTTGAATCCATAAGGAAAAGATAAAATGTGAGTTCTGAACTGTAGAAGAACTTGGAAGTACAATTGGGTCAGACTGATTGAAAGCACAGCAGTTGTGTGAGAGGTTTCTTACTCTCAGCACATGAATCAAGAAAGTCATTTAATCTACTAAGCACTTTATGTAGCACGTTGAAAGCCTTCAAAAAATTGTAAATTATTCTTTTTCTTTAAAGACTGCCAAGTCTGCCTCTTTGCTGCTGGAGAAAATGCACCGATCAGTTGAAATTTGTGATTTTCTCTAAAATCTGGGAAGGGATCTGGAAATAAAAATATGTTTTATTTGAGATGAATGTAAGTATTTCAAGTATAAATTAAAGATTTATTATTATTATTATTAAGTACATATAAGTCAAAGATGACTGGAGAGGCATTCCAAGGTCTCTGAATCCTGGCCTCCATTTTCAAGTTTCATGGTTGATTTTCTAAGGCAAACGCAAGCCAGTGCATACCAATGAGTGCTCTCTGACTGCATACAAGGAAGCACTAATTTATGTACAGAAAGGTGAAAAGAATGCATTCTAGTCTTTCATTAGCTTTTCGATTCCTTTCTGACCATGAGAGTTCACACCTTTCCTAAAGACTTACCATCTGGTTTCTTAGGAGATGTAATTAAGTGATATGATCTAGTTATCTTAACTCAGATGACTAGAGCTATTGGATACACACAGAACATCTACAACTGACTGACATATTGACTTAGGGAGTTCTGCACCTCTGGAGTGGCAAATATACACCTAAAATTATACTAAAACACTGATTTTCACCCTACCTATTGTACTGCTCATGGAGCCCCAACACAACCTGAATACAGTAAATATTCCCCCAGTATAACCAAACAAGAATATAAGCCCTTTCTCATGTATGCCAGGACTGTGTCCAATTTACTGTATTCATTCAAAATATGTGGTATATTTGAGTGATTTGACTATATATGCATGCATCTATAGTCATTACATATGTTTGTATGTATAATGACTATATTTATATAAATAAAAGAAGGAAGACAGGAATATATGGAGAAATTCCAACATCTTAGAACACTCGTACACACTGCTGATATGTCATACAATTACTCTGATGGTGCAGCTGTTTTTACCAGTCTTTCTGCTGTCAAAATTAATTTTATTTCAAGTTTATTTAAAAAATTCTGCTGAAACAAGTCTACAGGAGGAGACAACTCCATAAATATTCCTCCACAAGGACAGAGCAGCTGATTGTGTTGGGAGAGCAATCAAGAGATATCCTTCCCATAAGAGGGAAAAGTCACATTTCTAGAAGCATGAGGAGAAGGAGGCAGAGCTGCTGTGGGCAAGTTTATTTACCACTCTGTGGAGGTGCTCTGTGGAGAGCAGGAGAGTTGCAGAGTCTAGTTGGCCCCAGGGGCACTGGGGTCTGGTGCCTGGGAAAGCAAAGGATCTGAGGTCATGATCACGCTGCCCTGTTGCACTGAAGCCTCTTATGCCTGACGAGTCCATTCTGTGTTTGGCAAGAAAGACTTGTCAAGGTAAACTGTGACAGGCATGTCATCAATGAGTTCTATATATCCATTTTTCTTTAAGAGGAATTTGTGTACAAACAACATATCTTGCTCTCTGAAGATTATGGGAATTCTGACCAGCTCCTTGGGGTCAAACACCCAATCTACAGCCCTCATAACAAAATTTTTAATATCCCTTGGTCTGTTACCCTAACTTTGCTACATATCATTATATGTTTTAGGGTTATTTCTTTAAGGAGCTTTTGGTATCCGTTTTACAGAATCTTAGCTGGTCATTCCCTCTATTCATGGCCTCTGTCATACATTGATTTATGATGACAAAACATGAATTACCCTTTGAATTATTTCCTAAGGAAGACTCCTTCTCCTGACTACAGAAGAAGAATAAGAAAACTAGCCAGTATATTCATTCTTAAAGATCAACAAAATCAAAATACACGCCTAGATATTTTGCCTTTACAAATATCTAAGGCCCCTAAGCTATTAACTTTCTGGAGTGTACTTCTGTTCTGGTTTCAGCAGGCAGGCCTNTTAGAAACTAAGACAACTTCATATGTCACAATATGTTACTTACACAAAATTTCTCTTCTGGATCATAAACACATATAGCATTTTTTGTCCGTTTTGTAATTTAATATGTGCCTGCATGCCTCAAGCCGAGATTAGTCAGGCTTGAAGCTTCTGTGTTTCCAGTCAATATGAAGCAGAAAGTGCTCAAGAATTCATGGGATATTAATGTCATAAGATGACAATGCAATATTAAAGTTTTTAGGTTTTTTATTTATTTCTTTTGTAAGCTCCTGAGAAGTCAAGCATTACCATATGAGTTTTCAGAGTACTAAAAACTCATGGCTGTTACTGGATTTAATTAAGAATTTTTTATTTGTAAAATGAGCAACTTTTGTAAGTTCTGTATTTTCATGTGAATAACCTACAGAATATCTGTCAAAAAAAAGTTAATTCTTCAGTATTGAGGATTCTACATATGGATAGATAATACAAGGCAAATTGTATTGAACAGAGCATTTTCTCTGACATAAAGGAAGATGCATCTTCCCTCCTTCCCTGGCACAATGTCCATTGTCTCCCTGCAGCACAGGTGAAACTAATGGCAATGGACAATTTTTCAGTCACTGTGGATAGTTGAGAACATGCTATGTGGTTTATCAGAGCTCTTGTAAAGTTGCTGAGGCTACGTGATGGATGGATTGTGCGTGTGAAACTATCGTTTGTTCTTAACTCTTTATTTCTGGTATTTCCTGAATAATACTCTACTCTTGAGTGTATTAGTCACTCCCTTAGCTTCAGAAGATCAATCCTGTTTCATTGTCAGAAATGGTCCATATCAACTTAATTCAATTTAGACAGCTCTTTTCCCGAAGTGGTTACAATCTAAAATACAGGCACAGTAAATGCAAGGCAAAGTGATCAGGACAGCCTACTTTGTTGCTAGTATTTGTGTTAGGCAAATAGGCAAATATTCAGGTCATTTGAGTGTGTGTGAATCATATAAATGTCCTAATGTTTAGCATTTTGGTACCTAAGTAAGCATTAATAAACCCATAGTCTTTCAGATGATCTAAACACCAGTTCCTTGATCCATCAACAGACCTATCATTTAAAAATGGATTTTAAACTAAAGTGTTTGTCCCCATATTCTCCTTCACTTTCTACTTATGTAAAGTTGGACTGTATTTATGCAAACTTAGATTTGTTGTTTGAAATGTAGCATTTCTGAGTTTCCTCTTGGCATTCTGGAGTGCAAATTTACTTTGAATTAATTATTTTAATTCAGTTACTACAATCAAATTCAACTGACTATCATAATTTATTTTAAGTATTATTCTGGTTAATGTATTCCTCACCACAGCAAACAACCCTGGTGGATAGTTCTTAAAAGTTTTAAATGTCAGAAGACTTTTAAATATTCTAATACACTGCTTTGAAAGTTTGACAACAATCCAAACAATTCCCTCTGCTCTTTTTTTCAGTATTCTAAATGCCAGGAAGGGAATTTTTTTAAAAGACTCTCCAAATGCTTTCCCACGGAATTGCCTAACTATCTTTCTAGTTTGTTGCTGAGATACTTTCCCACCAGAAAACATTTATTTAAATGAAATGATCAAATATGATTGTTCTTCAGTTTTATTTCAAAATATCTCTTGATATTTCTATTCAGAAGTAAATTTTATTGAAGAAAGATTCTCTTACGTATCACTTCAGAGACCAAATATATCTATATATATCTACAGCATTATATTGCAACCTTTAATTATAATTAATATGTTAATCTTCAAATATGTAGTTTAGGGGAAAGTTAATGATTCTCAATAGCTAGGAACAGAATTTTATTACATTTAGGAGAAGAGTAGACTTTGAGAAAATAATTGTCAGATAATAATTCTTAATAAGTGTAATTTACAAATCATATTTTAGTCTAACTGTGTGGTATTAAGTCTCATTAACAAATTGATAACCAAGTAAAAGTAGTTCAAATCTGTATTTGAATCTCTGCACCTTTAAGAACAAGTGAGCTTTCTTTTAAAGGTTTAGAATAAACGCTCCACAAATTGGCAAACTCTCGTGTATGGAAGCACTGAATGCAAGAGAGTTACTACAGGTTCTGTAACACTGCTTTTCTAATCTCTACACTTCGAAGCCTCAAGGCTCTTCTAAATTGTGCAATGTAGAAGTCATGTCTACCAGTTGAATGAAAACCCAGGTTTAGAGCAATGTTCTCCAAAATATGTCATTTATATAAAGGACATCAGGTAAGAATTGAGAATCTTATGCATGAATCCTTTCTTGTACACATTGAGGGCATCTTTAACTCTGTCCCTTAAATCATAAGAAGGAATATCAGGAATCAAGATCTTTCCAACAGTTCATTGCAATATCAGAGACTAAAATGACTGCAAGGCTGTTGACTTCTGTCAACAAGAAAGAGAGATTGGACCAACAAACTGAGAGAAGGTTAAATTGATGTTCTGGGAGAAGTGAGTACAAACTCAACAGACTGTAAAAACTGGGTCTATTGACTTCAGGATACATATTTTTCTCTAAGGATGTTGAAGAAACTAGAGTTCCCGCAATTCAGCAATGTCCTGCTGTCAGTAAACATTTCTGAAACTCTTTATTCTACTCCTCCCTTTCTCCTGTGGAAGGTAATAAACCACTAAAGACATTAATTAGTATGTATTGAATATTCATAGTTTATTCCTATATCATTGAATTGTGTAAAGAATCAATATGATACCAAATACATTTTTTTAAAATTTGCATTAGAAATCCCAATCTCAGAAACTGTATTCATTAAGATGCATTTTTGAAAAAGCATTAATGCTACAAATTCAAATGCTCATTCTGCTCACCAATCAAGCAAACCCAAATTCAGTGCCCAAAGGTGAACATTTTGAGAGTCATTATCCTCTTTTCCGATTAAATTTCCTCCTCACATGCCTGAAAACTATAATTTTCAGTAAATTCATAATAAACATCCTAGAACATGAAGTAAAGTAAGATTGGGCATTGTGTATGACTTCAAAGGAACTACATATTCAGGCATGTAGAGTTTAACAAGAGGTTTTTCCATCTGAACTTGTACTGAAATGCTGAGCCTGTTTGTACACCATGCACACCATTTCGAACTAGTTAAATGCTACTCTACTCTGCCTTTGTCAGAAAATTTTCTTTTGAAATACTACTTTCACAAATTCCATAGTAAATCCCAAAGGCCCTGAGGTCTCTGCTGAGAGTTTGCATGTTAGGATGCAAATTTCTTCTGATATCAAAATGCAGATGTTAATACTAACATGAAATTACATATAGTCTTTCTGGAGAATGTATTATATATTCTTAGTAAGATTCAAGTTAGCATGTGCCTCTCTGATGGCTGTAACTACTACGGTGTGAGATTTTAGGATGTAGATAGATTAATCAGGGAATTCAAATTTCAGAACAATGCAAACCGTCATATAATTTAAAATTATAACTTTCACTAAATATTCTTAACATTTCCAGCCAGAACTGCGTCAAACCCACAGCTGTGTGTCAAGCTGGCCCCTGAAAATTCAGTCAGACACTGAAATACTACCTGATTTTTCACATATGGGAAACTCTACTGTCGAGTAATAACTTGGAAAATAAGAAAGCCTTGAAATGTAGCAAGTAAATGAGAACAACTGAAGAATATAATTAATATTTGTGAGCCCTAAACCATGAAAATAAATAGTGTGTGTTTGCTTTTCAGCTCATTTTCTCAGGCACCAGAGATTTTGGTGATCACATTCTGTCTATTTGTTTTATCTTCCCAGCTTCTTTAGAACCTTTCGTAGTCTCAGTCTAGCTCAAAAGAGAATAAATTTTTAAAAATATTATGCTTCCGCAAGTTTCATCACTTCTTTCAAAAAAGATTCCTCCTTAGCAAAGACAAAGGCTGTAGGGCACATTCCATCTGTTTACACCATGGAGACAGGTCTACACTAGGTAGAAATCTTTTTCTCCCAAATGTAGCAATAGTTTCAATAACCACATAAAGGAAATGAACTCTCAATGTTTCTGCTGCTCTCTATCTTACTATCTTACCCACCTTGCGTGGAACAAAAGCAGGTAAATGAAATTGAAGAAATAAGTGGAGAATTTTGAACCCCCATGTTACAGATCTGTATCAAACATAGAGGTCAAATGGAAAAGAAGTTACTCATGAAGAAAATTGTAATTACCTTCCCTATGGAGTTCTTGATAACTCACATCTGAGGATAGCATAGAGAAATTGTGGCATTCTCTGCTGAACCTGTACAGTAGACGTAACCTGTACAGTAGATGTGGCCAATGCAAGTTACATGTGAAGTCATTCTGCTGAACTTCCATGGCCAGAACAGCTTCACAAAAGATTAGTCCGTATCTCAGCTGTTTCAGAACAAAAGAAAAAATAAACTAACTTTCTTCTTTTACTGACTGCCCCTGTACTAAACATAATTTAATCAGGATTAAAATATCTGACCTTGCAGATTCAGAAGAGATTTGATTTTATATGTATTATTTTAGTCTTTGAGACAAAGTATTTTTTTACTCAAAGAACATACACATTCAGATATAGGATTTTTTGTAGTCCTTGATTATTTTATTTAACAGTTGCAAGAAGTATTACTTCACTTCACAGAATCACAGAATTGCAAGGGTTAGAAGAGATCTCTAGAGATCATTGAGTCCAACTCCTCTACTAAAGCAGGTTGCCTACAGCGGGTCACACAGGTAGGCGTCCAGACAGGTCCTGATCTCCAGAGAAGGAGATTCCACAACCTGTCTGGGTAATGTATTCCAGTGCTCCATCACTGTCACTATAAAGAAGGTCTTGTGCATGTTTGTGTGGAACTTCCTATGTTCCAGTTTTTGGCCATTTCTCCTTGTCCTATCACTGCACACCACTGAAAAGAGCCTGACTCCACCCATTTGCCTCGTGCACTTTAGATATTTGTAAACATTGATCAGATCACCTCTCAGTCTTCTCTTCTCCAGGCTGAACAAGCCCAGGTCACTCAGCCTTTCCTCATAAGGGAGATGCTCCAGGCCCTTTATCATTTTTGTTGCCCTCCGCTGGACTCTTTCCAAGAGATCCCTGTCTTTTCTGTACTGGGGAGTCCAGAACTGGACACAGTATTCCAGAAGAGGTCTGACCAAGTGCAGAGTAGAGGGGGAGGATCACCTCCTTTGACCTGATGATCATGCTCTTTTTAATGCGCACAGACAATAAAGCACTGTACGGATAATAAATTTATATTTGTTATAAAGGTATAAAATATTAATGTGTCAATTGGCACATCTCGTAAATGATAAATTACCAGTTTTCTGTATTACTGAAATCTGTAACAACATATTGGAAACACAGCTTAAGTATTTCTAAAGTATTTGATTAAAATTTATTCTGACTTCACTAACAGTATAATAACATTTACTGTCAATCATTTTAAAAGTATTCTGTGTCATTGGGGAAGAAAGCTATTATCAAGTGTAGGAATTAGTGGAAGTGTCATGCAAAAAAATAGCCTGTCATACTGTTGCTAATACTGATTAAAGTCTAAGATGCCTTCCCCTTTCATACACAATAGCAGATAGGAGTTGAAGTATGTGCATTTGGGATCAACGAAAGCTGCAATCTGATGTCAAAGGATCATGTAATTGTATCCCTTCATTTGGTCATATCTTTTTCCGTTTTTCTCATTATATCACCAAACATCCTTTCCTTTCTTCACTCATAGGTTCAATCCTTCTGCCTCATGAAGCAAGCTGAAGGAAGTTCTACTGCAAAAATATTGGCATTTTTGGCCAGTCTCCCCTCCACTTTACAAACACCTCATCAGGGTCTTGTTAATCTGAACATTTTCCATTCACCATTCTATCTTCTTTGGCTGAGCAGAATCTGAACAAGTTTCCCTACCTTCAAACACCTGTCTCCACCATGACATCTGCATTGCAACACTGTTTACCTGCTTTGACATTAAAAGGCTGGGTTTCAGCATGCCAGAGTACTGGCATTCTTCCAAAGCAATCTCAAATGCATTTTAAAATGATCTCTGGATATCTCTTGTGAGGCTTTTGAAGACAATGAGTAATTATTGAAACAAACTTCTGTGAATCTTGTGAGAAATAATATTGTTCACACGATTCTTACACATCTACCAAAATGCAGCCTTGATGATATTGTATCATAATCTTCTCCAGACACCATTAGCCTCTCTCTCCTTTATGCCTGACCCAAGATCCATAGAAAGAAAACTTCATTAGAGATTTTTCTGATTTATTCACATTAGGTTCTTTCTCATTACTTTACACAAAATATTATTTTGTTAAGGAAGAGAATTAAAGTATGACTTATTTTTAAAACTGACTCTATTACTGCTAACATTACCAACTGCACCACAGAAATCTCACACAGAGTGTCTCAGATCCCAAACATGCATTTTATCCTCTTTTTTCTACATGGTGGAAGATGTCATTGAAAGTGGAAGTCTATGTAGCTATTGAATTGTTGTGGTTTAAGCCGGCAGGCCTGACAACACCACACAGCCTTTCGCTCACCCCCCACCTCCTCCCAGCTGGGATGAGGGAGAGAATTGATAAAAAAAAAAAGGCAGAACTCATTGGGTTGAGATAAAACTATTTACTAACAGAAAAGGAGAATAGAATAAAATAACAGTAACGATAATTATATACAAAACAAGTACTCATACAAAGCAATCGCTCACTGACTGTGACCAATGCTTAGCCAATCGCCCNTTTTCCCCTTTCTGTTAGTAAATAGTTTTTATCTCAACCCCCGAATTCTACCTTATTTCTCGATTCTCTACCCCATCCCAACTGGGAGGAGATGGGGTTAAGCGAAAGGCTGTGTAGTGTTTCCAGGCCTGCCTGCTCAAACCAGAACAATATTACATGATGTCATATGGTATGAAATATCCCTTTGGTCAGTTTGGGTCAGCTGCCCCGTTCTTGTCCCCTCCCAGCTCCCTGTGGCGCCCCCAGCCTCTTCACTCTCCTGGCAGAGACAGGCAAATGTCCTTGATTCTGTTCAACGCTGCCGGGTGTAATCAGCCTTGTTTTCCTTCTAGAACCAAAATATAGCTTTGGACCAGACACTAAGAAAGTTTCAGCTAGAAACTAAGACATGAATGTTTAAAACCTTAGTGATATACAGCACCTTTGCCAGCTAAAAAAAAGTCAGAAAGTTACAAGGATGTTGAACTTTGTTTTCAGTCTTTGCATATTATTGTCTTATACTGTATATTCATCTCAATATTCCTTTCCTTTTTAGTCTTTCTCACTTATTCTTCTTAGTTTACATCTGGTCACTTTCAAGATGTGTCTTATTTGAGTTTTTCTTCAAGGATCTGATCTTTTGGTTTTGCTTTTTTTTGTTACATTAGTTTTCATTTGTTTGTAGTTTTTACTGGTTTGCTTTTGTGTGTGTGTGCAATGCTTGACATGGTGAAAAGTCTGACACTTCTTGTTGTAATTAAACGGTACATACAAGGCTAGACATAAAACAGAAATATATCTTTCAATAAATGAATACAGTTCTTGTGTTGGTAATAATGACCTGTCATCACCTTCTTCTCTCTGGAAACAGAGAAGCTTCAGATTAACTTTCAGGGGAAATTCTGTAACAGCCAGAGTAATGGTAAAGTGAGGACACTTGCAACTCTCTTCATTCTCACTTTTTCCCTTCATCCTTCATAACACACTCTCACATTTAACTTTCATTCAGAAAATAAATCCATTTTTGTCTTTTTTATTTTTTTCATCACTTCCAGAAGCAAAACAGAGGGAGAGAAAAAGCTAAACTATAGGGATTAAAATAGTCTTTGTTGTACAGAATCTTTGAATGATTGGATAAACATTGATTTTCATTTAGCTGATGTCATGAAGAAAGCTGAGTGAATGTTTTCCATAAGCAACAAAGTCCTCCAAAGAGCATTTCATAGTGAACTAAATAATTTAATTAATCAAATTGCATTTACTGAATCCTTTTTTGTCTATGAAACATTTAATTAAGGATTTTGATAAGAACTGCTTTTGTATTTTTAAGACTAATGTTACATTTATTGAAATTGATTATTTAGAATTGTATTTTTTGTCTTTTTGAATTTAACTTTTGAAATTGTTCCTTATACTTACAAATGGTTAAAAATTAAAAGAAATAATTTTTTTTGAAATGGCTAAAACCATGAAAAGAATATAAAACATTTCAGTGTGACTCCAGCCAATGTTTACATTAGGTTGACCAGAAACATATTTACTTTCTTGATATTCCATTTTGGCAAAAAGTATGGAAGACATATTTTTTATTCAGAAAAAAAAGGCTTCTTGATACTCTAAGCATTTTATAAATGTTTGCAATGTTATGAGAAGTATTTTTCCATATTCATTTGTTTTTATTTTAAAATGAATGTAAATGGATACAATCTTTTCTTCATGGAGGAATGCAGTGACACACCTATGCTTCATCCACACTTCCATATCAGATGTCATTTTGTCAGACTGTTCCTCTGTTACCATCAATCACATGGCAACAAAATGTAACAGGATACTGAAGGGAAAGTTCTACCTCTACTGCCATACCACCAACATCTACCTCTAACACCATGGACAAACATAACAAAATAGGAGGCATTATTTTCAGAGCATCCCTCAACCTATGAAGGTTAAGCGAACAAATCCCATTGAAATTCAATAGAATTCTCCTTTTAAAACTCCTATGTTATTTAACATGAATTTCAAATCTTCATGAATGAGCTTTAAGAGTCCCTTCCAACAAACCATTCTATGACTCTATGAAATAAATAGTATTTTCCAACACGTGGTGACTTGTACAGATGATGTTACAAAGATTTCTGAAGGTTCATTTTCACAAGTTCAATTTCTAAACATATGTTATTCAAACTATTATATGATTTCATTATATTTTTATTGCCCAAATCATCATTAAGAAAGCTATCATCACATTTTGACCCAAACTGCTTTTTGAAAAACATCTCATAGTTGTCTCATGCTGAGATTATGCCATCTAAATGTAAACATCCTTAAATTACCTGTTTATCAAGCTCTCCACTGTGTGAACTTTCTCTGCAGTGAAACATAGTCATTTTGCAACCCAAAAAAATTCCTACAATATTAGTTCTGGAAAAATAAAAAATAAAAAGAAAGGAGGGCATGAGAAATTCAACCAAACTCAGCCTCCCATATTACTTTAAAATGGTCTTTCTCTATGCTTTATTTTCTCTTACTCTGTAGGAAAAGATACACTGCTCTTCTTGCCTGGAGCTACACTCTGATCTAGCTGGAAAAGCTGACACTGAGGGAACTTACCATTTTCACCAGACTTCACACTGAAGTATAGAAGGCGTTCAGCACTAATGAGTATCGTGTCTGAACGTGTAATAAATGTAGAGAAGTTGCACAGGGCTTAGAGGAAAAGGAAGGAAGCCTGAGTCAAGATCTAAAAATATCAGTTCAGTCCAGCTTACCATGTGAAGCAGGTGCCTCAGAAGTGTGAAGATGATTCAACATCCTTGTGGAAACCCATCAGGCAAGAAGTTTTCTAAAGGAAGGATCACTCAGCAGCAGGTGGAAGGTGGACCAGGGCTGAGAGCTGAAAGAAGCAGAAGGTATAATGTGAGCCTTGAAAGTCAGGTGAATTTCAAAGTTAAAAATCTGTCAGGAAATCCCACATATTTCTTCTATGACGAATCCCAAGCAGTTTTTCCAAGCATCAGTGAAAGTGTTCAGTATACTAAACAGAATGGAAGTGAGTGTTTCAGAGTATATTTCTCTAGTGTCAAGATGTTCCTGTGATGGAAATCAAAAGAATTTTGATGGTTATTGGGGCACGTTACTAAGCTAGACTTAGTGATCAGAACAAAGAATCAGCCTAGAGAGAACGGGTTATTCTGTGCTCTTTGAAGGAAGAGAGACACAAGGAGAGAGAATGAATACACGCTGTGGACTATCATTCAGTTTAAAGAATATATCTGAGGACTATAGATCCTTCTAAGTGAGGACAGCAAGAGAAACATCTTGCTGAAGACACTTAGAAAAAGTCATACAACCTGTCGAAGAAAGAAGCAAGAACAATGAAGTCATGTCTACACCAGCTCACTGGAGATTATTTTTTATCAGGCAATACCTGACACTATTCAAAAACATCTGGAAGGAAAAAAAGGTGCAGGTAAAGCATAGAAAGTCAATCATACAGACAGCAAACATACTAAAAGAGAATATCAAAGCTATCTTTCTTAAGCAAACCTTTTATTATGATTCTTCTATTTTGTTTTTTTGTTGTTGTTTGTTTGTTTTATGTTTGTTTTCATTGAGATTGAAAGAATAGATTGGTTTCTGCAAAGGGGAAAACACTTGTATGAGACAAGCTCTTATGATAACAAATAAGTGGATGGCAAATGTATGATGACACATCATGGGACCTTGATAAACTTGAAAGGTTTAAACCTAATGAGGTTCAACACAGCAAAGTGCAAGGTCTTGCACTTGGGTCGAAGTAATTCCAGATATGTATACAGACTGGGAGAAGAGATCCTTGAGAGTAGCCCAGCTGAGAAAGACCTGGGGGTCCTGGTGGATGAAAAACTGNAAATTCTTTACCAAGAGAGTGGTGAGGTGCTGGAACAGGCTGCCCAGAGAGGCTGTGGATGCCCTGATCCTGGATGTGTTCAAGACCAGGTTGGGTGGGGTCCTGGGCAACCTGATCTAGTACCTAATCTGGACGCTGGTGGCCCTGCCTGTGGCAAGGGTGTTGGAACCTGATGATCCTTGGGGTCCCTTCCAACCCAGGCCCTTCTATGATTCTATGATTCTATGATACTATGATTCTATGATCATGTCTGAGTTAAAGATTTAAAAAGTAAAATATGTATTTTAAGTCCTGTGCCATATTGTGACTTGTCTCAATCGTTCTGCATTTATACCATACAGTGCCAAAGAGAGATTCATTATGGTGTTGTAGGCATCAATATCTGAGCAGACAGCCTTAGCTTACCTATCAGTTGATGAAGAAGCATAGGTACCTCAAGAGAGAATGACTCTAGAGAATGACTCTATTGACTTATTCTGTAGTATACTTTAGGATGAGATGAAATCCTAAAACTATGTATTTCAGCTGACAGCAGCAATAGCATAAAATTGCCTAACTATAATATAGTCTTGCCTAAGTCTTTAAAGTGCCTTTAAAGATATATGAAGATCATTTTTCTGTTTTGAGCAACAGGTCTTCTATGCTTCCAGAGAACAGAACTGTATCCATTTGAAAATGCACTTTGGTGCATACTGCAAACTCTGTTACTCTTCTCTTAAAAAATGTATTTTTAATAATTTTTTTGGCCTGTCATTCATAAAGATCAATGACTGAAGTCATTAAAACTTACAATAAAAGCAATGAATGCATACAAAACAATTTGTCTTTTTTTGTGTACATAGCATATATCTCATAAAGAAAACTGGATAGCTATATTTGAGAGTGTACATATGCTTACATAGCCATTTCCATCAACCGCTATCCACTTTGCATGCAGAAATTGGCTCCAGTTTATAAAGAAGTGGGTACATAATTGATACATAAAAATTCACCCTTAGAAACTGCTGCTAGATCTTAAATCCACTAACAATATATTTAACTGAACTGATTTTAAATTATACCTTCACTTCCTTTCATTTTCTTCAGGTTTTAATTGTCCATATGAACAATGTCTTCAAGATGTGAATGAGTGATTATTTCAGTAGACTAAGCTCTTAAAGAACTATAAAATAGAGAGAGTGTAATGACAAGATTTCAAATGCCGTTATTAGTTTTCAAGAAGAGTGATTTTTTCAAGGGGAGATCAAGCCTTGCAACCACGAATAAGAAGTCATTCTCAACAAAACTGATATGGAGAACGTTAGTACCAGTCTTGAAAACCACAACAACCTTAAAACACCCTAGCTGTAATCATAAAATTGTTATCTGGCTGTCAGTTGTTCTATGGCTATATCTAGATTTACTTTCATATAAAGTTTATTTTATTTTACAAAAACATTAAATGTTTTGGCAGTAACAAGGTACAAATTTACATACTTCCATCTATTTTTTTAACTATCCAAGGCAGAAATCAATTTCTTTCAACGTGCTTGAATAGTACCCCTTAAAGAAGACCTAGATCATGCCTGGAAATATTTTATACTATCTCTACAGTAATTGCATGCAACTATATTGTTACCATTGTATTTTATTTCCTATGACTCTTTGACATATCATGGTTGGAATGCATATGACCTAAAAGTTTATGAGCTAGAGTGTATACTGAAATTCACAATAAAGTAAACCCAAAATATATTAACTAAATGTCAATGAAGCAAATATATTTCAAACAAAGATATGTGAAGAATTATAATTTTTCCCAACCTTATGGACATCTAAAATTGTGATGTGAGTGTGGGAAAAGCCCAGGATGAAGTAATCTTTGCCTGGACTGAGATAGGGAAAAGAGTCTTTTAATGGTCACTATGACTTCCTGTTTCCTGACCTCACCAAAAGACTGAAAGCATAGGAAAGGCATTGCTTGAACAAGAAAGTATAGCTGAAACTTTTACAGAAGACTTTCTTCTGATATAGACCCTTGTCTAGTAACCCAGGTTAGCACCACAATTATATTGCTGGCTATAGTATATATAAATATGAAGTGTATATATAAATATGAAGTATATACATAACTATGATATTAAAAGTCCAGCAAGGGAATTTTTCCATATACAGATCCAGTCTGAGAGCCTCATTGCAATGAGAAAGATTGCTGGAAATGATCTCAGGATACCAGCAGTGGCAGTTATACCATCACCAACATTGGAAAGCATTCAGGTCAAAAGTGAGGGTAATTCTCCTACTGAAGAATTTTTCTTTGGCTTCAAAGCTTCTTTTTCTCAGCCAATATCTAGGCTAATTTCAGCTTCCACTTTAGCCAAAACAATTTCACAGGGAGAAAAGGGGAGAGATTATATGGGAAAATAACTGTTTTGGTTTTGCATTACTTACCAATCCGTGAATACTAGGCACATTCATTAATAATGCTTTTCAATAATATAGCTTATTTGATTAAAGGTTCTGAAAGTGATTCACATGTATTGATTGATGTAAAATTATGCTAGACTGTCAAGCTAGGCAAGCATTACATCTGTAAAATATTTTAGTCATAGTGCAGTCGTTTCACATCCTGATAATGAAACTGAGGAAGTGCTAGATAGATGAGTGGATGGTGAGGTGGCTTGAGAATTGGCTGACTGGCAGAGTTCAGAGGGTAGTGGTCAGCAGTGAAGAGTCCAATGGAGACCTGTAACTAACGGTGTTCCCCAGGGGTCGGTGCTGGGTCCAGTCTTGTTCAATATCTTCATCAACAACCTTGATGAGGGAATAGTGTCCACCCTCAGCAAGTTCCCTGATGACACAAAGCTGGGAGGAGTGGCTGACACGCCAGAAGGCTGTGCTGCCATTCAGCAAGACCTGGACAGGCTGGAGAGATGGGCAGAGAGGAACCTGATGAGGTTTAACAAAANGGGGATCTTATTAATGTCTACAAATATCTAAAGTGTGGGAGGCAAATGGACACAGGGAACCTCTTTTCAGGGATGTTTGGGGACAGGACAAGGGGCAATGGCCTTAAACTGGAGCATAGGAAGTTCCGCACCAATACGCAGAAGAATTTCTTCACAGTGCGGATGACGGAGCACTGGAACAGGCTGCCCAGGGAGGCTGTGGAGTCAGCTTCCCTGAAGATACTCAAGACTTGTCTGGATGCCTACCTGTGCGACCTGCACTAGGGAACCTGCTTTGGCAGGGGGTTTGGACTTGATGATCTCTCGAGGTTCCTTCCAATCCCTACAATTCTGTGTTTCTGTGATTCTGTGATTTATCTGTGG
The DNA here is from genome assembly GCA_013396635.1 of Penelope pileata. Lineage (NCBI taxonomy): Eukaryota > Metazoa > Chordata > Aves > Galliformes > Cracidae > Penelope > Penelope pileata. Next base: position 97,817 of record WBMW01006247.1, on the reverse strand, counting down.
AATAACACCTTACAGCTTGAAAAAAGATTTCTCATAGCTGATAGTTTTTAACACCAACAAAATTGTAATTCATGAGTGTAAATTGAAATCCTAGTGTTATAACCATTTTTTGGCCATCAAAATTAATGTGGGATGAATGAATAAACAAAGGATTCTGACAGCACAGTAATGATTACAAAGGAGGTAGAAGAATGCTTAAGGAAAAATCTTTTTTATCTGAAATGTTATGAATGTCCAGAATCATACCAAGACAGTAGAAAGGAAAAAGAAATATTTTAAGCTCTTTCACTGAATAATTATATACAAAAGTGCACATATATTAGTACACATATATGCACATTTTAGTTCCCCTAGAAATTAATTTTTTTCCTTAATTTTCTGGTCAGTCCATTATCCTAAAGATCTTTTGATCAGAGATCCTCAAAGAACATTGATAGATTTGCAGAAGCATCAGGAGAAAACCTTGATTACCAACATTTTATATTTACGTCATATAGAAATGGTCAGAACAGCAAACTTTTCAAGCTAAACTTCACTGGTAGGAAAGCATGCCTTCTGAAGGTCTAGTTCCCAGGCAGAAAAGAAAAAATTGTTTACCATCTAGAAGGAAACTTTGAATTTATCACTTTCATTGCTAATCACTGTGATAAGATTAAGGGAATATATATATATATTTCTCAGCTGAGACTGTAGTGCTTGACATTTCATTGATCTTATTAGTGCAGGTTAGAAAGATCTGAGTTTTCAGATAGCCCCAGTCAATGGCAGAGCTGGTGTAATGGTGTTACTGCCTGATGAAAAGAATTAAATCCACTCTTACAGAGGAACACATGCACCTCATCTACTTTGCATAGCCAATTTGTTTAACTTTACCAATAAAACTCAGCTAATTATAGGTAGACCCACAGTACCCTCCAATGGTGTTAGAGGTCAAATATTTCAAAACTAGGATCTAATTACCAATTGCAATATTTTAGCAGTAAATCTTTGTACATGGGTCACTCTGAAAGCAATGTCTCCTATTTATTTCCATGGAAACTACAACAGATATAAAGAGTGCAATAGCACTATTTGATAGAGCAAATTCTCAGCTACACAGTCACCACCATTAGCTATGCATTTTCACCAGCAATGAAGAGCCTGCATGCCACACTCACAAAAATCTGCACCAGCAGAGGTGACCAGCTGTTGTTGCCCCCACTGCTGAAACGCACCACCCACTGCCTTATTGTCCTCACATCCACTGTTTGGTCTCCAGAAATGTTCAGCAAATGTTGATTAATGTCAATGGGTGCAATTCTTTCTGCATGAAGAAATTCAGCGGCACACCTTTGCTTCATAAGCACTTCTGAGTCAGATATCATTTTGTCTGCTGCCCCTCTGTTACCATCTGTCACATGGCAACAAAATGCAACAGAATATTGATGGGAAGGTTCAACCTCTACTGCCGGCATTCACCTCTGATGTCATGGGCCAACATAACAAAATAGGAGACATTATTTTCAGAGCAGCCCTTGTAATAACCTATGAAGGTTAGCTACATATATTTTAAAAAAAATCAAAACAAACAAACAAACAAAAAAACAAAATATGAAAGATGCACAATAATGCATTCTTTAATAAATCTATAAGGCCAAATAGTAAGTAATAACAGAAAAGTGAGACTGAAATAATCTAGCATACATAGAAAATTGAAAATACAAAGCATTATGTCTAGCATTATCACCTGTTCATTCTTTGTTTACCCAGACAAACTTTAAAAATCTTGGGAAAAGCACACACACAAATTTGTGAACTTAGAAAGTTTAATTGATGGCAGAAAAAAAATCTCAAAGGAAATACTGTTATCAGACAAGGTTACTGAGCCATTTTTTCTTAGCATGGTCTCAGAACAACTGGATGTCCCATGCTGTAGCTATCAACATGGTTTTTCAGCTCAAGCAGTCTCTGTCAGGAGAGGCTATCATGTTCTCTTTCTTACTTGGCTGTTTTTCTCAAAATCATATTACCCTATTGATTCACCAACAGTCTTACAAACGTCAAAGGAAAGGAGAGGATATGCAAAAATCACAAAAGCAGTGATGTAAACTCTTGCCCCCCGTGTACACAAACATTTAGAACAAAAATAAGGTATCATATTTTCAGCTCCTTCTCTACTTCTTTTGCCTTGTGGTGACTTAAAGAAAGTATTTTGTCTTTAAAGAAAGTATTTAGGGGGTGGGGGGTTGTTTGTCTTTAAATATTGTTATTCCAGTGGCTTTCTGCTGAAAATAGATTCTTGTGGAACAGCAGCTATCTTTGTTCATTAATTAGTTTAAAGGTATTTTGACATGGAAAATGGATATTCAATCACCTCAGTATGCCAATGATGTTCATTCAGATTACAGGCCATATCAAGATTATATTCACAGAGTCATAGAATCTTTTCGGTTGGGAAAGACCTTAAAGATAATCAAGTCCAGCCATCAACCTAACACTACTGAGTCAGTCCACTAAACCACTAAAGCATGTCCCTAAGCAGCACATCCACACACCTCTTAAACACCTCAAGGGGTGGGGATGCCACCACTTCCTGTTCCAATGTCTAACCACCCTTTCCAAGAAGACATTCTTCCTAGTATTCTATCTAAACATCATCTGGTACAACCTGAGGCCATTTCTTGACACTCTATCATTTGTCACCTGAGAAAAGGGATGGACACCCTCCTCACTGCAACCTCCTTTCAGGTAGAGAGCAATGGGGTCTCCCCTCAGCCTCTTTTTCTTAGACTAAATAACCTAAATTCTCCTCATATGTCCAGTTTATTGCTCTTCCTGAATGCATTCCAGCATTTCTCTATTTTTAGGTCTGCAGAGCTTTAGGGATATTTTTTTTAATATTTATTTATTTACTGTACCATTTGTTAGCTCAGTTTCAAGTTCCTGTGAACACAATTCAAGGTTCTTTCCTCTGCAAAGCAATTTAGAAAGTTAAACTCCCTGATAAAAATCCCATGATTCACAAAAAAAGAAATGTCCATGGGGCTTGCTTCAATTTCAGTAATCAAAGGAGGTCAAGAAGGTTCCTTTTAACTCCGCAAAAAGAGTCTTACTGGTAACTGTGCTGCAGCACTGAGCTAATCCAGTTTTTGCTAAGGCTTTAATATCAGCCCTCAAGCAAAATCATGTAGTTATTTCTTCCTTGATCGTTATCTACGTGATCATTAATGTACAAGCCTACACACTATAACTGCAACGGGACATAGCACGCTATGTGATGTAGATTGTGCCACAAGGAATTTGAAGCCACCTGAAATTGTCATGTAGTTTTGATGGACAGTAATTGGAAAACAGAATATTTTTTTCTCAGCTTAATCTATCACTGCAGTATTTTGTAGCCAAAATTTCATTGTTAGTGTACATAAAGGCACTGTTATTGTTACAGACAGGAGCTCTCAATTCAGACATATCTTCACATAAAACCACCTATCCATTAAGATTTACAATATCTAAAAGTCAGTGCACTTCCTAATTAAAATTGAGTCTGTCTTATCTTCAAAGAGTTGGTACTCCATAAATTTAACCTGAAAACTTTTGAAAGAATTTCCGGTGAGCTTTCTGTGTCAGATATTCTAAGTTTGTTTAAACTCTGTGTCATATATAGTTTAAATATAACATACATTTCAAAAGACATATTTCAAGTAATAAAACTTTTCAAAAAAAAATTAGCTATGAAACTTATTAAGACATCTAGACAGTCAGAATTTGGTTTTCAGTTATATGCAATTCCTAAAATATTTACAATATAAAAAACACTCTTTTCTTCTTCCCATCTACAATTTTACTTGTTTTACACAGTTATTAAGGTTCAAGCTAAGCTAATTCTCTATGTATTGTCTCTTACGATAATTTTTCATTTACATTAGAGATTAAAAAAATACAGATGAAAATACAGGAGAAAAGCTATCTGATATGTATCAAAGAAATATTGATATGCATATATAGCCAATAAACCAGCCTTATATGTTTCAAGCGCCATTCCCCAAACAAACAGACTTTTTTGAAAACAGATATCATAAACTTAGTGGACTAATGATTGCTCAGCATTCTCATTCTGTGTTGCATTGTCTTTCTCACATACCCCTTAAAATGAGCAATTTGATGCTGACTAGTAGGGTTATTAGCTTTGTAAATCTAAGACATCTAGTAACAAATATGAAATTTAACAGAAGGTTAAATTGTAATATTTCTAGAAGTCAAGGCATCTAAGCTTTTAGGAAAGGCAAGCCTATGTGAGTACAAAAAGAGCTAACAGACTGGTGTAGTGAAAGAATAAAATAACATAAAAGCAGATTGATTATCTGTAAATTTTTCACCTGAGGAAGGACTTGAAAAACTTCAGACTACACTGAGTGAACAAATTAGATGAAATGGGTAAAACCCTGATCTGTTATAACCTTCTTTAAGCTTTTCAGGAATTAGACTTTAACACTGAGCCACTGAATCAATATTTAACTGTTTGTATGGAAATTGAAAGTTTAAATTCAGATCTCTACTTTTAAAAATTGTACACCTCTGTAAATAACTTGTACGATTTGCAGTGTTTACAAAACATCAAAACAGTTTCCAAATTCCCTACAAAAAACAAAACAACAAAAAAAACCTTTCACATTTCAGAGTTAGACAAGAAAAAGTGATTTTTTTAAATGTTGTAGTATTATTACATTTCATTAAAGACAGATGACAAAAACAGAGTCTAAAAGTAAAAGTTTCCATTAGATTTAGTTATACAAATAAGTATGTATTGTTAATTAAAAACTCTGATCATTTTCTCATCAAATACTTGTTCCAAAATCACTAGTTTCTCATGGAGATTTTCAGATTACATTCTCTGAAATTCAAATATCTGTTAATATCAGGGTGTGTGAAAACCTTTTCAGAAGTGTTCTGGTAACCATGGCAATTTAGTTGCATACTTACATAGGTTCTCTTTAAATGAGTGAGTACAACTGAGGTAGAATCAAGTGATCTATAACAGAGCTATATGTTTGGTGCAGATTAATTTTTCCTGTTTACTGATTAGGGGAAAAAAAAAAGAGTTAATTTAAAATAATTATTTGCACCAACAAGCAGACAGAACAAATCTTCAGCAAGGCCAGCCAGGAGCAGGAAAATCAATTTATCCAAATATGTTGGCATATTTTTGAGATAAAAAAGGTAAACTCAATATAAGCATTTCAACAGTAGTTTTTTCCCAAGAACAATTTGGCTACTGCTCACTGTCTCTAAGCAGAAATCACCATGAGGTACTACGATGCAAGAATACAATGTGATATGCAGAAGTAGAACTACAAATCCTTCTGCATTCCCAGTCAGTTCAGTGAGGCTGCAAATAGGAAAGCACCTTCTACTGTGCCAATTACAGTAGAACTCTGCAAGGCATGGGACATTGACATTTAGGTCACGCTGGTCTTGCTGCACCATCACTGAAACTCTTTTGTAGTTTCTGCAACTTCTGTTGAGGGACCTTACATGGAAAGCAATTTGACTGAAACAAGAAATATGCTACCACAAACAATCCATGAATTTACAGTCTCCTGCATCCAGTAGAGAGGGGAGAAGAAATTTATAATTAAACTCAGGAAATTGGAGTCCATAAGGTGTGAAGGGGAAAATTCAGTCTTTACTTCATAACTAGATATGGCTGATGTGTACATATATATCATAAAAATTACTTTTACTTATTGGGAGAGTAAGATTTACATTATAAACTGAGTAAGAACCGGAAACGAATTTATAGCCTGGTTTGTTTTTGCAATGGCTAAGCATCACTGTCACTAAAAAAGCCATCTTTTCCTCAAAGTGCAGTACAAAAAACACACCATGAGCAACAGCTCAGCAGTAGGTAGTCAAGGACAGAGCAGCAGTGTGACTCGGTGTGTGAAAGGTGTTTTTCAGCCTTCTTGACTAAAAAATCTCTTTGTTCTTATTCTCCTGTCACTGTATTCACTACACTAATGTAACTCCTGTAGACACTGACTGTTTTGTACCACTGTACTAAACTAGATACTGTTGGTGTCAGTACCTTTTCTGGAATCAGACTTTATGGGGATAAAGCAGCTCAAACAGAAATATATTATTTAATATTGTCTGGAAGTGGACCACGTCCTAATTTCGGGGCAGAATCTCAAAATCTGTCAATGGCTATACAGCTAAGCTATGTTAATGAAAATCATTATTTTTCTATTAATTTATTTTCATAGTTTCTGTGAGTCTAATAATTGTCTTAGAGACCGTATTTTGATATGTAACAATGTACACTTAAAAAATAATGCTGATAGTGAATATTTACAGAATCACAGAATTGCAAGGATTGGAAGGGACCTCTACCCCCCTGCTAAAGCATGTTCTCTACAGTAGGTCGTACAAACAGGCATCCAGACAGGTCTTGAATATCTCCAGAGAAGGAGATTCCACAGCCTCTCTGGACAGCCTGTTCCAATGCTCTGTCACCCTCACAGTAAAGAAGTTCTTATGTAAGTTTTTGCGGAACTTCCTGTGTTCCAGTTTGCAGTCATTGCCCCTTATCCTGTTGTGGTACACCACTGAGAAGAGCCTGACCTCATCCATTTGCCTCCCACACTTTAGGTATTTATAAACATTGATCAGATCATCTCTCAGTCATTTGGAAAGATACTCAGAAAATAACTAAACACAAATATTTTTTTCAGTGGACAGACTGAAAATCACAGAAAAAATACTACTGGCCATATGTTCTGACAAAACATTTATACAATAATTTTCCGTATAAATCACAGTCCTCATACCAGCATGCACGAAATACAGATGGTCTTATTGTCCAACTCAGAGGCGACTTCACCATTCAGATTAATAAATTATGATGGAAGAAGAACTCATTGTAAGCAGCTCTGCAGAGAGAGACTTGGGAGCCCTTAAGGATAAAAGGCTGGACGTGAGCCAGCAGTGCGTGCTTATAGCCCAGAAAGCCAGTTGTATCCTGGGCTACATCAAAAGAGAATTTACTAGCAGGAAGAGGGAGGTGATTGTCCCTCTCTACTCTGATCTCATGAGGCCCCATCGGGAGTACTGCGACCAGGCCTGGGACTCCCCGTACAAGAAAGATGTGAAGCAGTAGAACAGAGGTCTGGAGCGCCTCTCCTGTGAAAAAAGGTTGAGGGAGCTGGGCTTGTTTAGCTTGGAGAAGAGAATGAACACTCTGGGGAGATCGCATTGTGGCCTTCCAGTACTTAGAGGGAAGTACTTGTAAGCAGGAGAGGGACTGATTTTTTACATGAGTAGATAGTGATAGGACAAGGGGGAATAGCTTTAAACTAAAAGAGGGGAGATTTAGATTAGATATCAGGGAGAAATTTTTCACTGGGAGGGTGGTGAGGCACTGAAACAGGTTGCCCAGAGAAGTTGTGGATGCTCCATCCCTGAAGGTGTTCAAGGACAGATTGGATGGGGCCTTGGGCAGCCTGATCTGATGGATGGCAACCCTGCCCATAGCAGGGTATTTGGAACAAGATGATCTTCAAGATCCCTTCCAACTTAAGCCATTATATGATATGATATGACTCTGTAATAAAAGAAGCTAGGAGGGGGCAGAATCAGAACAGCTGACCAAAATTGGCCTAAGAGCTATTCCATGCAGTATGATGTAATGTGAATATTATTAAACTGGGGGGAGTTGGCTATGAGAGGCTGGGCATTGGTCAGTGGGTTGTGATCAATTGCATTGTGCATCACTTGTTTTGTATATTCTTTTATTATTTAATTATTTTTCCATCCTATTCAACTGTCTTTATCTCACAAGAGTTTTACCATTTTCCAATTGTCTTCTCCGTCCCTCTCAGGAAGAGTGAGTGAATGGCTGTGTGGTGCTTAGCTGTCTGCCAGCTTAAACCACAACAGTCTTTTAAAAAAGGAAATACAAGCTTTCTTAGACATCATGGGTTGTAAACCCTCTATATCAAGTGATGCAGAAGAAGAGCAATTTCAAACGGGGTCCTGAGCAATGACAAATCCCTGAACAAATTAAACAGGAGATAGTGCCATATCTCTTGGTCCACTCCGAGCACAACAAGATGTTAAAAATGTGCTCTACACAGCCGCTGGGAAGAATGACCCCACCTTGAGCATCTGACAGAAAGCACCAGGGGAGACTTGAGGTCAACCTTTAAGAGTTTTGGAGTCAGTGATACAGAGGATCTGAGGCCTGCCATACTCCAGTTGAAAAAGAGAATGGTACCCAGGAATCTTGGAGCTGATCCTGGACTGGACAGAAGTCAAAGATTTCAGAATATTGCAAGAGGAGATGGTGGTGTGTGCTGAATAGGCCTTACTGTACAATAAATAACCAGAAAACAAGGAGCAGTGTGCCCTGTTCACTGATGGGTTCTGTCTGAGCCCTGAGATCTTCCTACTCTTCTCCTTGAAGGTGCTGAATAGCATTAAACAGGGCTTGGTAGGTGTGGGCCAGGCCCCGCTATGCTGCAGTGATTTGTGTCTCTGAAATTGCCAGTGTGACAGCATACTTTTTCAAATATTTTAGCAGTTTTTTAGGATTCTGCACTTGTTCAGAATCCTATGTTCTAAAACACTGGAGGTGTCTACTGTTCTAGGTACCCACCCACACACCCTGCCACTCATCTAGCCAGCCTTGGGGCAGATCTCTGAGTGATATTCTTAAATAGTTGTTTAACCTTAAACAAAGCCTGAAACACGTTCAGGAGACATAGCAAGAGGGACATGCTGGTTTGAACATACCAAGGATATCCAAAATTCTCAAGTGCTATTGTAACTAGCCCAGAGGAGAAGAGGAAAATGAAGGGGTGAGGGAAGGCGGATTGAGCTAATCTGTGGAAGTGAAGGCCATCCTGCTGGCATTAGATATCAGTGAACAAGAAAAGTGGTCAGTGTTTTATCTCCATACTGGCTCATGGATGATGGCAAATACCCTTTGGGGATGGTAGAATGGATGGTGGTCCATATCTTTCGGCAATAGAAGCAGAGCAACTGAAAAAAGACCTGCTCTACTTCACCTATTCAGACTTAAGCTATTCAGTTCCCTGCCTAAAATAATAGTCTAAACTTCTAAATATTCTTTTCAGTTCCTTAACATAATTCAGATCTTGTTAAAATCAAAAGTTTTTGCCTCCATTGAATCTGCTGATCTTTGGATCTGGAATAGAGCTTTTTTTTAAACAGGCAGATACATTCAACTTTCATCTGAGACTGAAGATTCAAGTAAGAGAGACTTTTCACCTAATATAACCACTTTTAAAAGCCATGTACTCTTCTCTGGGTCTTTACCTAGTCAGACAAATTTGACCTCAACACATCAGTGAAGGTTTTCTTGAATGACAGGTGACAATTACTGAATGCATACTGTCCAGTGACTTCAGCAAGGTATCATTCTTCATTCTGTCATTCTGAGCTTCTCTTTAGTAGACAAAGAATGCATTCAAGTTATGAAATATAATTCTGTTATTGCAGGCTGCTTAATAGCTCTACTGAGAAACAAAGAAATGAACAAAACAACAAAAATGCACAAGCTAGCCAAGCTGGCGCCACATCACTACAGAACAGCAATAGTAATATATCACTTTCTTCCCTCCCCCAGCACTCCAAAAAGAGCTAGATTTCATCAGCAATATCAAACATCAAATAATCACTTACTCTCTCATTTGCACATGTATCTTACGTGGTACATTGTAAGACAGACTAGACCAGATCTCATTTTCACAGTGGAGAGCTTCACAAGTTGTTCACTGCCAACCATGCCTAGGGGAGATTAGCAGGAAGGGAAGTGAGCAATCAGGCTACGTATTTCACTAATTCCTTAACTATTCAAATGTTAGAAGTCTGTTCATAGGGAAACTAAAATGCTACTCCAGCACAAGATGCCAATATTATTCTTGATGATATTAATTTCTGGGCTTTGGAGATAATGTTCTTAATTAATTCATTTAAAAGATATCTTGTGAAAAAATCTTAATTAGATTAAATCATTGTTTCAGGAAGTAATGTGCCAAATTACACAAAGCTAATTAGGGTAGTCAGGAAATTGGCTTATCCACCAGTTTACAGGCAATGTGGGTAGTCTTTTATCTGTAACTGTCTGCTTGCAGCGGGTATAGCATTTTATCCAAATTTATCAAAATCTTGGGAATAATCTCATTAAGAAAGACTATGAAAATAGCAAACAGAAATATTCTTCCTAGAATAGAGTTGTTTAATTTACTTACTACAGTAAATCATTCAAAAATACCTGCTAAATGTTAAAAACAGTGACATCTCAGGAAAATATTATATTTGAGACATCAATTTTTCCTTTTTTTTTTTCTTCCAAGGAAAAGGCTAAACAGATTCCTTTGTCTTTGTAAATATGATTTTAACACTAATGGTAGCCATTAACTTGGAAGAGATGATGGAAAGATTTCAAAGTTTTATTTGCTTGCACACATTTTAATAACTTGAAATGAATTTTCTGAACTTTAGCTTTTCTGTAAACTAGAGTTGTGCTACTGATAGAGCAGTGATAGTACATTATTAAACATTATTAATTGTGTCTCATCTGAAAAGCCATGTTAAATGAATTTTCAAAATATATTTATGTTTCATCTTCTAAAGCACCAAATAAAATTCGTTTATCACCAGGCATTAAAAAATAAGTGCAAGCATTAAGAAAGACATGAATGACAACCTTGTGATTGGAATTCCTCATGGCAAATAATTCAGAAATCATTTACTTGAGAAATTTAATTAATTTGTTTATTATTACTCAGCAGTGAGAAAATCCTTAATGCTTTAAAGTAACAATATATGGAGCATATTGTGTATGACTTACTGGTCTAAATGAAAAACATTTTTTTTCTTGAAGTCATTATAACAGAATTAGGTAAAGAAGTGTAAAAAAATCACAGAAAAAAAAAAGAAGAAACCCTTCTTTCACTCACTGTATATTCACATTCTCTATCCTGGCGATGAATTTACTAAACATAGCCTTTGAAATCCCAAATTATACCTTCTGGTGACCCAAGGCTGTTTTGCAATTAAGTGTATATTGAAATGTTATGACTGGGAAATAATCCTTCCTACCTTTCAGTCCAAATAGCATAGCAGACCTTAAGATGTTTTCTCAGCTCTGTAAGATGTATCCTTCATGCTTAATATATACTTGATCAGTAACATTGAAGCATATGGAATACCGAAATTCCTTCATATTTAAAAAAAAAATAAAGCAGAACAAAGACAAAAAATAATCTAAATAATAACCAACAGAAATGCTCTAGTCTAAGACAGACTATGTATTCTATTCTTTATCTCAAAAGGTATTCCTAGGGAAATCATACAAAATGTTTTCTCACATAAAGTAATAAGAATAATGATGAAAAATGTAACTATAGTGAACATATTTTTGTATTATTAACAGTAGTGCCAGTGTTTCTTTACATTAGATAAGTTACAAAAATTGTCTGTATTTTAACATAAGTTAATTAAAAGTGGATTTAATAAAGTAGCAATATTTCATTTGCTCATAAAATCTACTTGAAATATTCTGGACTTTCTTGTTACAGAATAGTCTGTATTGCTCTACTGTTAATACCAAATCAGATAAATCACTAAGAGGAAAAAATCTTATATTCTGTTTTATTTTGGGGCTCAAGAAAACCAGAGTACACGTTACATAAATGTAAATAATGTTCATGAAAACTTGCCATGCAATTTTCTGTTTCATATTCAGTCCCTAGATCACCAGCCAAACTGCATCTCTGCACTCTTTTTCTCTCTTTTCCATTTTTATGACAGTTGATGCTAATTCATTTAATATTTTTATAAGGCTCGATAAGGAATCAGCAAGCATTTTTTTGACTAAATGTGAGACTGTGACTGGAGAGATTAACCATTTTCTAGTATAGTAATTTGCTTACTGTAAGTCAAGCCAGCTAACAGATAGGAATCAGAAATGTTTATGAACCTTGAGCATTTTGAAGAAACACTTTTTAGCATCAAAAAAATATTGTTTCATATGCTTTATCTTTCAACAAGAGCAATTAAAACTAATCAATTTAACAACAGATGAATTTATAGAAACTTGTACATCCTTACCTGTTATGTATGTACTTGATCCTCAGTTTATACAAATATCTCTGATGTTGGTGTTCAGTATTGAAAACAGAAAGTGTAAAAAGTATATTTTGTAAAATACGTACTTATGAAATCAGATATGGCTAACAAACCATAACATATAAGCCTACTTATAAAAGATGTGGCTTTTATAAAAGGTATAACTCATATAAAGCAAGTATGAATCATAGTGGACTTTATGCAGAGGATAACAGGCTCACATAATTCCCCAGTGACAGTTATGCATTGTGTCTACTACAACATTATCTCTGTTAATAATATATATAGATCACTGTGTATGAATAAAAAGGAGGCAATCTTTTCCTAAACAAGAATGATAAATGCTGAATTTACAGTACTCATTAATTTATACTTTTTAGGTTTTTTTAAAAAAAAAGCTCTACCATGGTGAACTAACTTGTCTTTTTCTTTTCTTTACAAGAAATTGTTATGAATCTGGGTGGCTCTCTCAATTATTTTGAATTTTTACTTATGTATCATAGTAAGATTTCATTAGTTCGTTAAATAGTTATGAGCTGGCTAATAAAGAGAGCTTAGTTCAGAGTGATATTTTCTCCTAGGCACTCTTCAATGTACAGCAACTTCCTACAGTTTCATGATGTGAGGTTCAGTTATTGGCAGTAAATGTCAGCTGTCTTTTCTCAAATTGCAACTCCATCTTATATTAACTTACTTGGAGGGAATGTCATGAATGGTGTTCAAAGTCAGTCTGGTCATCAGCAAAACTTAGCGCTGTACCTCATGATCATTCACAGATAAATTCTACTCATGAGCTCAATGGTAGAATACAAAGCAACCTCGGTTTTTCAAAGGTCAGGAAACATTCTGCTTAACTGAAAAACCCTCTTCCATCAAGTGTTGATTTTCACAAAGGGGAAAACTTCCAGGAAAAGTTTAATATGGACAAACAGATACTGTCCAAATGAGTTTAATATGGACAAACTTATTCTCCAAATAAGTTGCTGCTATTACTCTTACTTTTATTCTCCTCATCTCTATTCTCCAATCTACTTGTCTCAAATGAATTATTTGTGTGTTTGTTCAATGTGTTATGTTGAAAAAGACCTTGGATGACAGCTTTATAGAAGGAAGAAAGGCTGATCATTATTTATATTGATCATATGGCACTTGGCATAGTCAGCATGCTCAGGCTTCTGGAGACATCTAGTGAATATTTAAATGTAGAGTGAACTTAATACTACTATTGGCATTAATGTTCCCATAACAGCACTTCTGAATCTCATCAGCATATTCAGACTTCATGCCTACACTTTTAGAACCATAGTTTGAGGGTAGATGTGGACACTAAGGAAGATGCCATGTATTTTACAATCTACTTGGTACGTTCCTGGTAAGCATGTTCCTGCTGGCTTCTCATCACCAAATTCTTGTATTGTGCAATAGGATTCCAGCAATGTTCATTGAACATTAACTACAGAATCTAGGAACCAAGGGTTCTCATTTTTGTTGTATATTTGACACATTTGACCTTGAGTCATTTGTCCTTTTGTATTTTGCTCTGAGACCAGCACAGAAACAGTCTGTGCATTCTTATTAATTATGAAGTCAAACGTTATTTAAAGATCATTGTGATCCTTAATGGTGAAGAACACATTTTACCAATTTTTCATATGCAGTACTGTTTCTGTACTCCCACCAGCTTCTTTGTTACAGTGCATCACGGCGTTACATGTAATTTCAGAGAATTGAAGTCGTCCTATCTTTAACTGGCTCCAGGACACAAAATTAATCATTTCACAGACCATGTTCATTTTATTTCTCTCTGTCTCTCTTGAGTATAATTATGTCTTTATACTGGATAGACACATGATCTACTGGTAAAATTAAGAGATTAATTACTTTCTCTGATTTCTTTAAGATCAGATATGACACTTAGCTTAGGGTGGTGTAATAAGATCAAGGCAGATCATTACAAAACTGTAAACTATGTTGTTTGTTGCTTTCACTTTTGGATCATTAGTTATTAGTTTTGAAAAAGTTTAGAGACTCACTTTAGGCTCTGAAATGCAGTAACTGCTCCCTTTCACCCAATTCTATACACAATATACTCAATTTCACCCAGTGAATAGGGAAGAGATGATGGTACAGCACAATCTTGTGAAACACTCAGATCTCTATGTGCATGGAATGGAGTAATCAGAAAAAAAGGAAACAATATTTTGTTGTTTCTACATCGTTTATTGTTATTAAATAACATTATATTAACATTTGAACCTAATTAGAGTAATGATACAAGTGTTAAACCTAGTATTAAAACAGCTATTTTTGACAAGTACATATTTGAAATGTTAAACTTCTATATTGTACCTGAAATTAAATCAGTCCAGACATTTTTATATGATGTGTATTTAAATGATAGTATTTTGTAGCAAGAATTGTGCATGTCTCTTTTCAATGTTAACTCAAATAGGCTAGAAAATTATTAATTCTCTAGATACAGAATATTGACACTGCATTTGGGAAAAAAAAAAAGATTATACATCTTATTTCCAGTAAAAAAAGATAATTCAAATAGAGAAGCTTGTACAACTGATCATACATGCCCTATCTTGCTTTTCAAACGCTCATCTTTTACTCTGCAACACATAAAGAAAGAAGTAAAGATTTTCTTTCTCAGTTTCTCTAGATCTTTCTTCTTCAATAGAGCAGAAATGGGCTACTTTACAAGACACCAGAATATAAGTCTATGAAAAAAATTGAAAAAAGAAGAATTAATTAATATGATTTACTTTGTTCGGGAAGTGACAGACTGATGCTCATTTGGGATGAAAATCCTCATCTCAGAATCTGTGGGTCAGTAAAAACCCATTTCTGAACCTGTGAACTCCCTTCCATGAATTCAAAATAATTCAGAAAATGATCTTCCAGATGAATTTCATAAATATGAAAATAGCTATGCCAATCTTGAGAACGTTACTGGATCATTACTGGACAGCTATTAAATAATACATTATACAGTAATAATACTCATTTTCCCATAGCTCTAAAACAGGTCTGCTGCAGTTTTCTTGTGTCTTTAAATCTAAAGTTGAGCCTGAAGGTGAGCTCACTATATAATTTTCAAATGACAGAAAACGGGACAATTAAAGCCACAGTTCTGCTGTATTTTATGTTTCTTATTCGTTCTATATTACACTTTGCTCTTTATTCATCAGCCAGTCTGACTGAATGACCAGTTTGGTCTTGCATTTCCACCAGCCTCTTGTATAGTAATAGCATTGCAAAGATCCACATGCAGTAAATGATTGAAGTAAGAATACAGAAATTTCCATTTTAAAAATAGAAAAACAAGTAACAGCTATGTGTACATAACATAAAATTTGCATGTATATGTATGGTCATTTCAGTACATGTATGTTTGTAGAAAAAATATCACATGCATGTGTTATAGATTTACATGTTCAAAATAATCATTCAACCTATTCTTTTGATTTATATTTATTGCTTCATAGCAGCAGAAGCTTTTGAGAATCATCTGTCTTTCTTACTCAAGTTTCAACACCATGTTCTGTAATGTTATACAGTTTTCTAAGTCCTTATCAAAAGAGATTTTTCCTTAACATCCTATAAACAGAGCCCGTGATCTCAAAAAATAAATAACCTTCAGTTATACACTTTCTTCACTGCCTTCCAGTGGCTCTCTTGCGTATTTTGGCCTAGTTGAAAACTGTAGTACAGCCAAACACTGCTCTCCATTTTCTATTCTGTCTCCCTGATGTACTTTTAGACATTTAACTTTACCAACAGATCCTCTCTCAAGCCTTTCTCATAGTTTGTTCATGCACATTTCCTGTTGATGCTTTTTCTTTATAGGCACTGCAGCCTGAAGTTTCAAGAGCTAGCAATATTTACCTGTGAACAGGTACGCAGAATTGTTTGACAAACAAGGCCTTAATGAGAAAGGCATGGGTTCTCTGCCAGACAGTGGAAAACACGTGCTTTTCTGCGGCGATGGAGCAACAAAGACACAGAGATACTCTGTAGAGAAAATGGCAGCAGCAGCAGCAGCAACAGTCGCCATGCCAGCTGTAGCAGTAGCATCTTTATTCAATCCACAACTCCTTTTATACCTTAACAAGTATTACTATTTTTAACCTATGAAAACACAGGGAATGATGAGGGGATAGTGTCCACCCTCAGCAAGTTTGCTGATGGCACAAAGCTGGGGGGGAGTGGCTGACACGCCAGAAGGCTGTGCTGCCATTCAGCAAGACCTGGACAGGCTGGAGAGATGGGCAGAGAGGAACCTGATGAGGTTCAACAAAAGCAAGTGTAGAGTCTTGCACCTGGGGAGGAATAACCGCATGTACCAGTACAGGCTGGGGGATGACCTGCTGGAGAGGAGCTCTACAGAGAGGGACCTGGGGGTCCTGGTAGATGACAGGTTGGCCATGAGCCAGCAGTGTGCCCTGGTGGCTAAGAAGGCCAATGGGATCCTAGGGTGCATTAAAAAGAGCATGGCCAGCAGGGTGAGGGAGGTGATCCTCCCCCTCTGCTCTGCCCTGGTCAGGCCTCAGCTGGAGTACTGTATCCAGTTCTGGGCTCCCCTGTATAAGAAAGACAGGGACCTCCTGGAAAGAGTCCAGCGGAGGGCCACAAAGATGATAAAGGGCCTGGAGCATCTCCCTTATGAGGAGAGGCTCAGTAAGCTGGGTCTGTTCAGCCTGGAGAAAAGAAGGCTGAGAGGGGACCAGATCCATGTTTATAAGTATCTTAGTTGCGGGAGGCAAATGGAAGTGGGGAACCTCTTTTCAGTGGTCAGTGGGGACAGGACAAGGGGCAATGGCCTTAAGCTGGAGCACAGGAAGTTCCGCATCAACATGCGGAAGAACTTCTTCACAGTGCGGATGACGGAGCACTGGAACAGGCTGCCCAGGGAGGCTGTGGAGTCTCCTTCCCTGGAGATATTCAAGACCCGCCTGGACGCCCACCTGTGCAACCTGCTGTAGGGAACCTGCTCTGGCAGGGGGGGTGGACTCGATGATCTCTCGAGGTCCCTTCCAACCCCTGCAATTCTGTGATTCTGTGAATCTTGTACTGCTGCACAGCACTCTCATGCACCCACACTCACGTGTTCTTCCAGGTGACATTCCGACCCGGGGCTCATACACTCCACACAGTCTTGGCAGTGTTCCAGCCCAAGTCAACAGCCATACTACCTGTGCTTGTGCATCTAGGTCAACAAGTCCTCTGTTTCTTCTCTTATTCTATTTTGAGCTACAACATCTTCCCATCTAATCGTCCCTCGTGCCAGAGCACACAGTTCACGCTTTCCCACATTTTTCTGCTCAGAACTTCTCAGGAGACAATATTTGATAGTCAATACAACTGTAGATTAAGATAAAAGAATAAAGAACAATTCTTTCCTGTTCATCCTGGGCTGCAGAGAAGACTTTATTAGGCGTGAAAAGAAGAATTATGAAACAAAAGTATTTTAATACTTGCATTACAGATAAGAGAGTAAGATAACTATGGGTGAATCACTATGATGAGGACTTTTCTTATTCATCTACTGGTATAGTTTTCTTCTTTCTGAAGAAACCTCTATTTCACATGTATAGTTGACATTTGGAGCAACCAGGAAAAATTTTTAAAGGTCCCAGAAGTTACAGACAAGGGCTCAAAACAGAGTACATAGAGTTTTGTTTGTTTATTTGTTTTTAAGAATACTTGTAGAATAAAGCATAGTTACTGGTACTCCTTGCAACAACAGACTGAACATTTGCAAGCACCAGGACAGAAAATGGTAATATATAACTAAGGAAAATATAAACAATATACATATTCTGACACAAAAATCAGTAATGATAAGGCAGATCTAAGGGTAAAGGAAACAAAATATTAAATGACAGTCAATGAGACAGATAGATATAAAATTACTATATGGTAATACAAAGTAGTGAAATAACTAAGCATTTCTACAGTAATACGAGTTATGAACTCACAGAACAAATGAAGTGAACATCTGTGTACCTGTACCATATAATTGTATGGCCATCATCTATCTGAATTAAGAATGCTGAAAAAAAAAAAAAGCCACCTCTTTATGCTATTTAACATGAATATTTGGTTATGATTTATATAAATGCTAGAATAAAAATTCAATCTACAATAAAAGGTATGCTGTCTTTCAAGAAATCTTCCAGACAGTAAGATTTAGTTTATGGGCTAACTTTGAAGAATAATAGCCAAGGCCTACTTCTTTATCCTGAATCACACAACTTTAACTCTTGCTGCAGTCAGATTTATCTCCTTTACTTTGTCTAAACACCTAGGTTCAGTGTTGTCCAGTGACAGCAACTCTGGTTTTGTTTAGCCTTGTGAAGAACTGCAGCTTTTGAATTTTTCTGCCTTATCTTTTAGAATGCTCCTAATTCTCAGATGGGGATGGAGGAGGCTTGAAAATATAGGCAGGCAGTACCCTAAACATTCAGAAGTAGATTTTTAAATGCAAAATTTTAGAAGTCAAACTTATTTTTAATACCTTAATATTTTGAAACATCTAGTTTCAGAAGATTTGTCATATCTTCAAAATGTCTATAGTAATATATTGGGAAGAGGTTTGTGCCATAGTTGACTTCATGTAACCTACTGATCTGGAAGCAATTTAACTGTACATCTTGGTTTCTACTTTTATTCATTTGTTTGGTTGCTTCTTGTGAAGATCCATCCTCTCTTGACTGAAACTGCTGGTTTTATTTCATTCTCTTTTCTCATTGCTTCAACAATTTAGTTCAGCTCAGGTTCATTCCATGGCTTTACTTGTGCTTTGGATTCTAATGAAAATGAAATTTAAAAATGAGGGCAAAACATTGATACTTCTTCAACTTATTTTTCTGGCTGAAATGTTGTCTAGTATCATTGTGCTTGAAACTGTGCTCAAGTGTGAAATGTGAAATGTAAAGGGTGGCTTTTATAACGTGCAGCTCTCATAAAATAGAAAAAGTTAGATTTAATTGTATTTGAAGTTACTACTTCAATTACATCTACATCTGTGATAATTTATACACATGTCTGAAGAGACCTATATCCAGAGTAATTAGAAATGCCTCAAGCACCCAGAAAATCTGCTTTTTCCCACAATCATTCACAATCAAAGTTATTAAAATTATTTAAAATATATTTTCAACAGAAATCCTAAGGACTTTCTGAATTTAGAAGTTTCTTATCAAGATGGAATCAAGGAAATAAATGCTGATGAAGAATTAAACACTGGTAGTTTTTAACACTAGAAGAAACATGTTCTACTTCAGGCTGTCTCATATTGCCAGATCTGTGATAGTGGCTCAAATCAAACTAAAAGAAAATTGCCACTTCTATACATAATATTGCTAACAAAATGTGAATAAAATTCCTTTGAAGAGAAATGTAATTGTTTAATAAAAAATATCTTTTGCCCATAGTCAGCTATGTTTATGTAAAAAAATTAAATCTCTGTTTTTTCCTGGTGCCAGAAAAAAAAATATAAAAACCATCAGATGACTTTTAAGGACAGTATCACATTTCTTTAATTAATATGTAGTTCAGTTTCAGATTGGTGTTGGGCTTTCTTTTTTCCTTTCACATTTCCAGATGAGGATATTTCTATCTCTTGAAACATTTAACGTTGTAATATGAGTTTCATCTTAAGTAGAACTGCTATTTTCTTGTTAAAATATCAAAATCCTTTTTAAAATATAATCATTTTTCAGCCTTTTCTGAAGAGTTTGTTTTGTATCTCCTTTAGTGATGTGCAAGCTAGGTTATTTCAGGAATTGCAGTTGATTGTGGTTTTTTGTTCATTACCCAAAGAAGTAACCAGAAATCTCACACAAGATTGAAATACTCCGAAATAATATACGGAATAAGAGATACCATAGCAACCGTTACATTGCAAATCATATCCTGGGCTGCATAAAAAGAAGTGTGGTCAGTGGTGATCCTGACCCTCTACACCATCCTTAAGAGACCCAACTGGAGTACTGCACCCACCTCTGAAACCCTCAGCACAAGAAAGACATGGGCCTGTTGGCATGGGTCCAGAGGAGGGCCATGGGGGTGATCAGAGAGCTTTTTACTGGGGAGACATTATAGCAGCAGTGGACAGTGAAGTGCATTGAGAACTGTTTGACCGGCATTGCTAGGAGGGCTGTAATCAGTGGCACAGTTTAGTTGAAGGCCTGTGACTAGCAGTGTTCCCCAGGGGTCAGTACCAGATCCAGTCTTGTTCAACATCTTCATGAGTGACCTCAATGATGGACTTCAGTTTTGAACTTTCTGATTTGTATTCTTGAATTCTGAAAAATACTTTCTCATCTTAAGCACAAAAAATTATACTGAAACATGTATTATTCATTGCTTTGAAATGGAGTGAATCAAACCTAGTTCTCTAGATTATTCTGCTTTCGTAACACAGCAGTACAGAAAATTTTATTTTCTGTAATGGAGGTTATTACTTTCTTATGAACTGTATGCAGTGGTTAGTTAATATTTTGTTTTTCCTTGCTTGTACTTATTTTATAATGGAAAAACAAAATTATGAAATTATGAAAATACATTACTTTGGAAAGTTTTCTAAAATAAAATTACATCCAAGTCATTATTACAGAAGGCCAGTGTGTGGGCTTGCCATTATTTGAAATTAACTTCCTCCAATTACTTTCTAACAAGTGACATGGAGACTCTGGGCTTCAATATGTGGTTCACTGCCCTTCTCATTCTCCGTAATAACACTGGGAGTTTTCTTTTCTCAGAAGGGCTTTTGTTACCATTGCTGCATCAATCATTCTCATATTTCCAATTCAGTTATTCAGGATCCTTAGGGCTCTATTGTTAATCTTCATTAATGTATTTCTGACTTTCATAACCAATTTAGTTTGAATTCTGAGTAAGTCAGCACTGCTTACAGAGGACATGTTCATTTCTCTGTCTGCATGTGACTGGTTTAGACTTTGGGAAGATCAGTTACTCAGAATTCCTTGAAATGCTGGTCTCACCAGGACAACATATGCATAATTAGAAGTGAAAAAATGTCTTAAACTTAGAAACTCAATTTACCTGGCGTAGCTGCTTAAACTCATTGATTCGCAACTCCTTAGCTTGTCTTATGTACTCAGCAGGTGAAATCTTCTGCAAGTACTCACTTCATTCACTTAATATAGTTCCTATACCAAAATAAGCTATATTTTTTTGCCTTTCACTTTCATCAGGGAGCAGAAGCATAACCTTTGAACCTTTTGGCTGTACACAGAGTGGGTAGGGCAGGACCTCACTAAACAGGTCCCATTCCACTACCAGAGACTCTGCTCTGCCCATCCCCAGCCAGGGAATGATGGCCTTGGGTTGGGCTGAAGTGCAGTCCTGGGCCTTGGACAGGTTTGAAGAGAGTCCTCAGAGCAGAATGGCCTGCCCAGGAAAGTCTCTGAATGACCTCAGGACCTTGAGGCTTTAGGCCAAATTCTGTTTTCTTCATCCTGCTTGTAACCGTGACCCAAAGCAGTCTGAGTACAGGCAGTTTATGAAGGGAATAGAAAACTGGTTTTGATTCCACAATAAAAAAAAGAAACTTCTGTATGCATGACTCCAGCCAGCTTCAGGTGGAAGGCAAACACTGGTTCTGAATTCATGCTTGGAAACTGACATTTTGATGTCAAATTACTTGTGGTTTTTTTTTTCAGCTAATGATAATTACTATGTAAGTTCCTTTAATAAGTTATGTTAGAAGATCTTATTACTCTTTTCTTCTCTCCTGCTGAACATATGCTCTTTCCCTGCATTTAAAGCTTAATGGTATACTTTAAAGGAATATACTTCATTTATTCACAATCAGGTCCATTCACAGTAGATAATAATTATTTAATATGTACCATTGAGTTAATTTTCAGAAATTGGGTGTCTAGGTCAGCAATACATAATTCAGTGAAGATGTAAGAATAGCACAGAGCTTAAGAGCTCATATTTCATATTAATTCCACAATCAAACATTCCTCAAAGTGGCTTTTCAAGTTCATTCATTCTTATTTGTATTCATTTAACTTTTGCATGGATAAAAACCTAAGCAGTGAATGAATAAATACATCATTTGAAACCAATAGCGTGAAGAATATGAAGAACATGTCATGAATTAGCCCATTGAGGAAAAAGTGGCTTTTGGCAGTTTCTTACACTCCAAGAGTCAGTGATGTGATCTTTTCTGAGACCACATAACAGCATTCCTTTCCTTCCAAGCACAAGTTACCAGATTGTTTTTAATTCTATATTTGAAGTCAGCTCATTTCTTTCCTGGGTCTACAGAACTTGCTGTTCTCTCTGCTAATGATGTAGAGCAGACTTCAGCAGCAATAGATTACAATGAGAGTTGGATGCTGAGGACTGCCCTCACTTTTCCTAATCTTACCAACCATTTTGGGGGTGGAACCTCCTGCTTAAATATCAATTGTTGAAATAACCTCCAACACCAGTGTGTTTCCACTGATAGTGCTATTGTCTTCTGATAGGCAAAAAATAAAGGTCTTGTGAAAGTTGTAGGGTTACATAGGGTAAAATTAATATTTTCTAGCAGATAGATGAAAGTTAAAAATTGTTAAATTTTCTTCTTTCAATGGTTATCTTGCTGAGCATAGAAACACTGAACTTTGAAAATCAGCTGATTGAGGATGATCCCTAGTGGACAAGAGGCTGATTTAGACTTAAGAGAAACAATTTAAACCAAGTTTAATTCAGACTGCAGAGCAGGATACAGAGGAATCAGCATGCACTACTCCCAAGAACATGTATGAAGGATGCTCCAAAAGTAATGCTTGCTATTTTATTATGTTGGCCCCCAATGTCAAAGGTGGACGTTGGTGGTATGGCAATAGAGGTTGAACCTTCCCACCAATATTCCATCACATTTTGTTGCTGTGCAACAGGTGGCAGCAAAGGGGCAATCTGACAAAATGGCATCTGACATCGAAGTGGATAGGAAACAAAGATGTATCGTTGAATTCTTTTGTGTGGAAAAAATCTCACCCATTGACATTTGTTGACACTTCCTGCACATTTATAGGGACCAACCAGTGGATGGCAGCACAGTGAGGTGATGGGTGGTGTGTTTCATCACTGGCAACAACGATACGAAAGACAAGCCATGTTCTGGATGGCCATGCATAGCTGTACCACCACAAAATAAAGAACATCTTGATCAGCTCATATGCATGAATCAGCTAATGATGGTGACTATGTTGAAAAATAGTGTTTTGTAGCTGAGAATTTGCTCTATCAACTAGTGTAATTGTGCTCTTTGCAGCTGTTGTAGTTTCCGTGGAAATAAATAGGAAACGTTACTTTTGGAGAAACCTATGTAGAAGAAGAGGGTGCACAAAATCAGAAAGAATTTCTGTAAGTATTTATTCTGGTATTGGATGATTTTCCATGATGAAGATGAACGGCAGCCAGGTAAACTTCAAACTTAAAAGATGTAAATTTGTCAGGATGGTTCCTCTTCAGAGACCCTGAGTGTTTCATCAGTAGGAAAATAGTAACAGTATTTCCATGCAAAATTAACCATAACCAGATTATTGTGTCATTTATTTGTATTTTAAATATCACTGAATGATTTGAGTTGTAGGGATATTAATGATCATCCAGTTTCAGTCTCCCTGACATGGACGGGGTTGCCACCCACTGGATCAGGCTGCTTTTTATTTGGGCCTGGGTGCCACTGGAAGTTTCCACAAGTCAAGCACAACAATGAAAGTTTCTTCTCTGTATTTATTCATTAAATTCCTATATATTCCCACTATCTAACACACAAGAAACACTTACTATCTATATATTCATGAGATTAATCAATCATTATACTCCATCCACTTTTGGCTATTTTCTCAGCCATCTGCACTTGCACAAGGCTTCTCAGGGGTCTTACACAACCCTCGGTGGTCATTTGGGGAATATTCCCAGTGCTCTTTGTATCCATATATGGTCAAATAAGAAAAAGCTGGACAGTCCTTCTCTTGCTAATTTTCCAGGGAGAATAATCAGATAACATCAACGGCCAAGACATTCTGCTTTAACGTAAGCAGTACTTGATTAAAGGATTCTACATTCATGTTGATTAAACTTAGAAAATACCCTTATCTTTTCAAGGAAAGGTTGTTGTTTCCATTACATGTATCTCCTCCCTTCAAAAGTTTCAAAATATCAACCTGGTATCAACAGGAAAGTTATATTCCGAGGTGCGTTTCCTAATTATTCATGGCCCATTCCACTTGTTTCACTTCAGACTTTGGAACTTTAATGGAATTTATTTATTATTCCATTTACTATATGCAAAAGATTTATAATTCCAGAGATGGGTTTTGTATTGCAGCATAGCACTGATGAGTGCTGTGCAAACAAAATATAGGTTTTAAAAGTAACGCAAATACAATGCAAATACACTGTTTGGATGATGGCATATGATGCTACACCCCTCTACTCTGCTCTGATGAGACCTCACCTGGAGTACTGCGTCCAGATGTGAAGTCCTCAGCACAGGAGAGACATGGATCTGTTGGAGCGCTTCCAGACGAGGGCCACAAAAATGATCCAGGGGATGCAACAACTCCCGTATGAGGACAGAGTGAGAGAGCTGGGGCTGTTCAGCCTGGAGAAAAGAAGGCTCCAAGGTTATCTGATAGTTACCTATCAATATCTAAAGGGGAGCTACAAGAAAGGGGGACAGACTCTTTAGCAGGGTCTGTGGGGATAGGACAAGGGGAAATGGCTTTAAACTGAAAGAGAAGAAATTTAGGTTAGATTTAAGGAAAAAGTTTTTTACAGTAAGGGTGGTGAAGCACTGGAACAGGCTGTCCAGAGAGGCGGTAGAAGCCTTGACCCTGGAGACGTTCAAGGCCAGGCTGGATTGAGCTCTGGGCAACCTGATCTAGCTGTAGATGTCCCTGTCCGTTGCAGGGGAGATGGACTAGATGACTTTTAAAGGTCCCTTCCAACTCTGAGGATTCTATGGTCCTTCCAAACTGAGTTCTCTTCACACATATTGGCTGCAGAGTTAGATCTGGAATCTTCACCTGTTTTATTCTTTATTTCTCCCCTCAGATATAGGATTGTTGAAGGGAAATTGTCCCTGTGTTGTGGTTTGACCCAGCAGATAGCTAAGTCCCACGCAGTTGTTCACTCATCCTCCCCCCTCCCAAGTGGGATGGGGGAGAGAATTAAGGAATAAATATGGTAGAACTCATGGGTTGAGATAAAAGCTATTTACTAAGACAGTAGAGAAAATAAAAGAAATAACAGTACATATACATATATAATAAACAACAGATGATACACAAAGCAAGGGACCAACGACCGATACCCAAGCAGCCAGCAGCCCCTCCCTCCGAGCAAGAGACTCCTGTCATAAAAATCACATGATGTTATATGATATGGAATAGCTCTTTGGTCAGTTAGGGTCAGCTGCCCTGGTCCTGTCCCCTCCCAGTTCCTGGCTCCTTATGCCTCCTAACTGCTTCACTGAGGAACAAAATATGTCCTTGGCTCTGTTCAACGCTGCCAGATGTTATCAGTTTTGTTTTTCTTCTGAGACCAAAACATAGCTTCATACCAGACACTATGAGAGAAGTAACTTCTGTTAGAAACTAAGACACCCTGGAAAGTCTGGAAATCCAAATTTCTTTTTGAAATTCAGCTT
The DNA here is from genome assembly GCA_013396635.1 of Penelope pileata. Taxonomy (NCBI): domain Eukaryota; kingdom Metazoa; phylum Chordata; class Aves; order Galliformes; family Cracidae; genus Penelope; species Penelope pileata. The sequence goes on along the minus strand of WBMW01006247.1, from coordinate 71,992 downwards.
TGCAGCTTAGCAATTCATAACAGCATATATAATACTGAACCAAAACAAAGGTTCATCTAGGCCTCTGTCCTGTCTCTAGCACAGCTCTGTAGCAGATATTTAGGGTTTATATAAGAATAGGTCAAGCCATTCATTATATTTTCCTAACATTTTGCCAAGCAGCAAATGGAAATTCAAAGGCATCTAAATCTAGAGATTGCATCTTCATGTTTAGCAGTCCTTTCAGGCTTTAGTTACATACAACTGTCTAGTTGCTTTAGGTTATAAGCATAATTTAGCCACCACACTGTTTTAGTGGAATAATTGAACTATTTTAAAATGTTTTATCACCTAATCCTTTACAGTTTCAAATTCTTCTGAAAGACTTTAATGAAGACTAATAATCTGGAACATGCTTTAAAGTATATATACATATATTTACAGATTCTTTTATATTTATGCTTCGTTCCTACTTTCGTTATCCAAAGCAGGAATTTAGTAGCAGTTAGCAGAAATTTAGGGTGAGTCTTAAACTGAAATGTTTGTAATCCATCTCAGCTTTCACTATGAAAGCAAAATTCATTGTCAGAGAACTTAATTATTTAAATTGACATGTTCGGGAGAGAAACTTCCCTTAACTGCCAGGGAAGATCAGCATTTTCAAAAATGAATCCGACAGTCAGTTATATGAGTATTCTGAGGACCAGCTGCTGTGTGTGCACATTGCCTTTAAGAGCCAGAACACTTGTCAGGGCAATGTAAGACTCCAGAATGAGGATCTTATTGTTCAAAGTCTTTGAATTCACACCTAATGTGTACAGTGTGTCTAACATATTGATCTAATATTAACTTGAAAGTGTGAATTTCATTCTAATCTGAAGAACAGAATGAGCAAATTCTTCAGAAATCTGGCAGCAATAAGCTACAGTAACTGACTTTCCCATTATGATGCACTCAATAAAAAGAATAATTTTTAATTAACTTAGAATGAAATTTTTAAAACACACATTTGATCACACGTCACAGTACCTGTTAAGTACCAAAAAGACGTACAAACTGGCTGAGTGGACAGCTGCCTACATATAGACCATTTCAGCTGAATTTCCACTTGTTCACGCCTTATGCAAAATATCTTATTCGCAAGGAAAAGATGGGCATTAGAGGTCCATGGGACTCATGTTCCTGCTAAAGAACTCTGGAAATTTCCACTTAATAGTAATTAACTCTTTTCCTAACCTTCACTGCTTTTATTCATGCCCGAATTAGAAGGGTGGTGATGAGGTGTTCAAGGAAAGGCTATAGAATGACATTATAAAAAAGTGGAAAAGAATAGCATTACAATAATGACATATTTTCTATATAAATGTATAAATCAAAGCCATTTTGACAGTGGCATTTCAGCCTCATATAAATCACAGGGAAATTATCAAAGTGAACACATCCCCTGTAGCATTCACATTCCTACAAGTTCGCTATTTATCATTTCAGATATCAGAAAATGAACTGAGTCTTTTGCAGTCGCAGGTTTACAACTGTGACTAAATCAATGTGTCTGAGATGTCAGAATTTAAACAAAAGTATCAGTTTGGCACATCTATTATCTTAAATTTTTCACAGTGCTTTTTTTTTTCCTCCAAAGCTGCTGCTGAAAGAGTACAGAGCTTCCTGTTCAGGCAGAAGAACTTCTGTCGACCTTTCCTTAGTTGCTAGCCAAAGTTGTTCCTTTGTAATACTGTAAATTCACATACTATTCATGTTAATATAAAACTAGGAAAATGTTCTGATACCATAAGGGCACAGGCTCAGTCATTTCAAGTACTCTTTTCCCTCTGCCTTGGCTTTCATAAACAATCCATTCTCTGCTACAAAAAATAATAATTAAAAAAAAGAAAAACGTGCAATTTGAAAAAGGTAGAATTACAATAGGACTTAAATCAGCAATTCAGTAGTTAGATGAGCATCCAGCAGTACATCTTTCTCATGGATCACATCCAGATCATGCTAGTGTTTTAAGACCTGACAATCAATAATATTTGTCCACTGAAAGAAGTCACTTCCCAGAAAGAACCTCTGTGGTGTTTAAGCGTTTTGCCTAGTTAAATGCTTGATAATGCTTTTAAAAAATTGGTCATTCAGGATAGCTTCTGGTCACACAAAGAGAATCACAGAATCAAAATTATAGAATAGCTTAGGTTGGAAGGGACTTTAAAGATCATCTTGTTCCAACCCCCCTGCTGTGGGCAAGGGTTGCCACTCACTAGATCACACTGCTCAGGGCCCCATCCAACCTAGCCTTGAATGCCTCCAGGGATGGGCATCCACAACTTAGTTGCACAATCTGTTCCAGTGCCTCACCACCCTCTGAGTAAAAAATTTCTTCCTAACATCTAACGTAAATCTCTTCTCTTTCAGTTTATAGCCACTCTCCCTTGTCCTATCACTATCTACTCATGTAAAAGGTCAGTTCCCCTTCTGCTTGTACGCTCCTTCGAAATATTGGTAGGCTGCAACGAGGTCTCCCTGCAGCCTTCTCTTCTCCAAGCTCAACAAGCCCAGCTCTCTCAACCTTTCCTCATAGGAGAGGTGCTCCAGTCCTCTGATCATCTTTGTGGCCCTCCTCTGGACCCACTCTAACAACTTCACATCTTTCTTGTACTGGGAGCCTCAGGCCTGGACACAGTACTCCCGATGGGGCCTCATGAGGTCAGAGTAGAGAGGGACAATCACCTCCCTCTTCCTGCTAGTAAATTCTCTTTTGATGTAGCCCAGGATACAACTGGCCTTATATGGGATTGCCCTTACTTAAGTGCAGTACCTTGCACTTGGCCTTGTTGAACTGCATTAGGTTCACATAGGCCCACTTTTCAAGTCTGTCCAGGTTCCTCTGGATGTCATCTCTTCCTTCTTGTCTGTCAACTGCACCACTCAGCTTAGTGACATCAGCAAACTTTCTGAGGGCACACTCAATCCCACTGTCTATGTCATTGATAAAGATGTTGAAGAGTACTGAACCCAAGATGGACCTCTGGGGAACACTACTCATGATTGGACTGCACCTGGACATAGAGCCATTTGCCACAACCCTCTGGCTGCAACCATTCAACCAATTTTTAATCCACCAAATAGTCTAGCCTTCAAATCCATATCTCTCCAATCCAGAGATAAGGATGTGGAGTGGGACCATGTCAAAAGCCTTGAAGAAGTCCAAGTAAATGACACCAGTTGCCGTTCCTTTGTCTACTGATGCCATCACTCCTTCATAAAAGGCCATCAGATTGGTTAGACATGATCTTCCCTCAGTGAAGTCATGCTGGCTGTCTCGGATCACTACCTTGTCACACATGTGCCTTAACATGTCTTCCAGAAGGATCTATTCCATGATCTTCCCAGACGCAGATGTGAGGCTTACCTGCCTGTAGTTCCCCAGGTCTTCCTTCCTCCTTTTCTTAAAAATGGGAGTGATGTTTACCTTTTCCCAGTCATCAGCGGCTTCACCTGACATCCAAGACTTTTCAGGTATGATGGAGAGTGGCTTGGCAACCACATCAGTCATTCCCTTCAGGACCCTGGGATGCATGTCATCCAGCCTCATGGACTTGTACAAATTGAGCCTCATGAGGTGGACCCTACAGTGGGAGGGATTTTGTTCCTGTGACTCCCACCTAGAAATTTAGAGACATGAGAGGCAGGGGGAGCCTGACTGTCAGTGAAGACCAAGACCAAACAGCCATTGAGTAACTCAGCCTCCTCCATGTCTGAGGAAGCCAATTCTCCCTTCTCATTTATCAGAGCATGTGCACTCTCCTTTGTCTCTCTCTTGTGACCAATGTACCTAAAGAAACCCTTCTTGTTATTTTTCACATCCCTCACCAGGTTTAGTTCCATCTATGCCTTGATTTTCCTGATCCCATCTCTGCATATCCAGACACAATCCCTATATCCTTCCCAGGCCACCCATCCCTGCTTCCACTTTTCCTTCTTATCATTCGGTTTGACCAGCAGGTCATTGCTCAGACATGCCAATTTCCTCCCTCCTCCTCAGGATTTCTGATGCTGGGGGGTGGAGAGCTCTTGTGTTCACAAAAAGGTGTCCTTAAAAAGCTGTCAGCTCTGTTTCAACGTCCTTGAGGGCAGTTTCTTAGGGAACCTCATCCAGTAATTCCTTTAACAGCCTGAAGTTCATTCTCCTGAAGTTCATGGTCCCATATCTGCTCTTTGCCAGGCCTACATTCCTCAAGATCACAAACTCAACCAGGGCATGGTTGCTACAGTCCAGGCTGCCACCAATCTTAACATCTTAAATGATGCTCTCCACACTGGTGAGCACCAGGTCCAGCAACGTTTCACCTCTGGTGGGTCTGTCCAATACCTGGACTAGGAAGTTATCTTCAACAGACTCCAGGAGTCTCCCAGATTTCTTGTGTCTTGCTGTGTTGTTTTCCCAACAGATATATGGATAATTGAAATCCCCTGTCAGGACAAGAGCCTATGAGCATGATGCCGCTTGCAGTGAAGCAAGAGGGCCTCATCAGCAGATTCCCCATTATCAGGCGGCCTGTAGTAGACCCCAGCCACCAGATGTCCTTTATTGGTCTGGTCCCTAATTTTAACCTGTAAGCTGTCCATCTGTTTGTAACTGTTTCTCAGAGGCAGCTCTTCATAGTCTATCCAATTAACACAGAGAGCAACTCCCCCTCCTACCTGGTCCACCCCTTCTAAAAAGCTTGTAGCCCTCAATAACAATATTGCAATTGTGTGTTTCATCCCACCATGTTTCTGTGATAGTAATTAGATCATATTTTTCTAATTGTACCACACTTTCCATCTCCTGCTTATTGCCCATGTTGCATGCATTAGTGTAAATACACTTCATCTGAGCCGTTGGCCTCATCCCCCTAACCCCCAAATTTCTGGCCAAATTCCATCTCAAAACTCCAGACCCCATAAAAGTTTGGCCTCTGTGGTACTAATCATGATGTCCCATGATACATAGAAAGCCCAGTTTTAAATAAGTCTTGCTCTACTACACATATCTACACTCAGTAAAATTGCCTCAGCGTGCAGTGTCTACTTCCTCAAGGTTATTTGTTAATTATAAAAGTATACCAATTTAAACAGAAGAAATCAAGATGAAAATAAACACTCACTCTCAGCTTTTGGTTACTGCCTATATCTAGGAAATGAGAGAACAAGATTGTGTCTCAGGAGCTCAGTTATTTATACAAAAATGGAACAGCTCATATATGAAAAATTGAAAAATCCTGGACAATTTGAATTCCCTTTCTCTCTGAATATGTTTCCCTTTCTTCTTATTCCATCTTCCTTATTCTCCCAAATTATGAGTCCCAAAAATTTTGATCTGCAGATATTTATCATAAGAATTTTGAACATTTAAAAAAGTACATCTCAGAAAAAGTTTTTTTGCCATATTCCTTATATAGCCTGATAAACTGAGAAACAACATACATAGATTTGTATTTTAAAATATAGAAATACTAGTGTGGAGATGAATTATGAGGGGATAGAAAGCTTTAGCAAATGACAAATGCTGATCTAGCTAATTGGATACAAGCACTAAAATGTCTTCAGCAAAGCACAGGTGAAAGTATAGATAGGTAATTACTATATTTTGGTTCGTATACCCATGGCTATAAAATATGTGCAATCAGCACCACGAAATTGGAAAACAAACTTATGTTCTAAATCAAAGGAACAGGACTTGGTCTAAACTCCACTATTTAGAAAACATGGTATCACAAACAATGTTAATGTTCTTTGACAATGTTCACAACCATTAGAAAATTGAAGTCATAATGAAACTGCAGCTAACTCACAATCTTCTGGCCTAAGGATGTACATTGTTGATGTGTGTATTTTGGAAGCCCCATCTGTTACAAGCCAGGCTTTATATACTCAATAATTGCTAAATTCCTAGGAGACCAGGTGGCAGGGCAAATTGATTTGGAAAGAAATAGGAAAGTCGGGGGGGGGGGGGGGGGGGGGGGGGGGAAAAAGTNGAAGGGGGAGCAGAAAAAATGTAGGAGAAAGTTAATTCAGCATTTCCAGAAGGTACTGAATAAGGACAGGAATAAAGAAAGGAAGAATATATACAGCTACATGCAGAGAGGGGGAAGGTGGGAAAGGAAAGGAGGAATTTACATCCAGAAAAAATTATAGGGATGTTTCTGGAATTACAAGAAACAAGAATGAAAGGGAGAATAAAAAAAATCTGAAGATATTGCCATAAAAATGTCAATTTGAGTATATTCATGCTCTCAATAGTTAATCATATATTTGTAAAAACAATTCACGATGCCATGTGTAAACCAAAACAAATTTAATCTTCCTTCTTGTGAATTTTTGAAAGCCGTTCTAATGTGAAGAGAAGAAATGAGAAGAAAGTCAGAGGGTTTTTTTTTTTTTAACTTCTCAGTCCAAGTAGCACATTCCTAGTTTTTCATATGAGAAGTACTCAGAAAACTAACCAGATAGACAGAAACAACACAAACGCTACTCATGAATGCAGAAGCAAGAAATTTCTGGCAAGAACACAGGGAACCATAAAGTTGCATTAAAGTTTCTTCAAAGAGCAGCTGGTGTCACATATGGTTTCACAGTCCTAGTCCTCACATGCTCCCATTGTCAGAAGCAGATGATTCAGGGTTGTAAGGTTAAAATAATTTCATTTAAATTTTCATTACTGTAGTAGTCTATTGGATATACACATAATCAGGCAAATTGCCTAAACTGAAAAGTAGATCTGTAGTATTGTGATGTTACAGAGAAATATAATAAATACTTAAGGTATATTATTTTACCTACGTAAGGAATATGGCCACCAAAAAAGCAAAGAAAAGTGGTGCATAGGAGACATTGACTAACAGAAAGATACCAGGCCAAAGGCAAGATAAGCAGTACAGACTTGAGATAGGCAAGACATCCTGTTGATGCAGGCAAAGTGCTCTCAGCCCTGATCACCATGACCCCAGTGACTAAGCCCATCAAGAAATGCAGCCTTCAGTGCTAACTATATGTCACCAGCTCCATAGTAATGTATACTGACAGCTAATTCAGGAGAATTCAGTTGCAGTGACAGCTAATTCAGGATAATTCAGTTGCAGTAACAGGCTTGTTGAAAAATGTGGTTCAGTATCCAGATCTAGATCACTTGTTTTGAGGTCAATTTTTTTTTGATGAGTTTGAAACATTGTGTTTTTGTCAGCACACACCATTTCTAGAATACATGAGTTGTCAACACAGTGAAACATATTCAGCTTGCTGTCTGCAAAGACCCTTGCGACATTTTCATCAGATAACACAGATAATCCTAACACTTAGTTTTCACCTTGTAAAATTGAAAGTATTAGGCCAGCCCATATGCAGGACTTTGTCACTGCTGGATTTCATAAAATTTCTGTTTTGCATTCCTCCAGACTGCTGAATTTCTTAAGATTTCTATTGTGTGTTCCTTCAGCATGATCTCAAGCAAATTAGCTGGTTTCCACAGTTTGATGCTATCTGGGAGCTTGATTATAATGCATGCCTTCATCTCCACGTAACTGATGATTTTTTATTGGCCTCTGGACAGAGTATAACCCATTTGGTATGACCCTCTGAGACCAATCACTCATCATTTTTTTCCACCCACTCTTTTGCTCACCGGTTTGGACCTTAATGACTGAATGTGATACAAGAATATTGTGAAAAACTGAGACCACCTGATCTCACCTCATCCACAAACCTGTTCATTTTATTGTAGAAGATAATCAGGTTGGTAATTCACAATTTACTCTTGCTAATTCCATGTTGGCTGATTCCAGTAACCTCTTTCACATGTACCCAGAAGCATGCTGTTAGACGACTCATTCCATGAACTTCACGGTGACTAAAATTAGATTGATAAGCTCATCATTCCCCGATTAGTTCTTCTGTCTTTTCTTCAGAATGGTTGTAACATCTGTTTTCCATTAGTCATCAGGAATCTCCATTCATTTTCATTACTTTTAAAAGATGAGAGAAAGCATCCATGTATGGACATCAGCCAGTTCTCTCAGCAAACTTGGATGCAGCCAGGCTGGTACTATGGCCTTTTATGGGCTAAGTTCTGTGACTAAATTCTTCATTTATTTTTGGTATTGTCCTGTATCTGTCATTTTTCTCACTAGCTCCAGAAATCATTTTTGGTCTGATATTTTAGCCTGGTTTCACTATTACTTCACTGATGACATTACCAGTGTGTGTCTCACATACCAGTTCCGCCTATAAATTTTCAAACCCGTTATCCAATTTCAACCAAATGTGACAGAATATATATTACATATTTCAGAAACAAGATAAAAAAGAACAAATTCCTACAGTTGAAGAATGTATTTCACTGTGAACATGACTGCAGTACTATTAACCAGAAAGCCTGTTTAAAAGTCTGGCCCTGATGTTTTCCTTTCAGTGCTCCACACACCTCATGGATGCCAGATATACAGCCACAGAAATCAAGCTTCAAAATTTCTGATGCCTATGAAGACATTTCTTTCAATATGTGAGATGTAGTCAGCTGAGTCAAATACAAAACTACTTTTTTATGATTAGCTCTCTGGCCTACGTATGCAGGTGGCTTTTACTGCATGACCTTACTTCTCTTGTTCTAAGGTGGCTTACTGGGCTGATTTGTGTATGGCTTTTTTATTCCTATTTCTCATTTTCCTCTTCATCTGTACAATCATTTTCTGTTAGCAAAACAATTCTTTCTAATATTTTCTTTCTTCTTCAAAACGTCATACTTACCCAGCATCTTAGAGCTGTCTAGTAATAGAAGTCCTCCAGCAGTGACGTGGTCTGAAGCCAGCTAGACAAATTCTACAGTCACAGGAATGGTATGTTTCATTAGTCTATTTGGCCTTTATTCCCCAAGATCTAAGTCTCTCCTTTTCCTATTTTCAGCTTTTTTCTTTCTCAGTGTATCTTAGACTGTGTAATATTACTGCCAATGCCTGCATTTCTGACTGGAGTTTTAAGAGTAACATGTGGAATATTGATTTGACTTTTGAAATCTAGCTCCACCTCTACCAGAACAGATATACACATGTATTATCTTAGTTAAAAGTCTAGTTTCGATTTAGGCTTGCACAATGCTGAGTTCTCATATGCAAGTATATTCATTTCTGGACTAAAAATATAGATATTAAACAGCACATAAATTTATGATTTATTAGGTGGACTGAGTTTAGGCTAAAAAATACAAGAATGACCAAAGGCCTATACAGCTCATTAATCTGTCTCCAACAGAGGCTACAAGAGGACCCTGGGGGAGAAGAAAAGCAGGGAAAACATATACACGAGTATTTCCTAGATTTTTACAGTTTTCATCTTAGGAGTTTTCCTAAGATTTCCTAATGGATTGCTTATCCATTTAGTAACTCTCTAAAGATGTCTCTTCTTTTGTCTTTATCAAATCAACCCTTCAACAAAAATTCTCAGGACAGGAAATATCCTTTAGCAACTCCACAAATGCAGTGCTCATGACACGAACAACCTCCTGTTTTGCATGGTTTTAGTGGATCCTAAGGGCTTCTTCTGACAACCCACAACTGTTCTGTTGGAAAAGACAGTGAATAATGAGTAAACAATCAGCAGCCCCATCCACTTGGCTCCTGACCGTTAGGTATTTATAAGCATTGATAAGATTCCCCATCAGTCTTCTCTTCTCTAGGCTTAACAGTCTTAGGTCTCTGAGACTTTCCTCATAAGGGAGATGTTCCAGGCCCCTAATCATATTTTTAGCCCTCAATTAGAGAACTTATCTATCTTTCTTGATCTGGGGACCCCAGAACTTGAGAGAGTACTCCAGACAAGGCTTCACCAGGACAGAGCAGAGGAGAGGATAACATCCCTTGACTTTCTGACCGTGCTCTTTTTAATTCATCCCAAGATACCATTGGCCTTCTTGGCCACAAGGGCACACTGCTGGCTCATAAGAGTTCACAACCATTGAGTGTTTATTTAGTTATTTTTACTGTGCCCAAATGATCCTGTTATGTTCTTTGAGATGTTACTAACATCTTCGTCAAATGTGTCTGAAACTGCTTACCGCCAGAGGTAAGGTATTAGAATAGCTGGACAGCAGCTTGATAAGACATGGCATCTCAAAAATGGATATGTAAGTACTATGGGATGGCACATTTATTTTTGCCTTCAGCATCTTCAGTTAATTAAAAGTCCTTTAGAAAGAGGACCAGTCTATGGGATGAAAGATCACAAACTGCAGTTAGCAAAGTAAATTACTCACTCTGAAATATTTTATATCAATTTTACTCAGAGTTGATGAAATATGAAATATATATATTTCTTAGAAGATACGAGAAATAACCTACTGTTGCAGGCTAATGTGTATCAGAGTTTCAGATAGTTTTCCAGTCACAACCTGAAAACTAGTCAGATATCAATGGTATTAAATCTATCAAGAAGAGAACAAGAGAGCAAAACTTAAGGAATATATTACCTGCCAGTAAACATATTGAAACATAAACAGTTATTTATTTATTATATGTATTTGTTTATACACATATAAAAATACATTTATATATATATGGGCAAATATATATATATTTATCTATATATATATTTAGGTTGATAGATATCACAAAAAGGCATATTTTAAATGCAGATCAAACTGCAGTTCAAGTTGATGTTGACAAATGATTGCTATACTAAGGTTGTTACACATCACAATGCCTTTGCCCATAAGTACTGAATATTTTCTCGTGAACCGAGATGACCCAGTGTTAAAGGTTTTTTAAGAAGTAATTTTCCTGGAATAGTCTTGTGCTTCATGCTATGTCATTTTCAGAATGTTTATATCATTTCAATTGATTCATTTCTTTAAAAAAAAATGCATAATTAAGGACCTGTAAGGACCTTGTTGCACCAGGAGCATTCAGATCAAATGAGCATTATCTTTTTGGGTTAAACAAAAAGTTCCAGTTACTTCAGTGGCTCTCTGAGTCACCACTGAGTTTGTACTCTCTTTCCAGTCCCTGGAAAGGTTTCTTTCTGTCACATAAAGACAGGTTCTCTGCTTCCTGCTGCTTTTCACAGTCTCACTGGACAACCTTGATCTGCAGGCTAAATTGCCTGCAACTTGCTCCAGCTCTTAATCTCCATCAACCTCTGCTATCCCAGATGTCTAAGAACATCCCCTCAAATCGATTCTCTACTTTACGAGCCAAAGAGGCCCCCATGTGCTCCAGATGGATCTAGAAAGCAGACATGCAAACTAACAAATGAATAAAACAAATACCTTTTGGCATAAAGTTAAACTTACATTGTACTTCTTATCTAAAAAGGCATGACTCTAAAGCGGAAGCTTTGTTTACATACAACTCTTCCTTTGTAAGTCACAGTTGACTTCAGGTGAAGGTTGAGTTGCCTATTGAGTCTCATTGATGCTGAGACTCTATAAACATGGTGAAAAGCAACAAGATCAAACTTCTTGCTTTCTTCATGACTGAGCTGCTCAGAGAAGAGCTTAATAACACATATGATCAGTATACACACCAAAGACGCATGTACCTTTTAGGAATTGTTTGATTTATATATACCATGAAGCTTTCTTCTAGTATGTTTGGTTTCCAGGACCTTTACGTGGAAATATATGCTGAAAATATCAGTTTCCAGGAGCAGTAGAGAGGCAACAGCAGAGGACAAGAGATGACCAAGGAGAAGAAAGATCAGCCTTCTAGTTGCAGATATTTTTCTGTATAGATTAAGTACAGAGATACTATTGTAAACGGGAATTATTTAATTTAAAAAATAAGGTGATATATACCATTGTATATTGATAACAACAAGGAAACTGAGACCGTCATGTGAAGTATGCATGCAGAAATATTAAGGATAAAAATATTAAGGATAAAAATGAAATGAACTTTGTATTGTGTTGGCTCTGTGAGAAATCCCAGATTAAAAAGCGAAAGATAGTAAGAATACTTTTATTATTCCTCCTCCCAAGTAGAACAAACTTTCTTCATAACATCTACAAGTTCAACGAAGAAACAGGATCAAGAACATTATTTTACATCTCAGACAGAATTTCCTGTACGCAGTTATAGTGAACATAGCTAAGGAATGCTGAAATCTCACTCTGTCCACAGTCAGCTCATTTCAGAAGGCTAAGAAATCAGACTAACTCAGAATTTAGTTTCTCAAAAGTCCACAGATTTATTTATTTCAAGACTCCAAGCCCACATTGTCTTTGTGCAACAAGCTATGACAAATGCTAATAATAATTCAATAGTACAAAGAGTAATACTTCACGTTTTGATGTCAACAGCTCTCGTTAATGGATCTAGCTTTACTGCTCTATTAATATTGCATGATGTTGAGTTCTCAGCATTATTTTGGAACTTTGCATATTTACAGTTTGAGATGAAATGATGATCCTGTAATACTGGTAGGCTTATATATCACCACAAATTGCCAATCATGTCAAAGCCTCTTGTTTTCTACAACTCATAAAAATAGATGGCACTCTAGGATATAATAGAAAGTGTGCTCTTCACATTTTTGAAAAATTAGTTTCTAATGCTAATTTTTATGTTGTTTTTCAAAGTTGAAATATTAGTTTGAACACAAGAATTAGTACCCAAAATAATATTTACTTAGAGGAAATTAGTATTGCATTAATGTGTATCTTAATAACTCATTGTATCCTAAGACAGAAAAAAATTGATGCAAATAGAAATAGTGTGATGTTTAAAAAGGGTGCTGAAACTACTAGAGAAAACGAGAACAACAAAAAAATGAGAGGCAAATGGGAGCTGAAATGTGCAGTTTTTTAGTAATATTGATGTATTACTAAAATTATTGACAGCCCAAAAGAGCAGAAAGAATGTTGTAAGGAAAATCCTGATATATCTGAATATAACCCCAAAAAAGTGTATTTTTTTCCCCTGTGAGTCTTGCTTTTTCTATTTAGGGAGATATCTGTACTAGTTGTATTCATTTTATTTTCCTCTACTGCATTCCAAAAATACCAATAAAAAATTGCTGTTAGGACACAATCTGTGCTCATTTCAAAATATTGGAGTATCTTGGTCATGAGTGAAAAATACAGAAAACCACCCTTCTTCCCCTTCCTCTAAACATAACCTGTGCTGTTCTTACTACATATTCCTCTAAGTCTGAAATTTACCTCCTCAGTCACAAGGGATATAAGGACGGACCACTCAGAATGGATCAAAGAGAACTGAGGTGTTGATCTGCAGTGCATTGTGATTGTAGCACTGCAATTCATCAAGAATCAATTTTCTTAATTGACTGCAATCAGTTTTGGTCTTTTTTCCTACTAATAGCCTTTATATTTTAGGAGCAACTCAGAAGTTTCTCTTTAGTTTTCTCAGCTATCCCCTTCCTTTTATGTAATATCTCCCCGAGTCAAATTAGGGAAGATTTTCTAATTAGTCAAACTTTAAAATATATATTAGTTACAAAAAATTATCTGGGTAAAAATGATGCTAGCATGTAAGAGCCTCTTGGATAGGTTAAGTTGTGTAATTCACTTCATTCTTAGATTCAGTCTGCAGTATGCATGCTGTAATTTCCAGCTGACGAGACTTTTTTATTGCCATCTCAATGTTTTTCAGCTTCTAATTATTCCCTAATAACAGAGTCTTTGTGAACAACAGATTTAAAGCCGCAAATACAATCACTTCTGTCTTCTCTGATATTAGCATGCAAATCCATCTAAAACAGAACCAGTAATCTTTTGGCATATTCTATATTGCTTGACATCAGCATCCTTACTGCTTGGAAAGACGGAGGGAACAGCACTGTGTTCCACATCACTACAAATGAGCTATGCGTAATGACTGTGAACCATATCATCAAATGATAATTTTCAAAACTCCTATCATACTTTATGCAACATGTCCTTGGTTAAGCTCCTCCAAACATGTTTATTTGATCTGAAAACAGAGGTGAAAACTACTGGGTATCTTTACCTTAATTTTAGACTTGCACTATTTTCACATAATACACTAATCTATCCTTTATCAACTTAAGACTCACCAAGCTAAATTGCAAGATGTTTGTTCTCACCTTAAGTAATGGAAGCAGATGTGTCTAGCTAAGAAAATGCTGTAAGCTGTGCAATAAGTTTTTTGATACAAAGATTATTGTGATATAATAACTCTTGAAGGGTAAGAAACTCCTTTCTGTTAATGGAAAGGAATTTGTGTTTACAGGACAAGACTTATCTGGCCAAATATAAACAGCTACAGCTGGTCAGATATGTACCATCTCTGTATCTGTGCAAGCAAAGGAATTCCTCTAGTACAGAGCTATTGATTTGAATTGTAGTCTCACAAGCCTACCCTGAAAAACAGAGATGCCATTCTATTTAATTATTTTCTGGCCAATTTTGTCATGCTTCTGCTGTTAAAGCTGAAAGTTTATAATCATCAAGTCTGGCTCCTGCTAGGTATTTGTTTGTTTTGTCTTTTACTTGTTTGGTTTTAACTCCAAAATTGTAATGAACTAACATGACCCTTATCTTCTTTTGTGAGAATGCCATATACCTTTAACTGTACAAATTTCCTAAAATCAAACGTTCTAAGAGTGTTCCATTCCTAAATGTGGTTAATCACAATTCTGAGATGCTTAGCAAAAGCAGACATGACATCCAAGGTCTATTTTAAACAGGTTGCTTCATATTCATTGAAGGCTTTTCTCAGCTGAACTTCTGCCTAAAGGCTTAGAAAGTCTACTTAGAATCATCAAATCTCTCTCATATTCACATATATTGTACATACAAATATAACATCAATGTTCTTGAGGATGGTGTACAATATTTTTGGATTTGGTTGTGCATGTTTTTATGCTAAGAAAAGGATGTTTTCCTCTTGTGTTTGAAGAAAATTGTAATTTTAATTTGTTTTTTGATTTGTACATTCTCAGAGTGGAGATGGGGTCCATAATCTGAGTCACAAATGCTACCTCTTGCTATTTTGGCTGCTTGTGATTTTTTTAGGAAAATATATATAATGGAAAGTGTACTCCATTTCACTCTATCTATGTGAAAGTAAATACCTTTGTGTGAAAAATTATTTCTAAAGATAAATAATTAAACATTACATGAAAGTAATTTAGTAGACCAGAGATACAAAAAGATAAGGAAAATTTGTGTGAAAAGGAGGAAAACAAATACATTCAACTACTGAAGATAACATTTGATATTTGCCATCATGAATAAATTTATTCAGTCTCATTTCACTACCAAAAGCAGGGGTTGTCTTTGTTTCTATAAGGACTAAACACTTCATTCAATTCATTCAATTTTAACTCACACTGATTTCATTTGTGCAGCTACTGAACATCACACAGCAGACCTCACAATTTTTTATAGCTCGTGATCCTGTGCAGGAAGCTGTTCTTGATGAATTCATTGTTCTTCCACTTGTTGAATAAAAGTATCTGCTCTGACTTAATCTAACAATAAAAAATTTCTGTTTCACTTGAGTGCTGCAAATGCTAAACTAATTTGAGCTCAAGAATGCTGTTCTTGCTTTGTTCAAGTTCTGCTTTATGCCTTTTGAAGCTCATCTCCCTCCTTTAACTGGAAAAGTTAACCAATTCTTCCAACATTCGCTAAGCCTCTGTCTTGCTCATCATTAGGAACAGTGGTGCAGAACTCCTCATTAGGGCAGGAAGCACTCAATACATCATGCTGAACTTCCATTTGTGCTGATCTTTGCTAAAAAAAGATCAATTATTATTTGCCTATAGTTCATCTTTGCATTGCAACAGGAGGACTTCTGCCACTGAAATGATAACTTCAAAAATGACGTCCCCACTCTGTTGGATCCTCCCATCTCCTACTGTTTTCCTAGAGGACAAATTTGGCTAGTGATTAGCACACTTGCCTAACGATGAAGAAACCTGAGCTCTGCTCATAATTATGTGCGTTCACAGTGTAACCCAATCTGTTTCTCGGTCTATAAAAATCAAGATAATAGTACCCACTTCTGTAAAGTACTTTAAAGCTTCAGATAAAAGATGCTGTAAAAGCTAAATGCTATTATTAAAGCTTTCTTCGTCACCTGGGTATCAGCTGGAGGGACAGAAGGCTAGATACAATACTTCACCATCAGAAAGACTATACTAAAATTGAGGTTACAGTAATTGACAAAATATTTCAATTCTCACACAAAATTTCAACAAATTCCATCACCGCTTTGACATACATGTCATAGTGCTTTTTATAAATAGTAACTGCGAGAATGTGTCAGTCTTCAGAGAGATTTCCTATTTTGGAAAAGAAAACTCTACTACTTCTGGATCTGTAGAAACTTTCCCGGCCACCACCACCTCAGTTTTAGAGAATATCTTAGTGGAGCAACTCAAGAGATATAAATGAAATGCTCCACACAAGCTTCACACCACCTCAACTGTGACTACTTAAATCTTTCTTACCAAAATGAAAATAACGTTTGCACAAAAAGGCTTGTTTCAGGAGAAATTGAACCTATTCCCTTCACATAGTCCACAGCACTCTGCATACCTTTCTGTAGTTCAGCCTATATCTAAAGTCACACATGCTAAAAGCTGAGAACACTGAATGCAAAACTGCATGCAACAGCCACAGCCACTTTTTCTTTGAAGACTTAGAAAAGTAGAATGAGAAGCTTCTTTACATAATAGGACTCACCCAGAAAGTGAACATTCTGGATTTGAAGCAGGCAGAAAGAAGTGGCTATTCACATAGTGTGTGGCTAAGTTGTGGAGCTACTTGCCATGCAACCTTTTGGATGGCATATGTTTCCATAAATTAAATGTTTAGTTGCATTGATCAATACAAAACAATCTTCTTAAAAATGCAGATGTCACCGGAGATATCTAGAACCCAATGTACTCAGTTTACTGGAGTCTGAGACAACGTTTAAGAGAGATGGCACATATGCCTTCTCTATTACTACACTCTTTCATTAACCATCCACAGCTAGTTACTGTTGAACACAGGACACCAGGCAACATTTAACTAGTGTAGCCTTAGTGAAGCCTTGGGTTACAAACAAGTCTATTCATAGATTGTGTGCTGGAGCTGCTTGTAAAAAAATCTGTATTTTGTAATAATTATTGAAAAAAAAGAACTACTGTAGCAGACATGAAGTTTTCATTTAACTAAATAGGAAAACTAACCTGTATCTTAAAATCAAGCTTTTTCTAGCTGCTTACTTTAGATATATTATTCTTATATTCTTGGCTTGGCTTCAACTAAACTGGTAAGCATTTATCACAACCCCCTCTCAGCATGGAACACTTCCTAGTGAGCCTAAAAATCTGTTCTCCCACTTCCTCAAGGGTTTTAAAACCCCTGTATTTCTTTATTATAATATCAGTGATTATGATACATAGTTTTCCCTTTTGTCTAAGAACACCTTGTTTGCAGTGTGGTTTAGACCACTAACTGATTAATAAGTAAACAACAATTCATCTGCTCATAAAACATACATCCAATAAATCCTCACAGCTTTTCTATATGTAGTCAAGACATGCAATGGGACAAATGTATATAAGAAACTCCTGAAACCTGTACATAGGCTTCAATAATGTCTCCTTTTTCTGCCTTTATAACATAGCTTATTTGAACTTGAAAACTGTTTCAAGAATCTAACAATTCTTAAAATAGTCGTGACTTCACGTCACTTGTCTCCAAGTGAAATAATATTCTGAATTTTACAAAAGCTTTATATTGCTAAAATAGTGGGAGATTTGAATTATTTTTTCCCAATGAAGAAGTACAGGAAATCTCTCTTGTCCTCATCTGCCATATTTCCCTTGAAATGTTCCCATTTTCAATGCATTAAATAGACAGCACATACAGAATGAAAAAGAATGAAAGATACTCTTCTATTTTTTCCCTTCCTTATTCATGCATGTCACCATATTTTATTTCCTGGGACCTATTCAAACTCTATTCTAAATTCAGGATTAGCCATTTTCTCCAGATCCTTCCTAAGGTATCACCACACCGATCACTGCACTGAGTATTGCTGTTGTGCAAAAGTGACAGTGCTTCTCTGTAAGGTTCACCGATTCCAAGGAATGCACTCAGATGCAAGCTCAGATCCATCAGTTTAATAGAGGGATACTCACGATACCGGGCTGGCCATTGGGCAGTCTGTGACAATAGGGGTGCCAGTGGGCCGGCAGTGGGATCACTGATAGAGATGCTGGCAGCAGCAAGCCGGCCAGGGTTCAGCAGCAGGGTTTGGCCAGAGAAACCCCCCACCACCGTATCATGGCCATTTATATAGTAGTGGGGAACAAATACAGATCTGGGTAAACAAGGTCATTCACACAAAACAAGGGTACTTGTTTACAGCTCCATGGCACTTTTCTCACAAACATGTTCTTATCTAGCTACCTGCAGGTGCGCCAGCCAAGGCAATGTACTTTTATTCCCAAGCTAACATAAGCCCTTTCTCACAGGCTATTCCCCTGTTCAGACCATGATCTGTAATTTTCCATACAATTACATACACGATTATTTTTTCTTCAAAGCTCTTACACACACAAAGCAAGGTGAGGCAGCACTTACATATAGTAAAAAAACAGTCTAAAGTTTATCAATTCTGTATGTTTTAGGCAGCCTAGTCTCCTTCTGCTAGAGCAGCTTTATTTCATTCATATTGTGACCAGTCAGAACAGTAGCTTATTAGAAGTAGTTAAGATGTACTCATCTTCTGTTCTCCTGGGTAAGTTTTAGTAACCTACAAGCAGCTACTTGACTAAGGCATGGCAGACTCCTGCATCCAGCTGTCAGTTGTCTCAGGGTGCTGAATGGGCTGACAAAGCTCTCATTTTGCCTGTTAAGTTCCTCAGCCTGTTCAGTAGACTCTTCTGCCTGCTGCTGTAGTGTGAAGGCAGGAGCACAAGGAAGCGAAAAGATTTGCCAGCTTTACTGTTGACTGCTGTGACTGGGCTCTTGAGGAGCCCTCTGGGAGAGGTCTGTCTCAGGGACTTCTGAGTTGTAGCAGGTTCCCTGTGCTAAATTAGACTGGAAAGGAAAAATATTTTCTGTCGAGTTTGCCCTTCAATAGAGCCTTTCACGTACAAGTAGCTTTCGTTGGTTTGCAGACACAGCACTCCCAAGAGCCTCTGTCAGCAACTGACATCTGAACAAATGTGTTCACCTGAACATGAGTAGGTGGGAGGTCTGGAGGGATAGTAAGTAATCTGACACTAATTGTAAAGATGAGCTACTTTGATTATATAAAATGTTGAAATCAGGACAAAATATGTGTTATCTACACTGAAAAAAACATTCTTCACCTGTCTAGAACAATAAATATGCGTATATATGAAAATAACTCTGTGATCTGTGCCTCTTGTTTAGTTGATCAGCTTCTCCTGAGAGAAATCTATCCTGGAAGACTAGCCTAATAACACTGACAGAAATGGCAGCTGACCTCAGATCCAGGAATAGCCTTTTGGATATTTCTTTGTGCTTGTAGACGATTTCTGCAATGCACTTCATGAACTTCTACCACCTTTTTGTCCTTTAACATGTCATGGTTCCCTCATCTCTCACTTTACATATACCCATACACACACTTTATACATCTTCGTCTACATTGGTCCAAGTCTGGATTGCAGCACAGCAGTTCTTTTATGTTTCCGAGTCAAACACAAAGGTACCATAGGAGATCTTTGGTCTGTAAGCTGATTATTCTCTGCCTGTTTTGTTCCTTGACCCATCGAGTCAAAGGAAAGTCCAGTTTGGAAGAGAACTCTGGAGATAACCTCATCCAACATTATGCTGAAAGCAGAATTAGCTTAGGTTATTCAAGGTCCTGTCAAATCATTCTTTAATGTTTCCAAAGAACAGATTTCGGTAGTCCTCTGGTCAGTCTGCTTAAATGTTTAATTGTTCTCAGGCTAGAGAACTTTTTAACTATATCTAGACAAAGTTTTTTATGGAGTAATAAGTGCCTATTGCTTCTTGTCCTGTCACAGAGTTTCCTTGTAAAGAGAGCATCTCCATCTCTACAACCATATTATGCTGGAAGACTTTGATTAGATCTCCTATGAAGCTTCCCTTGTCTAGGATCAACAAGCCCAAGATTTTCAAACTTTCTTCATATGTCAAGTTCTTCAGCTCTCTAACCATCTTGGTAACCTCTATGCAACTTGGTAGCCCTCTGCTGAATATTTTCCAGTTTTTAATGTCTTTCTTGAACTGAAACCAATGCTGGACACAGTATTCCAGGTGTGCTCTAGCAAGTACTGACTGGAGAAGAGAACCACCTCCCATGATTTTGCTGGCTATCTCTTGCTGATGCTTCTATTTGCAACTAACTTGTCAGATTCGTTCACCAGCAGACCAACACCTTCCTCATGCTTACGCTCACTTCTAGCATAACTATAGAAGCCTTTCAGATTAATTTTGATATCTCCTGATAGTTTGATATCCAACAGACTTCATGGTTTTCTATGCCTGCATGTCCAAGTAATATTTGCGTATTTCTTTGTGGGAGTCTTTCCCCTTATCCAATTTTTATATGTTTATTTTTAGCATTTGACTTCTCTCAGTTACTCAATATTCAACCAAAGAGAAGACTCACCCTTCTTCTAAAGGTTGCTCCTACAGTGATAGTAGACTTCTGGCCCGATATATAAAGATAATGCATAGGAAATATAAAGCACTTTGAGATGACTCCAAACCTTACTTTGTCTCTGCACTGTCAGATGAGACAGGAAGAATGGAAAGAATTATAAACAGGAGGGCAATCAACTTTTTACAAGGGTAAATAGTGATAGGACAAGAGAGAGTGGTTTTAAGCTGAAGGAGGGAAGGTTTAGATTAGATGTCAGGGGAAGTTCTTCACTGAGAGAGTGGTGAGGTGTTGGAACAGTCTGCCCAGAGAGGCTGTGTATGCTCCATCCCTTGAGGTGCTCAGTGCAGGATCCTGGCCCAGGGCCAGGATGGGGCCCTGGGCAACTTGGTCTAGTAACAGATCTAGAGGTTGGAAACCTTGCAGGAGAGTTGGAATTCGATGAAGCTTGAGGTCCCTTCCAACCCAGGCTATTCTATGATTCTATGAATTATACAGGAATGGGTAAAATTCACAGCTGTGGAGTTAGCATTCACAATTGTGGTGTTGATGTGCAACCCTAGAAAGTGTGCATCAGTAATGGGCCAGCATTCTCTGTGTCAGGCCTGGAATAACAGTGGTAACTGGAGAAAAGACATCTTTGACTACTTCATTTTGATCAGGCCTTGAGCTACAACACCGCATCACAGGAGCTACTTCTTGCTATCCATGTTATTGTTTCTAGGACCTCATAATATATGAGGATCACTGGATGAGAACCAAACTTCTATGCATCTTATTTCATTTGAAAAGAATAGTAGCTGTTATGGTGAACAAATGATAGGCTAGAGAAGGCATATATAGAGCAGAGAAGTATTGCATTTGGCATATTCTGACAGCACCTTGTAGGCCTTTGTCAGCCCTTGTCACACTGAAGAAAGCCACAGTGAAGAAAAAGGTTTCTAAACTATTTGAATACATAGATATATATGTCAATTGACAATCAGTCCTCGGAGAGCTACATTTCAAGACAATGAACTTAGTCCTCCAACAATTTGGAGAAACATCAAAGTGCAGTTTGGATATCCAAAATAGATACAATGTCAAACAAAAGGAAGCAAAACCCAAGGAGTTTATGAATATTTTTATTCTGCATTTATTCTGAGTAAGGTTTACATTTTACCTCAGATACAATTTTGATTACCATAAGGGTCCTGAAATTACCAGTAGTTCTATTTAATACCACAGGAGATAGTACTTAAGCTATCTGGGCCACTTTGTGCTTAAATCTGTAGAAACATGTACTAAATTATCATTGCCTTGACAACAACAAATTAGATTCTGATGGCTGGAGAAGTGTAGCAGTGTTTAAAGCTGTGGTGTTGATTTGGGCTGGGCAATTTCCTAGAGAGAGTTAAACAGTTGCACAATTGCCAGGAACCCAAGCTTTGTCAGATGACTTTCTGCAAGAGAAAAAGATGTTTCCAGTGATGTCAGCCATTTCAAACATCCAGCAGTGCCAGAAGGCTGAAGCTGAGATATATTTTAATACAGGTATCTAGATAAGATGCCAGAATTTGTGTATTCACCACCAGTGAAACAGGTTTCCTGTATGGGTTGAAAAATGTTTAAATGTCATTTTGCAGATAGGCAGCTATTCCTAAAAGAACAAAGGTAAAGTGTAAGGGTCATCTTACATTACTGAGGTCCTACCAAGCTAACAGAAAGATGTCTATACAAGGGCAGTCTTTAACCAAAATAGCCACACAGAGACTCAGAATAGACTATAACTTTATGTCTAGACCTATCTTGTTGTACAAACACACAAAGTCAGAGGAGGGATATGCTGATCTTGAATATTTTCCCTCATATTTCTAATATTACCAAGAATGATTTTTCAGTGTAAAATAACTTTTCTCTGATAGTGAATAGACACGTTGGAGTGAAAAAGGGAATGACACTCATTCAAGGAAAATAAACAAATAAATAAAGAAGGAGAACTGCTCTTTACAATAACAAGCAACAATAATGATCAGTAACCTACCTACAGCTTAGTCTGTTTTAAATAGACAATGCATGAGGGCTGAGAAAAGTTTAGCAGTCCAGGTGGCATGACTTGTGCCCCACTGGCTGAACAGACACACATTTTTAGTGTATATGAAATCGCAAGGCAACTCAGTGACAGAAATTATTGAAAATATACTCTAGCTCAAATTCTCAATGGGCTTACATGGCATAGGCGACATATGGAAATTTATTACTCTTTCATCTATTTATCACGTTGAGATATTTTTCATGGATAATTGAAAGTAAGAAGTACTTTTTCTAAAGATAAGTCATTAATGAGATGCAAGATAACAGTTTTTAAAGCATTCTTCTTTTTCTTTTGATCTACAATCGACTAAAGATTTGGTTTTCTAAATTTTTATGGATTCCTGACAAACGGTGTCAGAGTTTATATCTCTGAATAAAAACTATTGGGGGAGTAATAATAAAGCTTCATATTGGAAAATGGATATAGAAAATACATTGAAGGGATATTTTACATATTTTTAATATCAGAAGTCTATGTCAGCAGCATCAATACAATTCTGCAGTATTTATCAGACTTCATTTTTACATCCGTTTCTCATGATTTTTATAACACTCTTTAATTCCTACATGATGTATTTCACAAGAGAGATTATTTTAGACACAGGTGATAAGCTTCGTAATCACCATACTATCCCTGTATGATAATGTAATGAAACTTGGGTTTATGCAAGCTCTGACTGTCAATTATGCTTTATTCCTTGTTTACACCAAACAAAAGAACCCATGAGTGTAACATAAGATGCTGATTCTCCAGCTGACTGTGCCTAAGATGCCTGTGGGACTCATTTGGAATATCATTTTCAAGCATTTTGTCAAGCTGAAAATGTTACAAGAAAGTGAACTGATTTCAGTTTTTATTACAGGAGAGATAAAAATATGTTTGTATTATATAGCTATTATTTCCAAAGGTAAGTGTATTACGTCTCATACTGGTATAAACTCATTTATACATCAGCATAAAAACATTTAATTTAAAGTGAAATGCATTAACCAATAAGTCAGATAAAAAGAATTTGGGGTGCATGGACTCAGAAGTATTTAGATAACAGTATCGTATAGGATAGAGCCTCTTACAGCACTGCATTGCTATTACAGGTTGGCATGTCATAAGGCCCTGCTCATACAGTAGATATTTTTGTGTGCTGTTGGGAGGAAAACTCTATACAAACACCACTCCCTCACTACCATTTTCAAACTGCATTGAATAATCTTCATAAAAGTGTATACAACAAATATAATTTAGTTTCTTCTATAAGGACTACTCCAACAGTAATGCCTCCTGTTTTATTATGTTGACTCACAATATCAGAGGTGGATGACGGTGGTATGGCAGTAGAGGTTGAATCTTCCTGCCAATATTCCATTCCATTTTGTTGCCGTGCAACAGATGGCAGCAAAGGGGCAGTCTGACACAATGGCATCTGACATGGAAGTGTGGGTGAAGCAAAGGTGTGTCATTGAATTCCTCCATGCAGAACATATGGCACACATTGGCATTCATCAATGTTTGCTGAATGTTGATGGAGACCAATGAGTGGATGTGAGAACAGTGAGGCAGTGGGTGATGTGCTTCCGCAGTGGCAACAGTGGCTTGAAAGACAAGCCACATTTTGGATGGCCATGCATATCTGGTGCAGATTTTCACAAGCTCAGCATGCAGGCTCTTGGTCATCACTGGTAAAAATGCATAGCTAACGGTGGTGACTATGTTGAAAATAACGTTTTGTAGCTGGGAATTTGCTCTATCAAATAGTATTATTGTGCTGTTTGGATATGTTGTACTTTCCATGGAAGTAAATAGAAGGCATTATATACAAAAAGAAATACTATCCCAAAATAATCATTGCAACTACTACTTACTTTTAAATTCTATGTTTCTGGGGCTGTTTTCATTAATTCCAATACTAACATGATATTCTGATGTGCTGCTAAGTCATGATTATGTAAATTGCAGTTGCTTAGAAGACTTATGCACTCTTCTCAACCTCTCAAAAAAAAGTATTTAGACACTATCATGGAAAGAGGAAGTCCTCCTTTACATAGTTCTCAGGAGATTTTAGTATCACCTGTAAAATAAAATTCGTTGATAAGTAGCACCTGGACTACTTTTGTCTAATGAACAAGTGGGGGAAAAAAGTTGAAATGTGTTATTCTGTACTGTTGAATGGCAACAGTGACTTTCCATTCTAATTAAGTGTAAACTTATAATTAAATCCTGTAAGATGGATTATAGATAATATCTAAAAAGTAATCACTAGCAACTATCCACTGTCTACTTTTCACTACTGATGGAAACCTTTTTTTATTTTATTTTTCAGTCACCTGAGATATTCTGGTATCCTAAATACCTGTAATTTACCTAAACTGTAAATTCTTACTCCTTTTAACAATGACAAAGAGATTATGGAAAGAAAGATCACTGTACGCCAATATTGCTTCATTTTTCCTTTACTGGATCCAAAGTGTAGGTTAGGGTAAAATATTCAATTGATTCAAATGGAAGTGTAAAAGAGATCAGGCAAGGCTAGAAAAATCAAATATGAACACAAATAATTATACTCCTTAGCAGAGACTTAGCAGAACTGTGATTTTATCCTGTTATCTGCATAGTATGTGTTCCTGTCAAAGCTCTCATCCATGTAGCCGTAATTTAGAGTAGAATGTTAACTTTAAGAAAGTTTCTACATAAAGTTGTGCTATTTCAGAAAGTGTCGAGTTCCTTGTGAACACGTCATTCTCCCGATGTGCTGTTCTCTCAATGGCACATGAACATAAGCAGACTGTTAGAAAAAAATGTCTTATCTCTATAAACACTTATGTAGCTATATATTTTATTCTGAAGCTCATATAGAGTTAAGGTGAAGAGTGTGATACACATAATAACTCATTGACAAGAAGACTTTATTTCTCTGGCTTTGCGTCAGACACAAATATAAGCTTATCTGGTAATATTTTTTTGACTCTGAGGCCATAAATAGGGTAAGTTGTTCCTTCACTGAAACATTTATTGTATTATTAATTTGGTGTTTGGTCAATCTGCTTGAATATAATATTCCAATGGTAAATATGTAGCTGGAATTACCTGGTAGAAGGAGAACAATTACCACAAAATTGCAGTGCGACTCCCATCAACCCATTGCCCTTTACAGGATTAAAGTCAAAGACCTACAATTAAGCACGGACTTAAGTGCCATTTAAAGCAATAGTTTTAGCACATCTTTAGAATTAGGCATATAATTAAATGTTTTTTTGTAAAACAGCCTGATCACAGAGCTTACTCAGTACCTTGCATGATCAGGCTTTAACTACAACCACAGTAGATATACAGGCATTGATATTTCTGGTTGAAAAGAGGATAATGATCCATAATGTGTTTTTAAAGTATAGACAATGAACATATGGAGGAGGTAAGATGAAATCAGGTAGCTGACAATGATGAATATTTGATTTACGATGATCACATCTGCCAAAGAGTATGCAAAACTAGGTACTATATATAGGTAAAAAGAGAATGTGCTAATCCCCATGCCAGATGTGTAAATCATTGAATGTGTTAATCCCCATGCTAGGTGTATACATCAATTTCTGCATCATTTTTCACTTTTATTACTCCTTGGGTTAATTTTAAGATTTAAGGAGTTCTATATTTACTTTGATAAACTCAAAAAAATACCAATAAAATCAGAATAAATAAATAGATCACATGCAGCAATATTTTGTCACTAATATATTATTTGTATTATATTTATTGTTCTAACGTAACTTTCACAGGGCTTTAAATTTTATTATACTCTCTGTGTAGCAATAAAGCCTTTTATTTCCATTGCAAACTTGTAACACTAATGGATAGCAGCCTTCTGGGAATAGACTTCTGAGAAATTTACTTCACCTCATGTTGTTCAGCCACCCAGTGAAAGAATTGTTTTCCATGACAGATAAGGATTTCAGAGATCACCTTTAAAATGGTCATTGGTTACCACAAATCAGTATCGGGGAAAAAAATGGAAAATGCAGAATCGTAATATTTCTTCTGTTTTCTTTAATCCTCTCAGCTCTTGCTGTAAATGTGTCGAATACGTAATGTTTCAAGGACAGTCATTTAGAAGCCTGAGAAATATGGTTTAGATAACCTTTTGGTTCTTCTAAGCCTGGATAGCTTTTTATTTATTATTTTGTAAGTGGTGAACTGTAAGAGACTGTTTTGGAATCTTTTGTCTCAAAGTTTGCTGTGAGAACTCTTTTGTCTCAAAGTCTNCTGACGTCTGCTGCCTGAAGCCTGCTCCTGCTTGCTGCCTGAGACCTGACGGCCTGATGCCTGCTTGCTGCTGCTCCTCCTGCACCCTCGCTCCCTCGCTCCCACACGGTCCTGAAGACATTCCTGGTCTGATAGAGCGGCGTGGGATCCATGGTGGTGACTGTCCCCGCTTTCTATATGTAACCCTTGCTCTTATGTCCGATCTTTTACTATCACCTGCTTCCCCATCCCCATCTCCCTCACTGACCAGAATTTCCTATTAAACTGGTCGGACAACATTTGACCTCGTTTGCGTCTTAATCTCACTCCGGGTATGTTACAGAATCTCCCCTCACTCCGATAATCGGAGCGGGACATGAACTAAGCCTTTTTCTCTAGCCAACATGCAGTGAAACCAATAAAACTAGTTTTCTGCAAAATATATCTCAACATGAGCATTGTTAATAAAGAGTTTCAGGTCAAAGCCTGATTAGTGCATGCACCTCTACCGCAAAGATTTACAAAATAAGCTAATTTTGAAGCTTTGTGAGCACCTATTGACTTGAATGGTCTATTCAGAATGCATGAGATGAAGAATACATGCACTCATGTGTTTATGTTTACACTACAAAGGTGTTTATGACATCAATACAAATACAAAAAAAATACAAAGATGAAAACATCTTTAGACGTGGGGAGGCTGACAATTGGTTATCACGCTTTAGGAGATTTTTACACAGATGTAGCTCTTATAACACTGCATGTGGGCTTTTTATGCCTTTCTGAGCTGGTGGTTGTGCTTCAAAGCCCATTTTGGCAGCCACATATTAACGACTTAGTGGTGCCATTGATCCTGCAATGTGTGCAAGCTCTGTGACAATGAAAGAGGCATCATGTTGCTTCTTTCACACTTTCTCTTTTCAAAGAGAAAAAAAAAGGTAAGAAAATATTTTCAGCATTTCATTGAAGCACTTTTTTAAAAAAGTCTTGAAAGTTTTCTCAGTGAACATTTGAAAGGTGAAAGTCATATCCTAAGTTCCATATTATTGTTGACATCAAAATATTTTTTAACATCTACATGCTAAAACTCACGTGCATTAATTTAATTTTGAGTTTATAATTGTAATAACAATCCTCAACTCCAAAAGAAATAAAGCGTGAGGTCATGCTAAGAAGCAGCTTGTTAAGAATACTTGCTACCAAGAGGGAAGGCAAGACTCAGTTCTGTTTAATATGAAGTAACGAGGCAGACATAGCTGCTTGCTGTTGTTCACCCAGTTCACCAGAAGGGACCCTGCTGATCAAATAGACTGTTGGAAAATTGCCTCTGGATACCTGAGCAGCAGGAAAAGCCTGATTTTGATTCCTGCCAGAAAATCCTAAGACTCAAGAAGAGCAGCAGTTCGTACAGGCAGGGCATGCAGGGAGGGTGCAAGTCAGACCACTTTCTTCTGATCTGGGAACACCAGAGATCAGCATTCTATTGAAAAAGAAATGGTGACCACCCACCACAATGGCTGGGCTGAGGTACAAACCCAGATGGAGGGGCCACAGCCTTTCTGGGCTGATGTGTGCACCCATATGGACCTCCCAGGAAGCGACAGAGCTGCCCAGACATTACCTTTTGGAGAACTCCAGAATCTGGAAGTTTCCCAAAGACCTGAGAGCAAATGGGGGTGTCATGGGTGCAGGTGTGCCGATCTTAATGGACTTTTTGAGCAGGTGGCCAGGTTGTATGAGGAAATCACCAGGCTGAGAAGTATGCAGCAATCAGAGAGACAGATTGGTGCATAGTATCATGCAGCGACGTGGGCAGACTGACAGCCCTGCCTTAAGGCCCTGCAAGGGGAAGAAGCTAAGCAAGCTTCCAACTCTAAGGAGACAGAAAGAAAAACACACAAGATGAGGGAGACTGGACCCTGGTCTCTAGTCAGAGCAGGAGGAGCCTCTCCCTCGCCCTCAAAGCCCCCTAAATTAACAGATATGAAACTCTCGGGATGGAAAGAGAAAAGGATGTGATTCAGACCTGGAAAGGGACAACCACATCGAGATGATACAACCAAGGACTCAAGTCAAAACCAGTGTCACCAAAACAGGGTGAAAGGTTTTACTAACTGGGGGCTCCACACTGAGGAGCACTGAGGCACGTTTGCCACCCAAATAATCTCTCTAGAGAGGTTTGCTGCCTGCCAGCCACCCACATTTGGAACATCAGGAAGAGGCTACCAGGTATAATAAAACCAGAGGATTACTATCTGTCCCTGCTGTTTCAAGCTGGGTCACAGGAGGCAGCAGCTAGGAAATTACAAACAATTAAAAAAGACTTTATGTTCCTTGGGAAGATGTTGAAGGAATTGAGAGCACAGGTAACATTCTCCTCAATTCTTCTGGTTGGAGACTGGGTTGCGGGCAGAAGCAGGAGAATGGATCAGTGGAATTAATGACTGTATGGACAGTGTCATGCTAAAGGATTTGGGTACTATGGTCTTGAATGCACCTTTGACAGACAAGGCTTGTTGACATCAAATGAGATGCAACTGATCAGGAGGGACAGGAATATTCTGGGCAGCAAGCTGGCTGGGCTGATCACCAGAGCTTTAAACTAGATCTGGAGGGGGAAGGTGATGTACTTCTAAGTGTCAGAGAAGGGCTGAGGAACACTGTCACTTTAGGAAGCAGCAGGGGAAAATCTCAGATTTTTCCCAGAGGAATTTGGGAAGGTTCATCCAAGAAGGTAACACAGGCAATAGCCCATCTGAAGTGCTCTATACCAATACGCAGAGCATGGGAAATAAGCAGGAGGAGCTGGAAACCATGGTGCAATTAGAAAACTGTGACCTGATTGCTATCATAGATGGGACAAATTGCACAACTGGAATATCAGAATTGAGAGATACAAACATTTTAGGAGGGATAATCAAGGCAGAAGGGCAGGGGAGTTGCCCTCTCTGTTATGAAGTGGATAGATTGTGAAGAACTACCTTTCAAAAACAGCCATGATCAGGTTGAAAGCTTGTTGGTTAAAATTAGGGACCAAAACAATATGGG
Source organism: Penelope pileata (assembly GCA_013396635.1). NCBI lineage: Eukaryota > Metazoa > Chordata > Aves > Galliformes > Cracidae > Penelope > Penelope pileata. The sequence continues at coordinate 42,049 of WBMW01006247.1, read as the reverse complement.
ACATCTGGTGGTCAGGGCCTATTACAGGCCAGCTGATCAAGGGGAATCTGTGGATGAGGCCTTCTTGGTTCAGATGCAAGAGGCATTGTGCTCACAGGCTGTCATCCTGATGGAGAATTTCAACCACCCAGATGTCTGCTGTGAAATCAACAAGGAAAGCTGCAAACAATCCGGGATACTCCTGAAGTCCATTGAGGCTAACTTCCTAGTCCAGGTATTAGACAGACCAACGAGTAGTGAAGCGTTAGTGGATCTGATGCTCACCATTGTGGAGGAGAACATTGAAGATGTTAACACTGGAGGCAGCCTGGGCTGTAGTGACCATGCTCTGGTCAAGTTTATGATCTCAACGAATATGGACCTGGCAAACAGCAGTCAGGATCCTGAACTTCAAGAGAGCGAAATTCTGTCTGTTTAAGGATTTATTTGATGTGATCTCCTGGGAAACAGTCCCTAGGGACATAGGAATTGAATAGAGCTGACAGCTCTTTAAGGACGTTTCAGAGCACACAAGAGCTCTCCTTCCCCCAGCATAAGAAGCCAAGTAGAAGTGGAAGGACACCAGCATGGCTGACCTGGTCAAACTGAGAGAAAGGAAAGACATGTACAAGCAGTGGAAGCAAGGGCACATGGCTTAGGAAGAACAATGCTATTCAAGCATGCCATCCAGACTTGCAGAGATGGGATCAAGTTAGGATCAGAGATTGTTCAAGTTGGAGAGGACAAGGCTCCAGGGAGACCTCATCGTGGCCTTCCAGTACTTTATAAGGGAGCTTATAAACAGGAGGGAGACTGACTTTTGACATGGGGAGAGTGATAGGACAAGGGGGAATGGGTTTAAACTGAAAGAGGGGAGATTTAGATTAGCTGTTAGGAGGAAATTCTTTACTCGAGGTGCTAGAACAGATTGCTCAGAGAAGCTGTGAATTTCAAGGACAGGTTGGAGCGGGGCCCGGGCAGCCTGATCCAGTGGGTGGCAGTCCTGCCCACAGCAGGGGTTTGGAACTAGATGATGTTTAAGGTCTCTTTCAACCTAAGCCATTCTATGTTTCTATGATATGCTTCGACCACATGTATCTTGGCCCATTTTCTCTAACCCAAGGGAATTCCCCCATGGACTCCAAGGAGTATGTATGTGCATATATGTGAAAAACTTATTATTTTTCCTTCAGCTGTTCAGGTGCTAAAGGCCTCGTCAGATAGTGCTATGAATGATGAGCCTGAGCCGTTCTACAGTTTCTATAAGGTTGGATGTCAGGGGGAAGTTCTTCACTGAGAGAGTGGTGAGGTGCTGGAACAGGCTACCCAGAGAGGTTGAGCCCCATCCCTGGAGGTGTTCAAGGCCAGGTTGGACAGGGTCCTGGGCAACCTGATCTAGTACCAGATCTGGAGGCTGGTGGCCCTCCCTGTGGCGAGGGGATTGGAACTTGATGATCCTTGGGGTCCCCTCCAACCCAAGCCACTCTATGATTCTGTGATTCTATGATTCTGTTGTGTTTCTAGTAGCACAGAAAAGCCCTGTGCTTAAGTGAAAGGACTTTGCTCAATGCTTGTATATCTATCTGCTACTTCAGCAATACCAATGAAACTGGATTTGTTTATGTTACCTGGGAAATGTAAAGCCAACCCCAAAATCTCTAATGATTGTTTTTTGCCCATGAAGCTTTCTGCACATCTTTTCTTTTGTGATCTATTTTCAATCCCAAAATAACAAGATAATATTAGACAACATTTTAAGCATGACTGCATTGTGCTCACCCTAGCTAATGAACTCCGTGCAAGTTTGAAATTGTGGAAGAGATAACCTCACAGACCTTCGAGAAATGAACGACTCAGATATGAGAAAGGGCATTTGTCAGCATTCACATGCAGGCTCTGCCAGAAAAAGCCAAGAAATCAAACCTTTTCACCTGAGTTTTATTTCTCAAATTGCGCTTTGGTTTTGTATCTTGTTTGCTTTCAAAGTAGTTACTACTTTCTATTTTCTAGTAATATTCAATTCTGTCATCTTACGTTGAATTTATTAGTTTGAACACTTTTTTCTAAGAAGTCCCTTCAGTAGTTCCGTGTTATATATTCTGATGGTACTTTTGCAACATTACTGAAACATTTCTTAAATTTCCACATATGCAAAAAGGGAGTGGTCCCACAACAAGGAAATAGAAATTAACATTAATCAGTTACAAAGGCAGTTACAAAGCTTTTTAGCGTAATACCTAGGGAATGTGTTTGCAATGGAGGAGGCAATAGAATGCATTCCTGTGTCAGTGTTTCATCCATGTCAGTTGGGCTGCAGCAACTGCCTTTGCATGTAAATGGAGACCTTTGCAGAAATAAAGCAAAATGCATTCAGCCCTGTACACTAGTATGGCTCTTATTCTTATTTAGTTATCTTATTAGATAACTAAAATCATGTGCAGTTAATATACAGACTAAAGTTGCTCATTAAGGCTCATCAGTTCAGGCTGTTAGTTGAGCCCTAAATCAAAGTGTAACTGTAATGCTATTTTCTTTCCTTTGCAGATTTGGCTTTGTCTCAACAACTTCCAGATATGCAATGAGTTGTCTTTACAATTCAGTTCATTTATCTCTCAATGCTCTCTCTTCTGCTGCAGTTTTCCACCTCTGTGCTCCATTAAAAGTCTATTATGTGATATTCATCTATTCTAATATTCTCCATTCTCCAATTTTCTGAAAACTGCCAGAGTATTTAAAACCCTCTTGTTCTCCAAGAAATCCAAGTCACGTGATTTAGATGAGAGACCTGCAAAATGAATACAGCATTGTTCTGTAGTTAATTCACATAGCGGATCATAAAGTATGGTTCTACAGTTTTTCTCTGTTGGAAACTAAGAACGCTTGAGGTTGTTAGGTTTGGAACTCCCAATTTGTTAGATCTCCCATTGCTCAGCTGTACTGGCAACTGGTTTTGTTTTCCCCATATTCTCAATGAAATTGTAACCACCAGGATCACAGTCAGAGTTGTGACCAGTTTTGTAAGTTCAGCTATAAAATGCTGATATCAGATCGATGTCTCAGCTTCAGCAAACACCTTTGCCATTTTAAGTCTCATGTTTTCAAAGTTTTTGTGGAGACCAAGACAAATCATTTCATCATTTATATGTCATTGTCACATTTTCATGCCACTTTTTCCTCACTGTGCAGTCATGGTTTCTCAGGTAACCTTAGCTTAACCCCCTGTACTAATTCTTTGCTTGCGCTTATCTCCTTCATCCTGCATATTCAGTATAACTAAATTTAGAACCAATCATGCTCTGAATTTCTGTTGTAATACAGTTATTAAGGATTTTAAGCTCCTTAGGATTCTTTTTTTATTTTTTCTTTATTTTTCCATTTTAATATATGCAGAACTGTAGAACATGATATTAGAAGTTCTCAGACTCTGGCTTACATCCCTTTATCAGGGAACTGTGCAAACCATATTAGATTTAGAGATCCTTCACGCACGCTGAAATAAAGACACTGTTATGTCTCCTGTTAAGCACAAAGATTTTCATAAAATACATTCTGGACTGTGTTTTCAGTGAAGTATTTCTTTCTGACTGCTTTGAATGGAAATTAAATTAGTTGATTCAGGAATCTGTGAGTAATGTAATATTCTCGGCTTCTGTGTTGCTTAAATTTTTGTTTTCTGAAATATTAGACATCTTACCTTCATTCTGTGTGCTTATATATTCAAACAAATAATTTTACTATTTCACAATAATACAATAATTTTACAATTACAAATTTAAAGGGTATTTGCATATGCTGGGAATTTTTTAAAAAAATATCTTAATGAATTTGTTCCTATTTCCTGCAAGACTGTGAAAACTCAGGAACGAAGGAAGAATGAAAACAAAACCAAGGAAACAAACAAACAAACAGAAACCCTCAAGCAAGAAAATGGAACAAAATAATTATGAAAACATTATATTTTGACACCACTGCAGCAATTTGTCCTCAGCTGAAAAACTCAGTAGAACAAGATTCTATAAGCTGATAAATGGGACAATCAGTAATGAGCAGATAATCTGAAATCAGAAACTAACGATAAGTCTTTTTTTAGCAACTCTAAGTTATGCAAAGTTTCATACAATCCTTTCACAATGATGAGGACAGATTATCAGAAAAGAAACTCAGAAATAATTTCCTTAAGGTTCTAATCTTTCTTAATATTCACTGGAGAGGACATGCAGAAGTTTCAGATTCTTTGAGAAGTTTTTAGAATTTATTTTCAAAAATACATAGAAATACTGTATTCCAAAAGATGAAAAATTATGAAAAAATATATATCCGTGGAGTACCTACAAGTCACATTCATGATAAGCAAGTGGGGCATATTGTAAATTACAGTGTTGGAGGGAGAAATAATTTCACCTTTAGTACTAAAGTTGTCATTCTCTGATACTAATTTGGATTTACTTCATGAAATATTTGAATCAGATGGTCCTGGAGTTTGGAATCTATTCACGGAACAAACACAAAATGAAAAATTGCAGTGCATAGTGTAAAATTTCTCCCAATATGTCTCAGATAAGATTTACATGAACTACTTCCAAGGGTTATAGGATGGTTGCTCTCCGTATCATTTCAATCAGCCTGTAGTCTGTAGTAAACACCAAGAAGACTACAAAGGATGGCTTAGATTTCGTAATTAGGTAAGTGAAATGACATTGAACAACTGCTTTCAGTACTATATATCTGCACATATGTACTATAAACAAATATATGTATATATATATACACGCTTTGAGTGTACGTACCCATGTAATGCATATGTACCTATGTATGACATATGTATATATGTGCACAAATATATATATAAAGGTACATATGCTTGTATATATATACTTGGGGAGGGCAAGTACATATGTAAATACATCCGTGTATGAAATGACAAGCAAAATAATATAAGCAAAATAACATTTACCTAGAGTGTTTTTTTATCCTCTATGGGTATCAGGGACACTTGGCAAAAAATAATTTATTTGAAATCTTTCTAGAAAAACTCTTACTAGCATTCAATGGCTGAAGTACAGGAGAAATGTCTTTGTTCAAGATAGCTTTGATTAGAAATTTTGTGAAATGCTGGACTCTGGAAATGACTTACAGTTACCTATCATGCTATTTATTCCTTTTGGTAGGCAAAGAGCCATTAACTAGGAGCTAACTAAAAGTCCAGGAGGAAAATCACTCTAGGCTATATAAGCTTATCATTGAATTACATATACAGTGCAGGCAAACTAATAACTTTCACATTTCATTGCTGAATGTGATGACAAGAAGTTACTGTACCTTAAACTGCACTCCCTTGATATCCTCATGAGATGCAACATTTCATTTTTAAGAGGGCCTTGAGGACAGCAGATGAATATAAGAACATAGACTGAATACAGAAATATGTATTCATATAAGGTATTCACTGTTAGTGTCCATAAGGACCACAGCACCATTTGCCTCTAATAATTATGAAGTCTCCAATTAATCAGTAAAAGTTTGGTGTCAGTCGTGATTGCTATTTTCAGTGGCTCAAGTGTCTAAATTTTGATTTATTACTTGTTTTGACTCTTTAGTGTCAAATAAAATCCAATCTAAAACCAAATTACTTTCCTTTTTCACTTAGATTTCAAGTAAGTATGTTAATGATAGGGGTGATCAAAATGTGAAGGAATTAAGCCTATTCAACAACCATTTATGAATTAATATAAGCATTCAGTTATTTTTATTTAACAGGATGAATAAATAGGCCAAAATTATATATGCCAAATACATAGCAGAATTAACTTTCTTATTTATTATTATTCTTATTATTTATTCTTATTATTTTGCATTTCTTATTACTCAGATCTAGAAGGGTTTTTTGTCTTGAGAAGAATGATTTTATTCTATTCCATTATTCATCTGACTGTCTGAATACGAATAAAGTTGGATTTCCTTATAGATTTGCTGATTTCTTCAGGGATTAAGTTCAGATATTTGGTTAAAATTAAACCTGAAGCATAAACATTATTTTTAATTTCAGAATACTGTACCTCTTGCCTTTTTTGAAATATTGAATTATCGCTTAGCAATTTTAATAGGATTTCACTTCCTAGAGAAGAAAAGATGAAATTTTACAGTGATCTGGATTATTGTTGAGTCTGAAGCCTTTCTACACAACCAAATACCAATTTTAATATCAGCAAGACTCATTTTCTCTTTATCATGCTGTTGAAGAATGCCCACATATCTATTTTGCTGAAATCCATGTCAAAGGAGGGATCAACTACCCTGTTCTCTGGCTCCTACACTTCTGCTTACCAAGCTTGGCTTTTCTCTAGAGCACAAAAAAGTTTCTTCTTTCTGCTACTTAGGCAAATAGCTTAAATGTGAAGTGCCTGCCTTTTTATTGTTACTCAAATACTCCAATAACAAACTCTTAACTTCAGGTTTTAACATAAAGAGGAAACTGCTTCACCTGCTTGAAATTATGCTTTGGGAATATTTTATGCTTTGGGAAAAAACTGAAGTGATGATGAAATTGGTTTTCTGAGGTCTTTTTTTTCTTGTCTAAAATGTTTCCTTGATCAGTAAACATCTCTAACTGAATGGAAGCTCTGCTTTCTAATCATTGATTAATCTTTTCTAAACTGGAGCATAGGTTGACCCTCTTCCCTGGCCAGCTGTTTTACATTTCTCTGTCTCTGTATTATTTGAAAATCTGAAATAATCTAAAAAGAAGAAGCAGGAAGGGAGAGGTATTGATTGCTTACCTTTGAGCCATCTGCCCTTTCTTTGATGGGAAGATTTTCCCGCGTTATTGTAAATTCAAGGGCCTTTTCACTTAGCACAAGTCTCTCAGAATGGAGGTGGTATGTGCACTGGTGGAAGTCTGCAGGGAACATGTTCCCTGGATTTGTCATGATGTGGAATGACGTCTCTCTAGTTCACTAGAATAAAGGTTACTTGCAATGGTTGAACTTCTACAGATTGCTCCAGAACGGTCCAAAATTTCCCCCGACAGATGGTGCAGTCCTTAGGACACTACCTCCCTGTAGAGTATAGTACTGTCAGTTCTTAATATCCAGATACTTGAGTAGTAATCCTAGTCTTCTGGTGAGTTTCTGGTAGGAGGAAAGTCATCGATAGGAGGAAAAATAGAAGCTAGAGTCAGACATTTTGCTGGAGCAAGGTCTATTCTCCACAGAGCAGAGTCCATGCTCCATACAGAGAGTACTCAAAGGCCTATTTCTGCAAAAAAAACTGACGTAATGTGCCAAGATCAGTCTAGCACAGTATCTGTTTTTCAATAGTGGCCAATAGATGATATTTAGAGGGTAAAAAAAAAAAGAATAAGAAATAGGACAAGTACAAAATGATCATTCTTCTGGTAAAAGTTTCTAACAACAAATAAGTCAGTGGTAATAGTCAAACTACAGGACTTTGCTCCCAAAATTCATTTATTTCATTTTTAACAGATTTATACATTTGACTTGATACTCTGTGGGAAGAAGTTCCACAGTGTAATGATGACTTGTATGAAAATAATATTTCTGTTTGGTCTGCCTAAAACTTTTGCTTCCTAATTGCATTGGCTGAGTTTCACAACCTTCATGTTTTAGGAATGACTACTATGTAATCATTCCCTACTCTCCTGCTATTCACTGGTGATAGACTTCCACCACATCAAATTGCCGAATCTGCAGGCTGTATGATAAGAAGTCACAACATTCCATCTACAGGCCTTGGCTTCCCACTTCTTAACCACCTGTAACTGAGAAGGTTTTTTGTTTGTTAATGGATATTTTTCCTTTTCAAGCCTTTCTTTTATCTTTATACGTGTTGGCCATAGAATCTGCAGTGGTCCTAGTGGTTTACTTCATTGTTTTCCCCTTGCTTTATCATGTAGCCTATGTTATTTATTTCCATCATTACTCTTCCCACTCTGTATTCTTCCATGCTTGCCTGCCACTTCTGTATCTCCTTTTAATCATTATACACTCCTTGACTAGCAGATCACTCCTTGATCTGTAGAGTTAATCACACTATGATCCGTAGTTTTTCAGACTCCCTACACATCAGTGACTTATAAACCTGAAGATACCCATAGTGTTCTCCTGATTCTGATATTGATATGGTTTAGCCATCTTTTCTTACGTATTTTCAACATTACTTGGCTCTCTTTCTTCTCCCTGTATTTCCATCCATGTAATGACAAATTGAAATTTCTACTCTCTAGTTTCAACTGTGCTATCTTTCAGCAATTTTTAATGCAACTAAAAAAAATTTTAGAAGTGTATTTTATTTGCAGCATCTGTTCCCAGAACAGACCTCAGCAAAGCATCATAAAATAGGTAAAATAAAAATAAAAAAAGTTTGAATATATATGAAAACCAAAATAGCCCAAAAAACTTCATTCAGCTTCTTTTGCTAAATCATGTACTTCCCTTCACGGTTATTCTTAAGGAACCTCTTGGATTTAGTTCTTGGACAAAACTTTAAAAATACAAAAATGGAGCAGAGATGTACAGATACATGAGTTTAAAAGAATAAAAATCTTTACAAAATTATCCTTTTCTGCCAGGTGCATTTCCCTCATGTTTCATACTACTTTTTCAAGGCAGTTGCTTTTGTTTTGTTTCTTCTAATTTTTCAAGCTATGCAAATAACAGAGAAAAACAAAACAAAAGCAACAACAAATAGAATAATCCACAAATAGTTGTTAGCATAAAACTTGATAAAATTAACTCTTCAAATGTACTTTAAATTACAGAATTACAAAAACTGACTCCAACTACTGTAAAAATGCTAAGAGTTGTACACATAGCCCCTAAAAAGAGCATGTTTGTGTCCCAAGGTTGCATTGGATTGTGCAGAGCTGGACTCTCAACCTTCACACAAGCCACTGAGCTGGGTCAGAAAGCTACTTATAACATTGTCGTTGAACTGAACCAGACTGCTTCTACTGATTGGAGAAGTGGTGCACCAAAAGAAAAACATATCATCATGTCTGTAAGGACACAAGCTGTTTGGCGCTTCTCTTGCTTTGGATTTCGTACAAGTTGTCCATAAAATAAAAAGATACTGCACAAACAAGTGAAACTACAGAGCTGCTCTTCGCTCTGACATGATTTTTTCTAATTCGCCATGTAAATGGAACTAAGAAGGAAAGTTTGGTTTTCATACAATCTATCTTACAGATATGTCACATAGAAAAGAGCTGTTAAGGGATTCATTTGAACTTCTTGCTCCTATATGCATTACAACGATTGAGATTATAACCTAGCAGGGCTCGATATTTCATGCCTTTTATTCTTATTTTACATTATTCACAACATGAAATAGATGTCCCATTTCTCTGTGGGTGTGGAAAAGTGAGACTACTTGACACTCCTTGATGAGTTTTCTTCAGCTATGACAGCTGTAAGAAAGCAATGTTTACCATCTAGAGCAGTGATGTTCACAAGCTGTGGTATGTTACCAAAAAACAAATAAACAAGCACAACAGGAAAAGCTTTGCTGGGAAGTTTTTTGCTGACACCCTGCGAATATGAACCTTTTACCCCTTATTCCCATGGGCATTCCTAAACACAATTCACTTCACAGTTCATGTATTTAGATTAAATTATCTATAAAACAGTCTTAATGATGTGGCACTGAAAGCATGGCTCACCGTGTACTAGTTTAGATAGTTCACAGCGATAATATGAGACATAAATACTCCAGACCGGTTACTTTCAAAATAATAACACACAATGATCCATTTCTCTACTTTCCACACTTGCAGATCAATGAGTTAGGCCTGGTTGTGCCTTATTACACCCTCTATGTTCTCAGTCCCACCTCCACCACTGCTAAACCTGGTAGCACATTCTTGTCTGTATGCTGGGGTTCTGCAAACCCTGAGATCTTCATGGACCTCTTCATGCTCAAGCTATTCACAGTTGGGCCAAACAGAGCCAAGAAACAACAGTAAATGCAAGATATTGCTGCCTGCCTCTGCACAGTTAGCAATGTATATGAAAACTCTTACACTAAAAACATCAACATAACCATGGTCAAAACACTCACACTTGGAATTCTAATTAGATACTCTTGCTGTATCGTACTTTTAATAGTAGAAGTCTCAGTTAGCATGAGAACTAATAGCCTGTTTTTCTTAAGTACTGAGGAACAGCTTACAAATAACCACAATTCCATTTCAATGAAATGTGTTGCTGGGAAAACTGGAATAAAGGACCTGAAAATGCAAGTGGTGATGTTAACAGCTGAAATATCTTCAGAAGACTTAAGATCACTACTGTCATAAATGTGGTATCTTTTCTAATTTTATCATAAAAAAATATATATATAAAACTATGACAGACTATTTGAGACCTTGATTAGAAATCTTTTTATTCTAAATTAGATAATGAGAATCGGTTGAGGTCATGCCAAATGGTAATAATGAACAGAATAGTTATTAATGTTTCATTAACATTGTCCCCAGTTCCAGCTTTTACGTTTGGAGTGAAGTGATATATGTTCCCTTTAAAAAATGCGAAGAGAAACAAACATGAAATATATAACAGTAATCAACTTTTAGAATTTTCCTTCTCAGATGTCATGTAAATTCATTGCTTGTTTTCTTTAAGGTCAGACTAGTTATCGCCAGTACATTAGTTCACTTGATACTGCCTAACATGGAAACACAGCACTCCTAATTATGAATATATTCTTCACACAGAAAATTCATTAGCATGAAGACAGAAACAGTGCACAGTAACCCTGATTCAAATTAATGACTGCTATTGACATGTAGCCCTGTGAGTAGCTGAAAAAGTGGACAACATTTGCCTGTGGATTTCTTTCTCTGGCTTTTAAGAATATTCAAGCTTCAACTGAATTTTTCTTGCATTTTGGGGTCACAGTTCTCCTTCATATGGATTTTCTGGAGAATTTATAGGGATTAAACACAATACCAACCTTTTCATATTAATAGGATGTCTTTACTTATAAATCTGTTCTCATTAAAATTCTAACCCGGTTGAAGGTATCAAATAGGTTAAAAATACTAGCAGAGAAGACAGAGAGGCATCTACTTCATACTGTCATGTACATTTATTTCATAGAATCATAGAATCATTTCATAGAATCATAGAAATCATTTCCATAGAAAGCCTGAGTAAAAAATTACTTAAAGAGAATTCTCAATAAAATTAAATAACCATCTGTGCATTTGTTTCTTTGTTACAATTACTCTCACAGATTTGAATGAAGATAAATGTATAGACATTATTCTACTGAGAGACAACAGAATCATGTCATGAGGCTTTAGTGTTTGGGATGAAAGACATTCTCCACCTGCAGGAAATAATAAAGACAATATCTTTTGAAGTCAGACCTATGCTATATTGTTCTAAATAGGTCAAGAAATTGAGAACTATTTCAGAAAACCAGAAGAATGAAGGAATAAAAAGCTGTAAACCACATTTTCTTGACGTGTTTGTCTACTCAGTCTCGTCTACCTGTATATTGTCTGTCTTTATATGTGTCCTTAGAAAGAATTACCACATAATTACAGGTTTGGTTTTTGACTCTACCAGAAAAAAAGCATGTGGTGACAAGAAACTTTCTGCAAAAATAACACCTTCCAAAAATTATCTTTTTTCTCTAAATTGATTTGCAATAGGAGGGGGGGGGAGGGAAAAAAAAAAAAAAGAAAGAAAGAAAGAAAGAAAGAAAAAGAAAAACAGAAGGCCTCTAGGTCTCCTGCTGTGCTTGTTTCTTCTGTTAGCTTTTTCTGCATCGTGTATCCCTGCTCAGATAAGTCCCCCTGCAATCCACATCAGACATGCTATGAAAGGAGCAGACACTTTGGAACACAGGAAGACCATTTCCACAGCACATCTACCTGCAGAAGTTTACATCTTGGTTACTAATGTACAACTCTGTCATAGAAGTGCCTCAAATTGTGAAGTGAAAATAAACAAATCTTCCTTCCAAAGTACTCAAGGCCCCATTGTGACAGATTTGCAGATAGCTGAACAAATTTCACCTGTGCAGAAGTAAAAAAATAGAAACGGAAGGAAGGGGTTTACAGTGCAGATACAGAATCTGCCATTTATTGCTTTTTATTTCTTATAAATAGCATAATGTGCTCTTTATTCAGTGCTCCCTAAGATTTGGAAAATATAAAATATATTACAGCCTTACTTCCAAATGTTTGAGAATTTGCTCCCATCTCTAAAATTTCAACAATTCTCATGTTCTTTAAGCTTTGTGTCATGTGTATCCTAGGCATTGATTGACTACATTTCCCATATCAAATAAAAAAATAATAAAAACAAATAAAATAAAATGCATAGAATCAGTCTTGAATGATAAACCAATTCCTCCTCTAAACATTGTAGAAGAAATATTCTAATCCTCCAACAACTGTTCTCAGAATTCATAAGTTATTTGCAATAAAACTTGGTGGAATCCAGAAGATCTGAGACACATGTGGCACTATTTACTTTGAATTAAATAGAAGGGGGGTTTAAACAAGAGTAAGTGCCAATTATCATCTTCTTTTAATTTTTGTTTTTGTATACATAGATCACTCTGAAAGTAATGCCTTCTATTTATTTTCAAGGAAAGTACAACATATCCAAAGAGCATGATAACACTTTGATAGAGCAAATTCTCAGCTACAGAGCACTATTTTTCAACATAGTCATCACCATTAACTATGCATTTTCACCAGCAATGTACAAGAGCCCGTATGCTGCGCTCGTAACAATCTGTGGCAGCAGAGATGACCCGCTGCTTCACAGCTGCTATGACAGTGTCTTTGCTGAAATGCACCACCCATCACCTCAGTGCACTCACATCCACTGTTTGGTCTCCAGAAACGTTCAGCAAGCATCAATGAATATCAATGTGTACTACTTTTTTCACATGGAGGAATTCAGTGATACACTTCTGCTACATATGCACTTCCATGTCAGATGCCATTTTCTCAATGCTTCTTTGCTACCATCTGTCACATAGCAACAAAATGGAATGAACATTGGTGGGAAGGTTCAACCTCTACTGCCATACCACCACCATCTGCCTCTGATGTCCTGGGCCAACATAATAAAATAAGAGGCATTACTTTCAGAATATGCCTCATAATCAAGAAACACCTATGTAGTTCATGAAAGATGAAATAACTGCAAAGAAAAAGAACCCTGAGTGAATTTATCTCACAGTATTACAGAATTTAAGTGTGGTTCATGAACAGAAAAATGTTACAAACTACTTCTGCACACCCTCATTCTATTACTTTATGGGGAAAAAGACCAATATTTAGCATGTTTCACCTTCTGATCTTCATAATATCATGTAAACCCTACAGCATAACTCTCAGTTTTGAGAACACTGACCCCTGATGTTTTCTTTCAGTGAAAATTTTGTAATGTAATTGACTTGGCGTTACCAAAAACAAAAAAAGCTCTCAGCTTCTCTCAGAAAGCAAAGAAAAAACAAAAACAAAACAAAACAACAAAACATCAAAACATCAAAAAGAAAATAAACAAAGGAAAGCAAAACAAAAACTTTATGCATATTGGAACTTTCCAACCAGAATTCAAAGAGTCCATCAGGCTTGTGGATTTGTTTGATTACCTTCATTGAAAAGCAATTTTCATTCAGATGGTGGGTCACCTGTCTGCCAAAAACTGCCTCTGTACATTGTGACATTAAATTAAGTTTCTATGGACTGAACTTATTTATGAGGATCCATCACTGAGCCTGTGAGAGCAATTTTACATACCTAGTTAAAAAACAGAGATTCAAAGACAGGAGTATTGTGTTTCATATGAATCTCTCTTGTAATCTACAATGCCTTTGGAGTCAGCAAAGAAAAGATAGAAATGTACTTGTTTCTAGGTTATGTTGCCCAAACAGGTCCAGCCTTCCCAAGTCAAGGGTAGCATTTTTATTTATTTTCTTTCTCCCCAACAAACACTTTCATGGTTTTAAAAAAGGCATGAGACAACTTCAGCCAGAAGGATAAAAAAAAAAAAAAAAAAATGCAGGCCTAGAGCCTTTTGGGACAGCCCACAGATTCAAGCAATACCTTCCCCTCACAAGTAGTTCATAGCAATCTATTAGAGCTCTTCCTTCAAGTCATCCTTTTCCAAACTCACAAGGGTAGGAGAGGAGAGCTGACCTTTGATGAAGTTGCTCTCTCTTTTATTTTGTTAGTTCAAAGGAAGATTCTAGGTCTTTGAGCTGCCTTGGTTTCATTTTTTGTTTACCCAAAATGAAGATAGGAGGAAAGTTGAAGGCACACTGAATGAAATTCTGCCAATTAATCACATTTTTGGACCTTAATAATGAATCAGTTGTGACTGTACGTGGCTTTTGCATCTATTAAATGCATGTACGACATGAATAGATAAAAAATGAAAATAAACTGATACTGAACTGCAGACACTGCAGAGTTTTACTTTGAAAAACACTGGAGACCTTAGCAACGCGCACTTCAGAATGGCTACTATTCTTATGTAATTAGTAGTTAGTTGCTTTGAATGAAATGAAAATTATGAGCAAATGATTGGACACATTATCCTACATTGGAACATAATATTTTTTTAATGGAACATATTGCTGATATAAAAAAAGCGTTTAACTTTCCAATGACCTTGTCATTCGGTTTTGATTAAGTCTGTACCACAATGTTATTTCCCATGGTGCCTATTACTGCCAGGGAAGACATGTTATAATTACCTGACAGTACTACAATCCTTTAGAATATGTATAAATTATTGCAGTTAACTGCAAAATATTCCCTTTAACTAATCATGGAAATCTGTGTATTATAACAGAAACTGAGCATAAAACAACAGCTTCCATATTTGACTAGTATAAATGATAGAATATCCTGATTAAGAATGCTATGGCTACATTAATTTAACATCGTAATTTTCTTGATAAAATTGTGATACTATTGAAAATGGAGAAAGGTATTTACAGCAGCAGTCTCATGAGAAAGTTAAAAGAAGTGCAGTCAACTTGTCAAAGTTTCTAAACATCACAAGAAGAAGCTTCAGTGTGACTGCATCTGTGCCAATCAGAGAAATCAGAGAGAATTAGTCTTATTTAACAGAAGTGTTAGCGTAACAGAAAGTTATTGTAAATGTTTCTGCTTTTTAATTGAGCTCACATCCCCAAATGCTCTGCAAATCAGGACTGAAATGTTTGAAATCATTTTCCAAGACTGCTAATAGCAAGTGAGGCATCACAGGAGAATGGTCTCCTACTGAAACTAGGTGGCTGAAGACTAGGAGACCCTGAACTAGCTCCTTGCTTCTACTTGCTTAATGTTCATGAGGTTTTGGAGTGTAGGGTAAAGATGTCTGAAATGCACAATGGTGATCATATACTTATAGCTGAGAAGGAAGTTCCCTTAGAAAATGCTCCAGTACGATGTAGCTTATGAGAAAAGAAGTAAGAGCAAAACTGACTGCAAGTCTCTCCTCTCCTTTACATAATAGCTACATCAATATTCTGGAGCAGTTAAAGAAGCATTCAAGAAATGTCTAGATGAGGTACTAAGGGATGTGGTTTAGTGGTTTAATGCGTAATCTTGGTGGTAGGTAGATGGTTGGACTAGATGATCTTGGAGGTCTTTTCCAACTTTCTATGATTCTAAGTTACTTGCTATTTACAGTGATCTAGAACTTTGCTAAATTTTTGGTGTTTTTTTTTCTCTTTCACATTTATATCCATTTTTCTAGTCAAAGATTTAAGCCCTTACTTTGCTAGAAAATAGGTTTTCTTCTTTAATCATGTCTGCATAAGTAAGGATCTCAGATATTCTGGCAAACACAAAGCAAATTATTTGCACAGAAACAACAGCAGTCTTTTTTACATAAACAACCTGCAACGTGTCACCACTGAGGAAGAGAAGAAAAATATAATCCTCAATATGGCAAAGTCAGAGCATAAAGAAATTCTGGCCAAATTTCTTCTGCTCTGCAGCAACATATATTGAAAAATTCCTATTGATTTATAGAGCAGAAACAAGCATGTGATGTTGATCAAGCATGATATCTGTGCTATACTGATGTCAAGTATGAAATTTTGCCGAAGCAACCAAAATACGTGCATTTGTCTTTTTCCCTCTGGATACAAGACATCACTGTCCTGTATGCTATAAAAATCAGAATGTTCAGTAGATTATAAACTTTAATGTCAACTAGATTTAACATCAGATTGTAATCTAGTCACACTGCTATACCATACTTTGTAGCAGAGATACATGCAGAGATACATTTTTGTACAGCCTTTTTTGATGATTTCTGTCATTTCAAATCATATCAGAGCAACATATTTTCACACTTTTTTTTTTTTTGTAATAAATACTATTTAAATCTATTAAGCCATGTGGCTTCAAAGATCAGTTCCTAATAATCTACCATTTGTCTATGAAGAGGTCTTTTTATTCCTCAACATCAATATATATTACATAGATCTCTTTAATGCTCATAAATGCAAGAACTTCTGTTCTAGAAAGATGAACATATTTAGTTATGCATTCCAACATCAGACAAATAGTTTTGGAAACATAGTGAATACTGCACCCTTATACCGATAATATTATCAGTAATTTGTGAAAAACTATGCAGATATCCAAAATGAAATCTCAAAAGGATAAACTCATTCATTGAAAACAGTGTGTAATATCCCCCAGTCTACTTAGTTGTTATTACGTATCTATGAGTTCTCGATATTGCACCTGAAAATACAGGGTTCCTAATAGTAACACACTCCTCTCCTCTGCAAAGGCTTCCTAAAAGTTTGACCTAGAATCATAGACATTGCTGTAAAACATTGTCTTAGTTTCTAACAGAAGTTACTTCTCTCACAGTGTCTGGTATGAAGCTGTGTTTTTGTTCCCAGAAGAGAAACAACTGATAACACCTGGCNTGTGGGGGACTTAGCTGTCTGCTAGGTCAAACCAGGACAAACATAAATAATTCTGTTGATTGAAAAGCTGCAGCATCACATGGGTATAGATTCACTGCAAGTAAAAGCCTGGCCAGTACGGAACAGAGAGATCAGAAAGCAACCTTGCACAGCCTTACATTTTCTAGGCTTTCTTCTTCACCTCTCCAGCAGTTTCAGGCAGAGCTCCTTGGGTCCCAGGCAAACATCCTGCTCCCAGTCTAGCTACTGACCACTAGATTGGGAGGTAGACTCAGTAGTTCCCAGTTTAGTTCTCTGTCTCCTGGCTCAACAACACTAAGGAGGCTGTTACCTCACAATTCAGACAGACTGCAGCAAACGAGTCCCTTTCAAGGCCTGTCAGCCAGATCTCATCAAACTTCCTTGGAAATGTGGAATCTGAGCTTACTCAGAGCCCTCGCGTTTGTGGTGGAGGTAACCACTGGCAGTGTGCTAGACAAGGAGGTAGCAGTCAGCCTATGGTCTTAGGCTGCCGATGGACCAATTAGAATACATAAATAAATAAAAATGCAATAAAAAGTGCCAAGCAGGGTATTTACAGTCAATTAATGACAATTCAGGGGAAGTAAATGCCCAGTGCTTTAGACCTAAAATACAGTCATTAACTGCTTTGAAATGCCTGATCTGAGGTTATTAGTATGAACTACGTAAAATTAATGAAGACAAAATAGTTTGATATATTCAACTGTTTAATTAAGGATCTAATCCCATCTTTTTAACATTTTAATACATATTTTATAGCATCATGAAATAAATCAGTTTGGATGGACCTCTGGATGTCATATAGTCCACATAAATAAACTGTTTACAGCATAATTCTTTTCACAGCATTTAAACATTGTAACAGATAAGACAACTTCCAAAGGAACATGGTGAATTCATTCATGGTGAGCACAATATCCAGACTGAGGGCAAAAGGTCTCTTCACTGAATTTAGTCAAATATTGACAATTAATATTCAAGGAAAACATGCTGTTTTGTGTAAACCTGAAAAAGATTATGTTGATACCCTTAAATTTGAAATAACAAGTTAGAAGTAGTTAGTACTGGGGTTCTTTCTCTGAAATGATCAAAGAAGTATCTCTTCTGAGATGACTCGTAATAATAAGACATTCATTTTTAAGGAAAGTCTAAATATACACTTTTAAAAATTTGAAAGTGTACAAGAGCTCTTACAGTTTACACAATAGATTTTCCTATATATAACAAGATTAATTAGCTTGCTTATTTTATTAATTCATTTTTGACTTTAAAGTAGAAACCACTCTTTTCTCCTCAGGATTACAAAACAAGATTAAAAATAGATACTTTCTTCATTTGTTTTCCAGCCTATTTACTATAATTTAATCTTATTTTATAATGATTTTCTAATGTAAAAATATTTTTCCTCTATATATTAATAAAAATTATTATTACCTGTAACAAACCAAAGATACGACATGTCATCTTGAATTATTTACATTTTTTCTATTACCTTCTTTGTTTGTGCGTGTTGTGGTTTAATCACAGCAGGCAGCTCAACACCACACAGCTGCTGCTCATTCTCCCCAGGTGGGATGAGGGAGGGAGAGAACTGGAAAGGTAAAAGTGTGAGAACTCATGGGTTGAGATAAAGACATCTTACTAGGCAAACCAAAAGCTGCACATGCATGCAAAGAAAACAAGGAATTTATTCATCACTTGCCACTGTCAGGCAGACGTTCAGTCACTGCCAGGAAAGCAGGGCTCATAAAACGTAGCAGTTTCTTGGGAAGACAAGTGCCATCAGTACAAACACCCCCCTCTTCCTCCTTCTTTACCCATTGTTTATCGTTCAGTGTGACATCCCTTTGGCCACTTCAGGTCAGCTGTCCTGGTTCTGCCCCCTCCCAGCTACTTGTGCACCCCTAGCCTCTTCACTGACAGGGAAATGACAGAAGCTGAAAAGTCTATGTAAGCTCTGCTGAGCAGCATCTAAAACATCCACGTGTTATCAACAATATTTTCATTAAAAATCCATAACACAGAACCATACATGCCTCAAATTAATTCTAACCCAGCCAAAACCATGACAATGCAAAATTGCTTCTCTTGGATGTTTCCTCTAACTATAAATTATCACCCAAATTAACCTAAATCTTCATTGTCCAACTCTGTTGCCACTATATAAATTACAGTATCTGTCACGAGAATACTTATCCTGTTTGAATAGAAAATACTGACGTATAATTCTTAGCATATTTTGCTACTTTTGCCATCCCCAAAAAAGTGCTTACAGAAACAAAGAACTCTGCTCATAAGTCTCTTCTGCTGTGTGCAGTGTAATTTTAATTTTAATCATCTGACTGCAGTTTTTTTTTTATGTTACTTCTACAGCACTCCTGGAAAAACGTTAGACAAGTTCACATTCAAACAATGTACGACATGCTTTAATACTTTCATCAGTTAAGTATCTGATTAAATTTCAGGAATGTTATTTGCTGCATAGAAAATGTGAGGAAAAAATCTCAATTTTTCATTTCAAAAATGAAAGGAAGATTTTTCAACATACAAAAATATGGAGGCAGTTCCAAGCATATATATTAATATGAAAGGCAATTCATAACCAGGAGGGGATAGAAAAAGAGTTCTTAGAAGAAAAAAGTAAGACAAAAAGTAAAACATAGGGACTCTTTCTGGATAACCTTCTGTTTGTGCAGAGATTAAAAAAAAAAAAAGGTATCTCAGCTGTAGAGTAGAAGGAGATAAAGACTAAAAGAGGAAACAACAAAGGAGGTTGTCTGACATGACCAGAATGACAGACTAGAGCTTACCTTTGTTGTTCCCAAGTGTGGAGAATGTTGACATCATCGACATTTTGCAGTAAGGCATTTAAATACACAGAATTTGTAGGAAATTAGTGCAGACTTGAAAAAAACTCTCAAGTGACTGAAGAAGAAAACAGCTCTGTTAGTGAAAGGTTCAAGTGTCATAGTAGTTTCATCTCATTAAGAAGAATTTCTCCAATGTGTGCCCTAACTGCTTTGCATTCTTATCAGTAGTAGTATGATGAATACACTAACTGTAAGTTCTTCAGGGCAGCAATGGTATTACAAATTCATTAGCGTAATTCAAAATATTTTGTCTTCAAAAATTTCTAGTTTATACAGATAACTCGGCTAACAGTGTGACCACAGTGTTTACCACATTAATAAAGATTTTAAACTTATGCTCTTCAAAACCACCTGCAACAAATGATGTTATTGATGGCCTCCATTTAAGAAAAATCTGCTACCACAGGAACAAGGAAGAACAGAATCCAAAATAATTTTTCTTCAAAGACTTATGTGGCTTCTAGAAAAGACATAATGGTGTATTTGTTCTGTGGAATCAAAGGACAGGCATTGTACTGATCCTTTAGTCATGGATTTTTATGAGAGAAAGCCACTACAATAATTATATTCATTTTTCTTTTCATTTCAGTTTTCACGGTATCCATTCTAGTTATATTTTATTCGAGCAACAAAAGGTAAAAAAGTGACTTCACAGTATATTAATTTAATGTTAAGTGTCTAATGACAATGACAAAAGCAAGAAAATTCAAGCTTGAACTGTCACTCCACTCACTTGAAGTGCCAACCTGAGCTAGAAATGACCTTGTTTTGGTTTTAATTTGTAACTCTAATATCATTCAACATATTGGCTGTAACTGCATTATTTCAGAGCAATAAAATAAGTGACTTTAATGGACATTTGTGTAATGAGATGCGTGTTTAAAATGTCAAGCAGAAAATAAAAGCAACACAGGCTTTATTTTCTTGACAGGTTTGATGAGTGATATGAACACTACTTTCAAAAAGATGACTGTACTTGGCTGTGAAAGTTGTAGATAATTATTTCCCATTAGCTTTGAGAATGCCGTGGTGAAATATTAGTCCTTATGAAGTGGCAAAAATCACACCACCAGCACTGAGAATTAAAAAGATATGTTAATTTCAGTTTGATATTTTGACAAGAAATGTATACAAATTACACTGGAATAACACGTGTAAAACTTGGTTTTGAGTTGGGATGAGACTATGCCTTTTCCAGTTAATAAAAGCTTAAGTAGTGTGGATCGGGTTTTCTTTGATGATGAACACTGGTTTCCTAGAAATTTTTATTTAAATTGAGTAGTATGCTAAATATCTGCCAAAAAGAAAAAAAAACAGCTTATGTTTGCTGCACTTCTAAAGCCCTGACTCCAACTCCTGTTCACTGGATGAGAGCTTCTAAAATCACTGATAATTTGTCTTTTAGACTTTGTAATTAATAAAGTGTATTTAGAATGTATGCACAGTACAGTCCTTTAAATAATACGTGAGTCCTGTTTCTGTTCAAATGCTGAAATGACAGTCCTGAAGACAGCAGGTCTCTGTTCCTGGATCATACCTACTGAACGGCAACAATCTGCCTGTCAATTAGGAAACTCCACTCTAATTCACACATACAACATAGCAGGAAAAGAAGATACTGATTCTTTGAATTATTCAAACTCCTCTCTGTGTTCTCCAGTTCAGTTAGGACTTAGTCCAGAAAACATTAGGATATCAGTTAGTTACATTTCTGAACAAAAAGCAATAAAAATAAAAATAAACAAAACACAGAATTGAAAAGATCTCAAGAAAGCCCCATTAATCAATCACCTCCAGCTCAGCTGAAAGATTAGAAGATTCTGAATTACCTGAAAAACCATTAGGGTCTGGTTTTGTTTGAAGATGAGTGAATTGGTTGGTTGTTTAAAGGTCTAACTTTAACCATCCACTGATTTCATAGAATCATAGAATGGTTTCCATTGGAAGAGACCTTAGAGATCACCTAGTTCTAACCCTCCCTACTGTGAACGGGGTTGCCACCCACTGGATCAGACTGCCCAGGGCCCACTCCAACCTGGCCTTGAATGCCTCCAGGGATGGGGCATCCACAGCTTCTCTAGGCAGACTGTTTCAGCACCTCATCAATCTTGAGTAAAGAATTTCCTCCTAACACCTAATCTAAATCTCCCCTCTTTTAGTTTAAACCCATTCCCCCTTGTCCTATCTCTCTGCCCATGACAAAAGGCAGTCTCCCTCTTGTTTATAAGCTCCCTTATAAAATACTGGAAGGCAGCATCGAGGTCTCCCTGGAGCCTTCTCCTCTCCAACTTGAACAAGCCCTACTCCCTCAACCTTTTTTCATACGAGAGGTGCTCCAGCCCTCTCATCTTCTTTGTGGCCCTCCTCTGGACCCACTCCGACAGCTTCACATCTTTCCTGTGCTGATGGCTCCAGTCCTGGACACGATACTCCAGGATAGGCTTCACAAGGACAAAGTAGAGGGGGGCAATTACCTCCCTCTCCTGGAAGAGGAGCTGGCCAACCCTCTTCTGATGCAGCTCAGGATACACTTGTCCTTCTGGGCTGCAAGTGCACACTGCTGGCTCATGTCCAGCTTTTTCTCCACCAGCACCACCAAGTCCTTCTCTGCAGGGCTGCTTTCGGTGAATTCTTCTCCCAGTCCATGCACAAATCTGGGAGTTCCCCAACCCAAGTACTACACTTAGCCTACTTGAACCTCATTAGTTTTTCATGAGCCCACTTTTCAAGCCTGTCCAGGTCTCTCTGGATGGCATCCCTTCCTTCTGTTGTATCAACTGTACCATTCAGCTTGGTGTCACTGGCAAACTTGCTGAGTTTACTCGATCCCACTGTCTATGTCATTGACAAAGATGTTGAAGAGCACCGATCCAAAGATGGACCCCTGGAGGACACCACTTGTGACCAGCCTCCACCTGGGAACAGATCCACTGACCACAACCCTCTGGCTGTGCCCATCCAACTAGTAGTCCACCAAATAGTCCAGCCTCCAAATGCCTATCTCTCCAATTCAGAGATAATGTGAAGTGCGACCATGTCAAAGGCCTTGTAGAAGTTCAGTTAGACGACATCAGCTGTCCTTCCTTTGTCCCCTGATGCTGTCACTCTGTCACAGAAGACCTCCAGACTATTCAGACACAATCTTCTTGTAGAACAGACTAAAAAGACAGTTGCACAATTTCCTTTGATCCTTGCTTGGCGAAACTTGACACTAAAGGATATGAAGGCTGAATTTAAAAAAAAATGTTTTGGAAGGGTGAGGGAAACTGATGTGAGTTCCTGTGACCCTTTTGCCATATTGAGAATGCCATGCTATCATCTGCTCAGATGCGCTTTCCTGAGTTCAGCTGTCCATGGCAAAGCTGTCTTAATACATTTTTCTGACTCTGCCCTTGCGGAAGCCGTGCTGGCTATCCTGGATCACCTCCTCACCTTGCATGTGCCTTAACATAGCTTCCAGGAGGATCTGCTCCATGATTTTCTCAGGCACGTACTTGAGGCTCACCGACCTGTAGTTCCCCAGGTCTTCCTTTCTCCCTTTCTTAAAAATGGGAATGATGTTTCCCTTTCTCCAGTCACCAGCCACATGGCCTGACAGCCACAACTTTTTAAATATGACGGAGAGTGGCTTGGCAACCACATCAGCCGTTTCCTTCAGGACCCTGGGATGTATGTCTTCCAGCCACATAGATTTGTGCACATTCAGCCTCATGAGACTGTCTTAGACTTTCTCTACCCTTACAGCAAGAAGGATTTCACTCTCCATGGCCCCTGCCTAGAGGTTCAAGGACACAAGAGGTGTAGGTGTGGAAAGTCTGACTGCCAGTGAAGAGAGACAAAGAACTCAATGAGGAACTCAGCCTTCTCCATGACTGTTGAAACCAGTTCTCTCTTCTCATTTATCAGAGGAGGAATATCTTTTCTGCCAAGTGACTCTAGCACTTAAATCAACACAAACATAGTACTGAATTCTAGAGACACTTCTGAAATTGGCACCATCAGGTTTCAGTTGAGTCATAGAATCACAGAATTATTAAGATTGGAAAAGATCTCTAAAATCATCTGGTCCAACCAAGTCTCAGAACACTTCAGCTGAAATTACCTTAACATCTCCTCTGTCAGTCATTTATATTCCCTCTATTACCAGAATACTCTATTAATTTCCCATGTTTTGGGGACTTTTCTAAAAAACTGAAGGTCCTTGTCAGATTTCAGAAAAGACTCTGTACCCAATTAATGCATGCAAACAATGCAGGCTGGATAGGCAAGTTTTTAATTGTCTTGCGGGCAATTTCATTCACACAGCAAGAGCAGATAAGTTTCTGTACTATTTGATATATGATTTGAAAAGTGTTGAATTTAAATTCCAATATTTTTTATACTTCAAGTGGGAAATAATTCTACTAATGTATTTAGAGCACGTTTGTTTTAAATTCCACTAATCAATGAAAATGAAATGTTGAGCACCAACTGTAGATAGATACATTGGTAATAGATGCAGAGAAATATGCAGCTAAATAGGTTCTACCTATATTTGTATGGAAATTGTTACTTAAAATACACTCTGCACTCCCTCTGGTCCACTACTGTTTTAAAACCTAATAAAGAGTTTTCTCAAGGGAGAAAAGGAAAATTTATTTCTAAAACAAATTAGGTTCTCCTGTGGTAGAACAATTAACATTTTTAATACATGCTGTCTGGAGTGCATGCTTTGAATACAGTAATACATATTGTTAGATAGTGCTAAGTTTTACTAGGGGTTGTATCTTTTTGCTGTTTTCTTCGGCTTTATTCCTTAGAATCCATGAAGACTCTCTCTGCCTAAGACATGGTTTTGGATATATTTATGATATTCTTATTTAATATACTGTTTATGTCATTGTTTTTCATAAAGCAACAATATTTGGGTGTTTAGAGCTAAAAAGGCAGAAAAAAATACATTATTCTCTTCCCACCTGGGTTGCCCTGAAAGTAATGCCTCCTGTTTATTTCCGTGGAAAATACAACAGATACAAACAGCACAGTAACAAATTCTCAGCTACAAAACACTGTTTTTCAACAGTCACAACTATTACCTATATATTTTCACCAGAGATGAACAAGAACCTGAATGCTGCACTGGTAAAAATCTGCACCATCAGAGGTGACTCACCATCCTTGTCACCACTGCCGAAATGCACCACCCACATCCTCGCTGTGCTAACATTCACTGTTTGATCTCCATAAATGTTCAGAAAGCATCAATGAATGTCAATAGGTGTCATTTTTTCAGCATGGAGGAATTCAGTGACACACTTCTGCTTCATATGCACTTCCAGGTCAGACACCATTGTGTCAGACTGCCCCTCTGCTGCCATCTGTCACACAGCAACAAAATGTAATGGAATATCAGTGGGAAGGTTCAGCCTCTGCTGCCACACCACCAACATCCACCTCTGACATCACAGCTAACATAATGAAATAGGAGGCATTACTTTCAGACCAATCCTCATACATCAGTTACATTCCTGCTATCAGTAACACTACACATAAGTATTTAACTTTTCTTTTGATTCACTTGCTTTATGAAGATGAAGAGTTTGCATTTTATTCAAGCAATTTCCAGAATTCTACATAAATAGCAAAAAACACTGTAACAAATTAGCAACTGTACTCTTGAGTAGCAGAGTCCAGGGCTTATGCGTGGAAGAAGCACAGGACCCAAGCGCGATAGGATCACAGCATCTCAAAATGTCAATCACCTTCCACTGAACCTTGAAATTCAGTCATCTCTGAACTCAGCTTCTTACCTTTCTGCCGCTTACTTTTATCTTCCTCCTTCTTTATGTTCTTTTGAACCTGTATACTGTAACTTACATCACACACCTGGTTACCAGGATGAAAATAAATACATAGATACATAAATTCATAAAGAGGAAACATATTCTCAACCAGTTAAAGGATGACAAATAATAAGCTCAAGGCTGCCCTGTAGAGATTTCCATCTGGTTTGGAAGAGGTTCATAACCAGCTCCCAAACCATCTGTTACCCATCACTCACAAGGTGATCCCTTGTTCTCTGTTGCCTTTCAAGTTTTCTCAAGGCCAAAGGACTCACAGATGCATTCTAGTATCTGCAGGATCCTCAAAGGATGTCTGCTGTTGACAGAAGCTGACAAATCAGCCTAGGGACACATAGCCCCAGACAGCACTCATTGAACCACAAGGTCTCAGGAACCCACCAAGGCATCTGGGTTCTTTGGTTACCTGTAGTTATGGAGATGAATTTCACTTTTACTACTTCCTCACATTCAAAGGTATCTTTCTCTCATTTTGTTTCTTTCCACACACTTCCAGCTTACGGAGGTGCCTGTTAGTGTGTCAGTAAACTCTGGATAAATCTCTCTTCTGAGCAGAGGTTAACAAGCAGGTTGTTTGGGTAGTTTCTTTATTTTACAGAGGATAGTTACAACAGGCTCTCATGCAAGCTAGAGCACTTAGGGAGTTTGATAGACTCTAACAGATATCTAATTCACCAGACTTCATACAACTTATAAGCCCCATATCCAACTTTCCCTACCCAGAATGTGTGAGTTGCCTGAAATTTAAACAAGTGTATGAGGCCCTTAAAGTAGACCAGATAAATTGTGCACTACTAACGTATTTTGACGTCATTGCCTTTAAACAAAATAGTTAGCTCAGAGACATCTTTTAGTCAGATAAGCTGCACCCATCCCATCCTCATAGACTTTTTGAGATGTAAGTAATTAAAGACTGTCAAAAACGCTCACAGATGCCTTGAATTTGTGCCAGAGGGTACTAGATCTTGCTGGGATGGAGTTAAATTTCTTTTTGTGGGTAAAACTGTAACAGGTGGAGAGTTTTACTGAGGCAATGCACCTGTGAAACCATTAATAGGTTGGGAGGAGACACAGCCAAGACAGCTAATAAGAATTGGCCTGTGGAATGTTCCACAGCACATAACATGTTCAGCAATAAAAGGAGAGGAAGGTTTTGTGATGGTTGGTGTTTGGAGATTAAAATGGGTGTTGTTTGTTTGTTTTCCGTCTCCCACTTCTCCTTCAGCTGTCAAGCTTTCTTTAGTCTACTCAAGAATTGTTCTGCTTTTGTCCTTACAATTTTCTTTTCTGGCCTGGTGGGGCTGGAGAGCCACAGATATGTCCTTCACCGTGTCATGTGAAAGTTTCCAGTTTTTCTGTGGGAATTGCTTCCAACTTGTGCTGGCACCAATGCATGAGTTCTGTTCTGCTATTGCATGCTCTTTGGATTTGAACAAAGGAGCTCAGTTTGGATTTCAATATTCCAAAACATGGAAAGTCAGTTTAAATACCCAAAACACCAAGGCTGGAAGTTACTTAAGCACTACAAATTGCCATTATAACACTGAAGGCTTCTCAAGAACGTCCCCAGATAGTGCCTTAGCCAGAATGCTCATGTGGAGCCTGTATTGTTGCTCTGGAGTGCTATATAAATATAATGGGATTTTTCTCACGTTTTGATATGCAGTAATATTTACTGCAGACAAAGCAACAGAAAGATGTTGTTTGAGACATCGTTGTAGTATTTGACATTTGACCCATATATCTATGATTTAGGTGTTGAGATCTAAACTAAGGATAGTATGTTTGTAAGGACTGTAGCACTGAGAGCAGTATTCCTATTATACGTATCATTTTCAAACACCTTGGCAACCTCTTCATACAAATACCTCTCTTTACCTTGAACTTGATCTTATTAGCTCTTGGGATCATCTATCAGGAGCCGTATTAGGGCCACCGTATCCCACCAGTGCATATGGGCACCTAGATTCATTCAGCATGCAAACAAAGTCAGCAGCAGCACAATACCAGGTAGTTCTTGATGTTTTGAACTCTGGTTAGTTGTTGCTAGCAAGCAAATAGAGATGCTTATCTAACTAATTGAAACAAAGACATTTTCATCTTACTAAGATCCAAATTAAAGTACTGATCTGCAGGCAAAACAAAGTAGAAATCAAACAAGAAAAAAGACAGTCACTGTAACTATCTAACCTATTCTCCAATAAATATTCAAAAGCATAACTGGTGGAAAAAAAATAAAATAAAGGGGTTTCAGTGCAAAATTCAACAAGTTCTAGAACACCAGCAAATGAAGTGTTTCTTACACTTGTGTTTATGTGACAGTTTATCTTGTTCCTTTTGCTATTTCACCCAGGTGTGAACAGGTCCCTTAGCTGCATGTCATTTTCATCCTTGAGTTAAATTCAAAAATGTTAGCTCATGCTGTGATATTAACTTGTACTATCAAATCTTATCCACTTTCTCTTTAATTATGCTAGCTTATCTCTAGCTTGTCAACTTCAATGAGAAATTTCTAAATTTACCTCTCCATTATACTTCTTAAACTGAGCTAGATCTGATAGGAATCCTGCAGTTACTTTTATCATTACATGTTTTCCAAAAACAATTAGAAATACATTATAAATACCATTCATAAATCAGATTTTACTGTAGAAAAAGACATACTTCAATAAAATCTAGGGCTCGTTTCCTTGAATTAAACTAAAAGCATAATAAAGTTAACTCAAAAGTGTAGGAGGTGATTTTTGTATTTTTGCAAGAATGGAAAATTCCAGTTCTGGGGGAGGGAGGGAAGAGTGGTCATAGGTTGTAACGTGCTTGCATCAGAATGCAGGCAGAAATCCTTGTACCAGATATTCTTTGCCTTGCAAAGGAACTTACACAGGAAGTGTCCTTGAGATAAGATAAGGAAAGTCTTGAGAAATATCACCATGTCAGCAAGAAGAAAAAGTACTGGATCATCTTAAAGAAACAACAAGTTGGCAATTGAAATAAAATGTAAGTAGTAGGCATCGGATAAGACTGTGAACTTGGAGTACCCAGCCAATGGGGAAACAGTAGGGAACAAGTGTCAGGAAAGTAATATTGGCAGGATGCCTGCCATTGCAGTCACAAATAAAAACTGCTTCACTAGAGATCCTGTCTCCAAAAAATTATTTGAGATATTTCTCACAACACTGAGCTTAGTTCTGAGCTATATTCCTGTCATGACTAGTCCATTTCTTGTTATCTGTGTTTACATAGCTTTGAAATTACTCATGTCAAGTAAGATTCAGTGTTCTTTATAGATTTAAGACAATCCAATTTCAGACCTAGTCATTGCATCCTGGCACTTCTGTTATTTTTAAGGATATGTTTAAACTTCCCTGTAACCTGTCTTGATCAAAATGGGATACAATTCAATGATTAAATTCAAATTTTACTTGAAATACCTGTCTACTTGTGATAATCATTTAATCCAATACCTTGAGAAAGAGTGTGTATTTTATATCATAACACTACAGGGTTCTAGGAAGAAAACCAGGTTAATCTGTATCAAGACTTCTGTGAAATTAGAATTTCTTTCCATAGAAAGCAATCATATAGCACCTAAGTGTAGGAAGATTTCTGCAGAAAAATGAAACACTCAGCATTTAACTACTAGTGTCTGAGAATATGTTCTGGTTTCNTTATCAGCCATGTTTTCTTTCTAGAACCAAAACACAGCTTTGTAGCAGACACTGAGAGAAAGTTTCAGTTAGAAACTAAGACAGAATAAAAGAACCTAAGCTTTTTGGAAGGCTTCCCAGAACAAGGGACAATAGAACAAGTGCCTTGTTCTAGATATCCTGCTGAGGTACCAAAGGTATTCAGGAACACCACTCTTGGAATTCATCTGATTAAAAATACATGCCCATGTCTGAACCGGCCATTTAAATTCCTTCGATGTGAAAGCAAGAAAGTAGTGATCTTTGGTTGTAATTCACCCTAAAGATGTTCAGTTTAGGATACACCTATGTCTATGGATCCTATCCCATACCTCAGACTAGCTTTGAAGAAAAGTTTAGTAGTTCAGGTTCTTTAAGCAAAACGGGTCTTCAGACTCTATGTTTCACAGTTTTTCCAGGGTTTGTCTCTTAACAAAATTCAGCAATTCTTTTTTGTGCACTGCCATGGCACATTGAGATCAGCTTATTTCATTTTTTTTAACATACATTTGATCTTTTATTTGAAAGAAAGATGCACCTCCAGTACATTCAAGGAAAAAGAAGAATAAAATGGACCTCTCCCAAGTAAGAATGTATCCTATTTATGCGTATGTTTATATAGAGACTCTAGAAAGCCTCTTCATGTTCTTGGCATCGTGTAGTCATTCAGAAAACTCTATCCTTAGCATTTCTGAAATAGTCTGGAGGCTTTAAAGTCCATTTATAGGATATATTCTGAGGAAATGCACAGATTCCGAATTTTATCATTTGAATGCACAGCTCAGCATTCCTCTAGAGATCTGCTGCTGTTTTTGAGGAAGATAATGTCCTGATGATTTCCTCAGATGGTTCTGAGATTTTGAGGGGATGCATGCTTATCTTCGCTTTTCACTTTAGAAATACCTTTTCAACTTCTCACTGCAGAGCAGAAACCATAGGAGAGGAAGCCGCTTCTCACTGTGACTGAAGAAAACCCGTCCTAAGAGCTTCATTTCTTTATGGCTAGAGGAGTTAAAGTAACCATTTTTAAAGATTCATCTGTCAGTCTGACAAGCTGATCCTCCAGGCAGAGAGGCAAAAGCATTAAAGAAGGAGATTTATCCACTCAGAATTCCATGGTGAAGTTAAAGCAGACTGTTTCAGCAGAGTGTTCAAAGACGAGAAAAACACAGGTGTCTGATTAGCCTCATCTTTGCTTAAGACACAAAACATTTGTTGTCTACTGTTTCCAACCACCACACCTTACATCACTGTAGAGATGAAAGCGTTCTCAGGTGGACTCTTCTACCTCCATCCCATCACCAGAAAATCTTTGGAAAGGGTTCTTTTCCTTCCCCCTTGCAATGTACAGATAAGAGCCAAATGGAGCTAAAGGCCAACCTAATGCTGTATTTTAGTATCAAATCTCTGACTTCTCTTGTTGGAACAATAAAAGGTCAATGGCACCATCTGAGACCACATCCCTGTTTCAACCATATCTTGTATTTGACAGCAGAGAGTCAAAAATGCCACAGAAACCATATTAAAAATGAGGCAAGTACCATATAAGTGATACTTCACTGGACTGCTTTTCTAGACACCAGCACATTGCTTTCTAATCAGACTACTCTAACACTGGTGCACTTATATTGGAACAGTGAACAGTGCCTCATCTCCAGTAAAAGGCTGAAAGCAGGGAACCCTCTATCCTCTATCAAGTGTTTCAAACTCTGCCAGAAGTAATTGGTACTGTCAGGAGAGAAACATCACCTGATGAACTACAGGACCAAGAAAAAGAAATTATTTACAGACTAAGGAAAATGCAGGCTTAAGGAGAATATAAGGACTAACGTTTAATCAGTCCACCTCTGCCCTGCTCCTCCCTGCTTTAAAAAAAAAAAAAAAAAAAAAGAGAGAGACTATAAAAAAAATCAGAAAAGGATGAATATTTGAAAGTGCTTACCACAACAGCCTGGGCAGACAGAAAGTACTAGAGATGTTCATCTCATCACTTTTTGAGTATTTGATGAGAACTTCATTAATCCTTACCTCTGCCTCCTACTGAGTAGCAAGAAGAGGGACTGAGTGATCTTGGAGAGGAAGCTCAGAAGCGGGAGTCAGATGACGTTTCATTAGGAAGGTTCTATAAGTTCCTAAGAA
Source organism: Penelope pileata (assembly GCA_013396635.1). Taxonomy (NCBI): domain Eukaryota; kingdom Metazoa; phylum Chordata; class Aves; order Galliformes; family Cracidae; genus Penelope; species Penelope pileata. The sequence continues at coordinate 10,570 of WBMW01006247.1, read as the reverse complement.
AATGATAGGCATATGGATAGTTTCATGCAATATATGAAAACAAATAAAACTAAAGGAATTGAGCGATATCCTTAGCTTTCACTGAAGAAATACAGAAACTGCAGCTAATGAAAAAAATGTAAATGTGGTTCATTACATGTTAGCATTAAGTGTAACACTGAATAACGTTTCATAGATGTTTTCTGCAAATTTGACAAGCTTTAGAATTTTCTTGTAATGTCAGTAGAGAAAAACTCGTTCTTAATTGTAATATCTCCAACCAGGAGGGCAAAGCCACTATCAACTATCTTGTAAAGGTTTTTATTGAAGCATAAACAACCTGAATCTCACTATATTTGATTGTTTCTGCTCACAAAAGTATGAACGTTTGTGTGTGTGTGTGTATGAATAACCCATGTAATTTTTCCTGAATGAACCTCCTAAAGCAGTAATATTTAAATGTAGGAGCAATGGATTTAAAGTCAAATAATTGTGTCACATGGCTCACCAACTCAGTAGATAAGGAAACTATGAATACTGCTTTTATAAACACACAGACCAATGCAAATTACTGGAACTAGATAGAACCCTCAAGCAGAGAACGAGACTGCATGTCTCAGGCAGTTGATAATGCAACCTACAGTCTTTTAATTGTTTTTTTATTTGGTTGGTTGTTTTTTTTTTTTGCCAACATGGTAAGTCGTTGAAGCACCTCATTCATGTTGAGGATGTTTGTCGATCCAGATAAGAGATTTGATTCCCATTAGTATACGTGCTGTAAAAAAATGACTGTAGAAATGGAAGTTGTCTCAGAGCACTGGAAGCAAGACAAAACATTGCCTGGCCTATGATATTTGTGACATGATTTTCTAAAATGTACTAGAGAATGCAGCTTTGAGATAGCTTGCAGTTTTCACTAGGGTAACTGAAATAATAGTTTTGGCTGTTTTTGTAAACAGGACGGCATGATCTATAAATAACTGAAGATATTCCTCTCCTTAAATCAGCATAAAATTTTAAATTATGATTTTACCTGTTTGGATTTCCTAATTTTCAAATACTTAACCTTCCTCCTTTGCATTATGCTTCAGCTTTGAATTCTTAAATTTCATTTTGTAATTGCTATCTGACACTACTAAAAGGAAAGGAAAAAAATAATTACTCTGCTTAAGAACCAAAAACCAAGAAACAACTAAGTAAATAATCAAATGATAGAAATCAGATTAGAGAGCTATGATTTTGCTTGTGTTCAGTGTAGAATACAAAATATTTTAAGAAAATTAGTGGGATGCATTTTAGAGTCATTTTTTCATTTAAGAAAAATTTTCTGAGGCTCTAGACTACAAAGTGGTTTAGGGTGAAATATATTTAGGGACACTCAAATGCACCTGCCCATTCCATGATTTTTAACTCAGAAAAAATCTCTTTGAGTTAGCAAGTTACATGCGCTCTGTTTCAATGAACTATGTTTATAGATCAGTAAAAGGTAAGTAAAAATCACTCTAATATATCACTTTGTTCTCCAAAAGAACCACTTATGCACTCCTTTTGTTTGCCTTTATCATAACAGCCATAACTATAGTTCATTATCACAAGTGCAAATTAAATTATTCTTTACATGTATTTTTAGTGCACCTAGCATTTCATGGATTCTGTTGTCTGCACACATACCAAAGAAAAGCAGGCTGCAGGGTGCATGTGGCTGGATGGAGTGACTGAGTAAAAGAGATAAGACAGTGGGGTGCCTTGGACTGAAGTTAAAGTCAGAAGAAATGCAAGCGAGAATGGAAAAGAAAGTTTTTTTCATACAAATTCAGTTTCCTTTTGTGAAAAGCAACACATAGGGAAGAGTCTTGTGGTAAAAATGACATCAGCTCTCAGAGAGGCAGGAACTGTCAAGAGGGTGGGAGACACTGTCTTGAAGCTCAATCAGAAGTTTTAGTACTATTATTTTCTTTTTCTTCACCTCTTAAATTATTGATTGTAGTACAACAAATGAAAATTTTCTTTCAGCTTAAAAATTGTCCAGTGTTAAGAGTGATTTAAATGTTGATAACCAGTTACCTCCATCCCAGAAACCAGGGAGTTATAAATTCCCATATGAATACTGATTTCTTTTCAAAAAGCCAATCATCTAATTGTCTGAGATCCCGCAGAAATTTAGTGGATTCACCTTAATTTAGCTGCAAATTGCCAAATCTTTATTTAGAAGTTCAGAGCTACAATCGCTTTCTTATAAAGCAGAGCAATGCATGGAGGACCTCAAACTGTGTTTTCTCTTCCAAATTATAAAAGAAGGTATCATGGCTGAAGTCAGGAAAACACTTCCCCAGCCTTTGCAAAATAAATTAAAACTTAATTACAGGTTGATCAAACCAGTCATCTGTGACCTGATACAAACTCACATTGTGTTCTCTTTAGGTTTGTTACCGTTTTCTACACTGGCATAAAATATGCGTAAGCTAAAAAATTGCTTTAAAAGCACTTGCAAGACAGTGTCAGCACATGACTTTTAGGGTCATTTAGTTATTTCCTCCAGTTCTCTGTATCTGCCAGACTTAATAAATTTAGCGTTCACATTCTAGTCTTTTTCAAATTATTTTAACATAAAACAAACAAAAAAAACCCAACAACCCCCATTTCAATACTATCAAAACTTGCATTATCAAAGCATCAAATCTATTAAAAAGTAAAACATGTAATTGATTCTCTATTTTCTGTCGTCAGTTGTATTCAGATCAGATAACAAGATCCAATGTTCACTGAAATAAATAGAATTCCAGAAGTATTTTTAAATCATAGAAAGCCAAAACATTAATGGGATTAAATCATTGCAGTTCAAAGTGCACCTCAGAAGACATTTTGACTCATTCAGTATTTTTACCCAAGAAGAGATAAACAAGTTTAGATAAACTTATAATCCAGGCAGAGTAATAGAAAACTCTGAGTTAGTCTTTATCAAGTCATTAATCGTACACATTTAATTTAAAACTCTGTATGGTGCTGCTACTTTCAGCCATCACACAAGTAGAATGTGAGTTTCAAAGACATTAATCTTAAATGCATCACATTTAGAGACAGAGTTATGACAAATGTATTTTTCTGATCTGCAGCGAGACTCAGCATTCAGTATTCCTTAAATATTTCATTTTGATTATACAGAGCGGTGGTCTAATGTTTCATATTTGGAAGAAAATGAAAAACGCATGGGAATGGAAAGAAAATGAAAAAGGAAAAGATGTGACAAAGAGAAAAATCATACAACTTTGTGTAAAAAACCTTTCTGATTCATTTGAATTTAAGTGACAAATATACCACTTCTAATGTTTCTGGGACCTCGTGCTGCTTCTGATTCTAGTATTCCTAAAAGCCCAGGCTGAAAAAACAAAAAACTTTCTAAATTTTAAACCCATTGAAAGCTCAAGGACATTCAAGTTAGTTTTTAAATGGTCATTGTATATGTGTACACATGTATCATTACAAAGGTACATTATTTCATTCACTACTCTTGGAACAAACCTGCAAGTAGTTTGGAAATCAATCCTTGTTGGCCTAATGTGTTACTTAATATCCCAGAATCACAAACCACTGCTACTCATCTTCTAGCAATGGCTATAAAGCCTAGCAACTGCAAGTTTTTTAGTGTTTTTTATTTTTGTTTTTATTTTTTTTTATTCTAAACCACCTACTTGAAGTGGATTTTTATCTGTAATCACAATGGGAAGTGTTTAAAGCCTCTGAAGGTGATCTTTCTCAGCTCAGTTGTATGGAACTGTATTATGTTTAGATAGCAATATACATCTGCTCTGTACAGTGCTGCTACAGGGTATGACTGTAACCCAGTACTTAGACAGTGGAAGGCAGCATTCAGAATGGATTTAAGTTTGAAGTCCTACATGTGCAAAACTTTACAAAGAGATTCAAGTCTGTTCCTCATGACAACCCAAGCAAAGTCCTGGGTGGATAGCACCCTCCTTGATTCACCAGCTAACAAATATCCAGGAGTACTAAATACCCAGGAGCATGCTGAACAGAGCGGGCAAACAGAGCATGATGCATCAGTAGGGCATGGGGTGGCGTTTGGTGCAGCAGTTAATGCAGGCTGGGTCAGCAGGTAGGGCACAGCACTCCTCAAGAGGCCAGCTCACCTAACAGTCATCACCTTTCGAAAGAACTAAACCTAGCCATGGTCTCCACTAGAATGAAAGCTGTCACCAGAAAGAACGTAGCAAGGCAGAATGAGTACCCACACAAATGTGCAGCGATCCAGGTCTCTGGCTGCAAGGAGTGCCTGAGCCTGTCCCTGCTACTGGAGTGTAGGAAAAGATACCACCTGTGTGCAATGTGAGCAGGTGGATGACCTACTCTGCCTAGTGGCAGAGCTAAAGGAGGAGGGAGAAAGATTAAGGAGCATCAGGGAGTGCAAAAGGGAGAAAAATTGGTGGAGCCATATCCTGCCATACCCGCAAGGGAGGCACCAGGGGGAAACTCTGCAAGTAGCAGAGGATCGTCTACCCCCTCATCATCAGGCAGAAGGAGGAGACCAAAGAAACATGGAGAACAGCGATTGTTTAACCTGGAAAAGAGGAGGCTCAGGCAAGATTTATTGCTCTCTACAAATAGCTGAAAGAAGGTTGCAGTGAGGTGGGGGTCAGCCTCTTCTTCCAAGTAATTAGTGATAGGATGGGAAGTAACAGCCTCAAGTTATGCCAGGAGAGGTTCAGGTTGGATATTGGGAAAAAAATTCTTAGAAAGCATGGTAATGCATTGGAACACATTGCCCAGGGAGGTGATAAGAGTCACTGACCCTGGAGGTGTCCACATAAAGGGTAGATGTGGCACTGAGGGACATGGTTTAGTGGGCATGGTGGTGATGGGTTGATGGTGGGACTGGATGATCTTAGAAGATTTTTCCAACCTTAACAATTCTATGATTCTAACATTCTATGTTTAACAAACACAATATGTATGCTTTTAATGAGGGGGAGAACTGTTTAAGGCAAGGGCAACCCTACCAAGTCCTAAAGTACTCCCCCAGACACAGGGGAGAACTAAGCAGCTGCTTCAGGTCAATGATTGGATGCCCAAATAGAAATCTGCCTAGTCAACAAAGGATGGTACTTCAGGGAAACAGCTACATATTCTTTTGAAGTTTTCATCCTGAAAGTACCAGAATTTTAGTGCAGACACTTTTGTGGGTTCCCAGAAAACTGTAAATGGAGTGGAAAGCCTCAATTTTCCATATGTTGTCAGTAAAGCTGATGGACAGCTAAAAATCAGAAAGTATTAAAAAGGTATGCCTAAGCACTCCACACTATATAGAGTCTAGACTGGAATGTGACCTCCACACAGACCACAGAGCTTTCAGACTTTACCATATAAACTCTGTTTTACCTAATTTATAAATAAATTACTTTTTACAGAAAGTATGTGAACTCAGTAGATTAAACTGCTGGAATATAAAATGGAACCAAGTTTTCTGTAGGAGTGAGTAAATCCACTGTCAGAATGTACTGCTTGAGAACAGGGTTCTGAGAATGTGCTAAAGAACAAAATGTAGAGTGAAACTCAAAAACAGAGTTTCTACTAAGGAAATACATGATTTCACACGAAGGTCATGTATCTTGTTATCTCTTAGCCTCTGCATGCAATGAAGATGCATCCCTTGTGGCTTTCCAACATCTGTCCTTCCTTTAAATTGTAAAGCAAGTATTCTTAACAGATTTTCCTAACTTTTACAATTTTTTTCATTCATATATGAATCTTAAAATTAGGTACGTGTACTGTAACTAATGGGGATCTCTGAGGGTTTTATTCTGCTACTTAGCACTTCAACACTGAATACTGCCTGTATAAAATCCCCTAAGATCTGCATCTGTTGCTCCAAAATTAATGCCTCCTATTTATTTCCATGGAACATACAACAGAAACAAAGAGCATAATAACACTATTTGATAGCTATGCATTTTTGCCAGTGATGAACAAGAGCATGCATGCTTTGCACATAAAAATCTGCACCAGCTGTGAATATCTATCTAAAACATGGTTTGTCTTTCAAGCCACTGTGGCCACTGCTGAAACATACCACTCACCACTTCACTGTGCTCATGTTCACTATTTGGTCTCCATAAGCATTCAGCAAGCATTGATGAATGTCGATGAGTGCCATTTTTTCCGCATGGAGGAATTCAATGACACGCCTTCGCTTCATCCATACTTACATGTCAGACACCAATTTTGTCACTGGTTTTGGAGTAGGAAGTATTTATAACCCTCAAATAAAGATATGTGGTAACATTAAGTTGTGAATAAATGAGAAAAAGAAGAAGCAAATGGGTTGTGTTAAGAACCATTGTAGCAGACCAACAAAATCCCTTTATCTGTGATGTGCCTGGAATTGTCTCAAGCACTTCCAAGATAAGACCATCGCCATGACAACAGGCTGAAGATGTGACTGGAAGGAGCCCTGTGGAGACAGTTGGCATTACTCTGGCCTTGTTCAAGTGGAGTTTTGACTGCAGAACTGCTGACAGCAAACTTGTTGATGACAAACAGCCGGATTAATAATGGTTGCCCAAAAGGGCTAATGTCTGTCAATGAATGCAGGGAGAGGATTAGGCAGATGACATGGCCAGGTGTAGGAAAACTATCAATTCTTATCATCATATGAGATGGCACATGGCAAAAGTCGTTGTTGATTGTCCCATTTCCCAAGCATGCTGCTGGCTCACTGGCCTGAGCTGATCTTCCAGACACAGAAGCTCTTTCTTGTCAGAGGTAAAGCTGTCACAACACTGAAGATTCTCAGAAGTCATTTTCATTGTCAGACAAAAAAAAAGTCCATGAGGGCAGGAGTCACAGCATTCAGAGTATCCTTCCAGAATAGATGCCTGAAAGGATAAAGGGCACAACATTTCCCTTGTACTGAGCCTTTTTTCAGTCAATGTAGATTTGAGCAGCAGGCGCCGGGAGCTCACCAATAAGTAATGATCAACAGAAAGAACAGAATAAACAAAAGTAAGTCTTTCTTTTACATGTAAGCCTTATGTGTCTCCATGAAGCTGAAGATGATGACACATGACCAAAATTTCCAGGGTACTTCCCAGCTAAGCAACCCATGCTCCAGAAAGCAACATATGGACAACATTTCTTCAAGCAGCTTAAACACATGTGAAGGAAAAATTATATAGTCAAGGGCAGCAGACAGCTCTATGCAAAGCAAATCTTCTGAAATACATACACTGTAGATGTAGAGACTTAAGCAGCACCTGATATAACTCACCCTTATTAAGGTATATTATTTGCTAATACAGTTCTAGTGACACTGAAAGCCAAGAAGGGAAACTATAAATCATTAGTATTAAGAACCTTTTAGAACTATTTGGAATAAAAGTAATCCCTATCACCATTTTTATATGGAAGAATAACATTAAAATTATGTGTTTCACTTTGACTTCTTTGTGTGTTCCTTGTTCACCATGTATTCCTGAGAACAGAATACAAAATATTTATAGCTTTGAGGTAAAAGGAAACTACTAGGCTTCCAAAGAAATTACTGCATGACCTATTTCAATGCATCTCTGACTGAATCATGAATTGGCAAGAAAATTTTAAGATTAAAATGGAAGAATTATCATCCCTATTAGTGGACATTGTTAATGTGCCCACTTATTAGAAAAGACAAGTAGAATTAAATAAAAATGGTCTGCCCTTGGTTGAAAATTAAAGTGAGTGTTGGAAGGAACTAGAATAAAGAAAGGTGATTTTTTTATCTCCCAAGATCAATTGAATTTTCTTGTGGTTCCAAGGCGCTAGGCAGGTTATGCTGTAAAGATCAACTATTGCTTCAGGGAGGAGAAAATTGATGGATTCATTAATCCTCAAAGAAAACTTGAAATCCTCCTAACTAGTCCAAGAGGAGGCTAAAATCATCATAATTTCTAACACAATATAATTCAAATCTAAATACTTATTCACAACCACTTAAATGATTTGGTATGTTTTAAAGCATAACTCATAAAACTCTCTAGTATGTCTTCAGAAGAGTAATTAAATATTTCAAAATCTCTTCCATACTTCTAAAACAAAAAAGAAAACATATCATCAAAAATTAAGAGATTAATATATATTCAGTGAAAGAAGAGTTTGTTTGATGGAGATAAATCTCCTGGGAATCACTAAGATTTATTAATATACTAGACAGAACATGAGATTCTAGGAAGTGATTACATGGTTAGAGATGGTAATATCTCACTCAGGAAGTCCTTACACTGATACATTCTGGCACAATTCTTCATGAGAAAGAAATTCCAGGCATGTGTCCCAGAGAAAGTTGTGTAAGGTTTCCAGAGTGAGGAGTCTGTGTTTTTAAGGATAACGTGAGCAGCAGCAAAGCCATCATTCCAAATCCTTATTTTGATAGCTACTTGCAGAGGAGCTCTACGCAGACTGTGAGTCAAGCAGAAAGCTCTGGTTCTAGGTCAGTCCCTGCACTTCCATAAAGGATGGAAACTTGCTGCATTCACATATGACTTATAATATTGTTGATGCTAGTGTAAAAACTAAGATTGATAGCTGCTTACCATGAAATCTCCATTTTTAATATAAAATAGGGTTATCTGCAAGCCTTGATACATTTGTCATGTCTCATTGATCTGAATTATAATCATAGGAGGCTTTCTTCAGTTTTTTCATAGAATGATATTGGCTTTTTTTGTCCAATCTGTACGAAGTTTTTGCAGATTGCTTTTTTTTCCCGTTAAGGTAGTAACTTCTGCTGTTACGGTTCAAAATGAAATTTGGAATTATCAGAACAGGCACTATTATGTATCTTCTTTCTGAAAGGTCCCAGAGGATTGCCATTACCTCCTTTGTAAAACAAAATAAACAAGAAAGAAGCAAAAATTACCATAAAAGCACTTTCTTTCTTTGCTGTTATTTGAACAGTCGCATCACCACATAACATTCCAAACAAAGCAGCTTATGAGCTGTCTGGAGAAAGGATTATTACTTACTCTGTGCTAGAATGTCTCCTCCTGGCACAAAAAGGTGAAAACTGCATTGCTCTCTGCTAATGAGGCTTGTCACATGAGGAAAGAAGCTACCTCTAGTTCTGTCAGGAAAGCAGCTTTAATTTCGATCTTGAACTTTTGATGGGAAAAGTGCCAAAGGGGTACCCTGACTCAGAGTGCAAGTGTCTTTTCCAGCATTGCTATGCCACTATTATACTGAGTGACAATACTTGACCTCCTGCAGAGGTAAGATAGCAACTATTCTGCTTTGCAAAGGTTGTTTATGAAGAAGAATATAGAGATTTAATTGAATAATGGAAGCCAGTACTGCAATGTGATCTTTTTGGATTTCAGCAAAGCTTTAGGTACTCACTCTCACAGTATCATTTTGAACAAAACGTCCAGCATACAGCTTGATGAGTACATCATATGGTGGGTGAACAATTGGTTGATAAGTTGAGCTCAGAGGGTAAGGGGATAAATGGGGTGACATTGAGATGGTGGCCAGTCACTTCCAGGGTTCCTCAAGGCTCCATTTTAGGGCCAGTTCCCTTCAATGTTTTTATAAATGATCTGGATGCAGGACTTAAATGCATATTAAGTAATTTTGCAAATGATACAAAATTATAAGGAGCTATTGGCTCTCGCTCAAGGGTAGAGAGGCCTTGCAGACACATCCTGACAAATCAGAGGACTCGGCAATCACCAACATCATGAAGTTCAACAAGATCAACTGCCAGATTCTGCACCTGAGACAGGGCAACCCTGGATATATATACAGACTGGGGTATGAGAAGCTGGAGAGCAGCCCTGTGGAAAAGAATCTGGGGGTTCTGCTTAAGGGCACATTGAATATGAGTCAGCAGTGTGCCCTGACAGCCTAAAGGGCCAGCCATGCCATGGGATGCATGAGGTTCAGCACTGCCAGACAGGCAAGGGAAGAGATTGTCCCATTCTTCTCTGATGCAGCCTCAGCTCGAGCACTGTGTGCAGTTTTGGGCACCACAATATACGAAGGACATAAAACTATTAGAGAGCATCCAAAAGAGGGCTACAAAGATGGTGAAGTGGCTGAGGTCACTATTTTTTTCAGCTTACAGAAGAGAAAACTGAGGGATGATCTCATTGTGGGAGAAGAGGGGGGAGCAACAAGTGACAGAACCTGAGGAAATGGTATGAGGCTGTGCCAGGAGAGATTCAGATGGAATATTAGAAAAAGTTTTCTCTTTGAGAAGGTGTTAAGGCATCGAAACAGGCTCCCAAGGTCATGGCACAAAACCTGTTGAGTTCAAGTGTATAGACAGTGCTCTCAGAAATATAGTTTGATTTTTGAGTGATCCTGTGTGGAGCCAGGAGTTGGACTTGATCCTTTTAGGTCTCTTCCTACTCAGGATATTCTATGATTCTATTCCTGATTACTCTAGGATAAAATATCTTTGCTTTTCATCTTTGCCTTTATGTATCTTCAAATGTTGCATGATGGCATGATCCTTTAACCCAGCCACACCCAACCCATGGCCCATGGGCTGCATCTGGCCTGGCAGAGCTCGCAATGCTGCCCACACCTGGCTGCCGTGTTG
>WBMW01006246.1:208801-243809 GCA_013396635.1 Penelope pileata | reverse complement strand
AAAAAAAAAAAAAGCCTTTGGAAACCAGAAGGAGTATCCAAAAGCAGCACAAATGGCTTTTGAGATCTGTTTTTGGTCAGCAGAACCCAACTCTAAGAGTTTGCATTTTGTACCTACATTTAAAAATATGAATTTAGAAAAATAATTAAGACTCTACTATATTAAACAGAATGCATTCTTAGTGTGATAGCATGAACTGACCTTATTTATCAATGATTTTCTTAGTGATTATATGGGATTTTTTTTTGATGGGAAATAGAAAAGAATGCAGTTAGGCTAGGCATATCAAAATCTTCTTCCATAGTCAAGTAACTATAAAAGAATGTAACAAATGTAAATGTATAAGCATTCAATAAATCATTTAAAATTAAGCAAAATTTTCCATAGATGAGTTGAAAAAACAATCTTCATTTGAGTTAAAATACTTTTTATTTTTTCTTCAAATGTTGATTGAATGCTGGTCTGTATATTGAATACAGATGTTCACTATTTCATTATCTTAAAAAATCATTATGTTAATGACAGTAACACTGTGTTGATTGATTGAGCCTATGTGAACTGATAAAAATTTAGAGGAAGACAGATGAAGTTCATGCTTGCCTTCCAAAGATTATATAAATGCATTGCAAAATTGATTTTCATCTCTCCTACATTGTTGTAATTCGGGACTCTCTATATAATAAGGACTCTACCTCTATTAAAATGGTTTGAGGGAAGGGGATGTTGCAGGGATATGCTGGTATTCATAAAGCTTTTCACTTTGCTGAACAATACTTCACTACTGCACCAGAGTAAAAGCACTATGCTTGTACCCTACCAAACTCTGTAGCTTGACAGGCACCTTCAAACTAAATTCAGCTATATTGTCCAGATACTTGCTTTATCCCGAGGAAACAAAGTAAATGACACAGATCTAATTTCCGTCTGAATTTTTCTGACAACTAAAGAGAAATAAAAAATACATATTTTATTCTGTATTTTGCTGACATAACTGGAAAGGTTTCTAACCACAAAATCACAAAATCACAGAATGATTGAGGCTGGAAGGAGTCTCTAGAGGTCATCTTGTCCAAATCCACTAATAAAGCAAGGCTGCCTAGAGCTAGTGGCCCAAAACTTGGTAAGAAAAGTTACGAACAGAATAAAAGGGTTATAAATGCTTATAATAAGTTGTAAAAAATTTTATTACTTGTGAGCTAGTTTTCTGCTTGGAAAATTCCACAGGACCTTTTTGTTAAGATTTTTTGTCATTTTTTTCCTTAAATTTTGACATTGTGGCTACAATCAAGGGTCATAATTTTTAGAATTAACAAATCAGATTTTTTCAGAGGAAAAACAAGAAAATCTTTTTTTTAAAAAAAATATCCCCTGAAATACTGGTTCAACTCTCTGAGTTACTTTACAGTTCTCTCAGCCTTTCTGCTGCTTTCCAAATCTCTGGCAACATAAATAAGTTTTCAATAAAAAAAAAGTCAAAATACAATGAAACAAGAACATATTAAAAAAAAAAAATGTCTTGAAACATAAAGCCAAACCACTGCAATATTCACTTTTGCTTTCAGACTAACTTTTCACTCTTTTTTTCAATATTTTAATTAATTCATCTTTATAATGAGTTCCTTGGGGATTTTAACAGTGAATATTTCCCCCATCTCATGACATTTCGTTCATAAACGTTAAAACAGAGCAAAACCTCATCTCATAATATATTAAGAGTACAGGATGAAATAATTATTCATTTCCAGTCATCTATGAATTTACAAGTGTCAGTCTTTCTGCTAGCCCTATTTACTTCAATATAAAGGTACAACACAATATAAAGGTACAATGAAGTCAGCCAGAAAAATTACAGATTTCACAGCTGCATAAATAGACTTCTAGAACAGGATTTACCATACCACAGGATCAAGTGTTATATGATATGGACATCTTCTAGAACTTTAAAGCCCTTAACATCTTCAAGGAGACCTTTAATGTCTTAGGATCAAGCCACAGAGAACATCTTCTTAAGGAACCAATGTCCATCAAACCTCAAGAGAATATACAGCAAAATATATGCATGTGTGCATATGTACTTGTATGTGTAAAAATGGACAGTGTGCATTAATGATGTAACAATGCTTATTTTCATCCCTTGCTTTATCAGACAGCTACTAGCAAAATGCAGACTGACTCTCAAAGATTCATAGCAGCTAGTGCTGCTTGTAAAACTTCATCTGAGTAGAAGAGACAAATCAAAAAAGCTCTTGGAGCATCCAAATCTGAGGTTGTTTCTCAACAATGATCTGTAAGATATCAGCAAGTGGTTCATGAAATAATGTCTGTTCACATACATGCTAAGAATCTACTAAATAGGGGAAATACAGAGATATAAAAATAGTTACTGGTTAGTTTTGTTTGTTTGTTTAAGTCACAGATGAAAACTATTCTACAGAAAGTAATCTTTGCATTTTTAGAAGAATAGATTGCTTTGTGGTTAAAAAAGGCTGTTGTTGTGAGGATCTGTTCAAGAAAGTATCACGTAGTGTGTCTGTAGTGTCATCTTTTTGTCTCCTATCATGTTTCTCTTAATAGGATTGCATCCTGACAGTTTTGTATTTTGAATTCCACAAGGTATAGCTTTTATAGGAAAAATTTTGTATTTTTGCACCATATTACATATTTAGTTAATGGGAAGGTTCAGATTAACATTATAACCTCCATTGAAAGGATGACAACTCCTAGACTGTTTAGTGTCTCTCTGCCAGACTTATGTACCTATACTAATGAATTATCAAAGAAAATATATATCTAACAAATAAGCAAGCTAAGTAAATGCCAAGTGCGTATAACTTTGTTAATTACCTGAGAAACAACAGGTGGAAATATGTTGTACACTATACAGTAGCTTTCTTTCCATTTTGCCTGACATAAAAAGAGAAAAATACATTTAAGTAGAATACATCCCTTGACTAAGTAGACAAGGAAGTGAGCTAAAAAATACCAAGAAAAATATATCTGTAGTCTTTTAAGTGATATATTACATCCTATTCGCCAATCCTGTATGCCCTTGTGAATCCATGTCTTGCTGAATATCAACTGAAATTACTTAATAGAACTTATAATCATGAGTGCGGAGCTAAGGGGAGAATGAAATGAATTGCATGATGATAACAAAGATTATGACTCTCATAAATTATTCTCTCTGTAGGACTGAGCCATGCAGGACATGAGTTTTAAACTTGAAGAATCTATATTGTTATGTAAGAACAGTCCCAGATCACTTCATTTTCTCTCTTCAGAGCTGAAGGACTAAGGCACTACTATCTTAGAGGCTGGGAAACCCAAGTGGGAATCAGTCTTTTATATTATTACTGCTGCTTTCAAATCAACAACCCTTCAATGTAAAACACAATGTAAAATAGGGAGCATAATCCAGAACTCCACAGCTTGATGGAGTGCTTTGAGCACTAGACTGTAAAGTCAAGATCCTACTTTTAAGTGAGTGCCTAGTTTTCAACAAGAATCTGTTCTGTATGCCTGCCTTTCCACTCTTCCTTCTACATAAATTTTGAAATAGATGGTGGGCTGGATGAAAGAGTTACCTGTAGGGATTCTATCACAAGACACAAGAAATGTCCTCCCAAGTCAAGCAATGTTTCATTTCACTCGGTGTTTGTCTCCAACAAGAGGAGTTGCCATTCAAGAACATAGTGAAAATCAAGCCGTTTTGTTCAACCAGCAGACTCCCTCATGCTCTTCCAGTAACTCACTGTTATACATACTGGAGGTCACATCCTTGCCTAAGTGCTCCCTTTGTCTAACAAGACATAAAGTTAAGAAGAAGGTTGTGAGTGATGTGAGGGATAGAGAAAGGAGAATATTAAATTTAGCCTTGTTTCCATAATTTAAACAGAAGCGATACACTCCTGCAGCCCTTTGAAATTGTTTACAGAGACATCAAAAACAATTATAGTATAACGAAACCAGTTGAAATAGTGAGAGCTGTACCTTTATTTTGAAACATTATAAAGTGGGCACATGTATTGTGGCATTATCATGCAGTCATCTTGGGATTTGTTTCATTTCAGCATTAATTTCATTAACTGATACACTCAGCATAGTTGTCCACACATAATCAGGTTTGAGGATAGGGTAGCAGCTCTAACAAAATGTGACACTTTTGCAGGCTGCTTAGCAGAACTTGCTCTGTGAAGTCACTTGAAAGTATCCGCTTTTAATAGAGTATGTCCCATCCCTGACAAATCAAGAATGCATTGTGCTGGAAAGAAAGTATCTTTGAGTCAGTTCTGAAGATAAACACCTCAAAAGGCAGGGCAGCTCTGTGAGCATCATGAGTTCTTCCATTTACCAAGCTCCTAGTCTCAGACTAACCTTCAGGTCCTTCGACAAGTTAGTTTACTTCAAGTAGATTTTCAAGAGCATTTGTTTGTCACTGCAGACATAACTGTGCATGTTGTCAAATATTTACCCTTTTATTGTTAGTCAACATTTTTCATTATTAGGCTAGGATTATGTATAAAACAAATGCAAATGGAGTTGAAAATATGTCCTATTTGCAATAAAGTTTATTTGGAAAAAAAAGTATTTATTAATAATTCAAAATTAGTGAACATCTCTGAAAATATAATTATTGTAAATTTTGCAAGGGGAGTTAGTTGGAACAACAAAATCATGCTTCATTTGTCCAAAGCTGGTAAAAGCTGAGATACAGAACTGTAAGTTTGCTCATCTTGAAGATTAGAAACTGTTATCAAGTTGCAAATCTGTGTAAAGAAAAAGTAAGTATATATTCATACCTATTATTTTCAGTAACTCGAATGAAAAAAATGAAGAGAACAGTTTATTTTTTAGTGCGTAATTCACTGGATCTCCTCAAACAGTTTAGAAAAATTATGAATAATTCTTCAAAACTTAGGGCTTTGTTGTTCTTATTGCTGCTGCTGTTCCCGTTTCACCTTTCCTTCCATGCTGAAGGATTGAGAAGAAAGAAATTAATGATTTCCTTTATCACATTTCTCAACTATGTAGAATACTGAAAACATAAGCATAAATGCCCAAGTAAAAGTAGAATAATAGAAAACATCAGAATGTATAATATGTTGCACGCACTCTTCTAATACCTTTAAGACAGATACTCAGCTAGATATATTTAGACTTTCTTTAGTTCTAAGCCCTTACAATGCCACTTTCTGCAACTGTTACTCTCCTGAGTGATCCAGATACCCCGGGAATAGTATTGTAATTTTCTAATTGCACTGACTATAAGTACTTTACTGAGGCATTACATGTGTGTCTGCATTTTTTGAAACACATATATATCCAAGAAGATGGAAATAATATGTTTATAATTAGGTTTAGACAAAACTTTAAAAATATATGCTACTAGGAACAAAGCAGCTTTAAGGATAAAATTAAAACAGGTTTCTATAGTCCATGTAGTATTTGTGTTCTTCTTTGCTATGGTTGAAATATGAATACTGATCTCAAGCAATCTTGACTTGTATCAAGCATGAATATAAGCATAAAATCAACTCTTAAAATTTTTTCCCCATATTAGTTTCAAATAGCCCTAAGGATAATACAATTTATGAACTACGGAACAAAACACTAACGTCTAAGCACAAAAATCACCTTTTTTTTTTTTTTTTTAAATTACTTGATCTATTACAAATATTTCTACTTGTTTTTATACACATGAACACCAAAGAAATGTCAAACAACTGATTTACTTGTGCATTAAAATTTTGCATTTAATTATATCTAGTGATATATAGACAACATATAAATTGAGGGCAAAACTCTTGTGAAGAGTTTAGCTTTTACATTGCTTACTTTTTAAATAATACATAAAATATATAGTACACATTTTTTTTCTTCTTAATTATTGTTCCTGTTACTTTATAAAGGACAATACTTTGATGTGAGGTTGTTAAATTAGAGATGTTAATTTTTATCTTTGCATGTTCTACCCATCAAAACCTCTAACCTGAACCTATTAAAAACAAGAAAGCAGCTGCAACATTTTTGTAACTGATATGATATAGATATAGAACTAGGCCACCTTTTTGTAAATTCCAATGTTCATTTTATATTTGACAAAGAAGAAGGGGGTTTTCTGTTTGGCAAACAAAAATCAAAAGAAGTGGCATAGTTGAATGTGAAGATATATTTACATATGATCATGAAATAATTGCAATTTACAAGGTCACTAAATTAAGCATTTAGTCACCTAAATATAGACATGCGGGACCCTTTAAAGTGTTTTTCTGCAACCCCTCACCTGCTGTGGTCCTCAGTCAGACCTGCAAGCTCCATGCTGTTACCTGAATAAACATTAGAGAATCCACAGTGGCACAAGTTGCCCATTTTTAAGCAACAAAATCTTTTCTTTCTGAATTGGAAACAAACATGGAATTCATGACAAATATATCTTAATGAAAATGTGAGAAAGGAAAACAGCTGTAAAGATTAATCAAAACATTCTGCAACAACAATTTCTAAAACATTTAACCTCAGTTTTGGCTTTTATTTTTCATTTTATAGATATATTTTTATTCTAATATTAAAAGTCTTTTTCTTCTGAAGAACAGAAAATAGATTTTAAAAAGCTGTAAAATCTTTGACAGTTAAAAATACATTTTTCCCAGAAATTCAGTGACACTCTCTTATAAAGAGATTGTTTCAATAAATCATGACTTTTTAAATTGAACAATGCCATGTGAAACTTTGAGACCATTTCCATTTATAATATTACTTTCAGAAGTCACTGTACAGTACTATTATGAGATACGAAGAAAGAACTTTTTTCTGGCTGACTTCATGAGGAGGATTTTAAACTAAAAGTAATAGGAGGACTTATTAACTTTCTCAAGGGCAGAGGGGACTTAAAGAGAGTTCTTGAGAAAGTAGAGGGCTGGGCAATCACCAACTACACAAACTTTAGCAAGAGCAAGTGCCAGATTCTGCATCTGAGATGGGGCAATCCTGAATATTCGCTCAGACTGGGAGATGAGAGGCTGGAGAGCCGTCCCATGGAAAGGCATCTGGGAATTCTGGTTGGTAGCAAGTTGAATATGAGTCGGCAGTGTGCCAGGCAGACAAAATGAGCAACCTGAGGTGCATCAGGCCCAGCAGTGCCAGCTGGGCGAGGGAAGGGATCGTCTGGCTCTGTTCTGTGCTGGTATAAGCTAACTTCAGGCACTGTGTGCAGTTTTTGAGTGTCATAATATAATAAAGACATAAAATTATTAGAGACCATCCAAAGGAGGGAAACAAAGATGATGAAGAGCCTAGAGGGGAAGACAAATGAGCCACTGAAGTCACTTGATTTGTTCAGCCTAGAGAAGAGACTAAGGGGAGGCCTACAACTTCCTCACAAGCAGAACAGAGGGGCAGGTGCTGATCTCTGCTCTCTGGTGACAACAATAAGATCAGACTTAATGACATGGGACTGCATCAGGGGAGTGTCAGGTTAGGTATTTGGTAATGGTTCTTCACCAGAGGGTGGTCGGGCACTGGAACAGGCTCCCCAGGGCAGTGGTCATGGCCCCACGCTGCCGGAGTTCAAGAAGTGTTTGGACTACGCTTTCAGACATAGGATTTGAAATTTGGGTGGTCCTGTGTGGACCCAGGAGTAGGACTCCATGATCCTTGTGGGTCCCTTCCAACTCAGGATGCTTTATGATTCTATGCCTCTATAACCTTCTATGATGAAATGACTGGCCTGGTAGATGATGGTAGAGCAGTGGATATTGCCTACGTGGACCTCAGTAAGGCTTGAAACTATCTACTGCTGCTGATATATGGTCTGGATGCGTGGACTGTGATGTGGACCGAAACTGGTTTGAACATCTGGGCCCAGAGGGTGGTGATCAATGGAACAAAGTCTCGTTGGAGACCAATGACAAGTAGTGTACACCACGGATCAGTACAGGATCCAATTTTCTTTAACATCTTCCTTAACAACCTGGATAATAAAGCAGAATGTACCTTCAGCAGGTGTTCTAATGACACAAAACTGGGATGAGTGGCAGATACACCAATGGGTTTTGTTGCCATCCAGAGGGACCATGACAGGCTTGAGAAACGTGCTGACAGGAAGTTCATTTATTTCAACAAGGAAAGGACTAAGTCCTGCAGTTGGGGAGGATCAACCCCAGGCACCAATACATGCTGGGGGCCACCTCCCTGGAAAGTAGCTCTTCAGAAAAGGACCTGGAGGGTCCTTTTGGACACCAAGGTGAACATGAGCCAATAATGTGCCTTTGCTGCAAAGAAAGATTGTGATATCCTGAATTGCATTAGTCGAAGTATTACCAGCAAGTCAAGGGACAGAATTGATCCTTCCCTTCTATTCAGCACTGGTGAGGCCACACCTGGACTACTGTGTCCAGTTATGGAGTTCCCAGTACAAGAGAGACATGGACAATAGAGAGAATCTACTGAAAGATCACAAAGATGATTAAGGGACTGGAGTACTTATCCTCTAAGGAAAGGCTAAGAGAGGTGGATCTGTTCAGCATAGAGAAGAGTATGATCAGGTGGATCTTAGCAACATATATAAATATCTAGATGAAGAGTGCAAAGAGGATGGAGCCAGGTAGTGCCCAGTGACAGGACAGGAGGCAGTGGGCACAAACTGGAGCTCAGGATGCTCCTTCTGAACACTAGGAAACAGTTCTGTGCTGTGCAGGTGACAGACAATTGGCACAGAGAGGTTGTGGAGTCTTCTCCTGGAGATACTCAAAAGCCACCTCTACATGTTTCTGGGCAATCTGCTCCGGGTGGCTGTGCTTGAGCAAGGGTTGGACCAGATGACCTCCAGAGGTCCCTTCTAACTTGAACCACTCAGTGATTCTGTGACCTCATTAAGTTGGCATATGCTATATTTACATGAACATAAGCTGTCTCTCACAAATGTCAGTGAAATATGTGTGAATTACACACAGCTAACAGGATATTTTTTCCAACTGCATAATTATTATTATTTAATTTAATTATTTAATTATATGTAGAATATGGGTTTTGTCCTAAAAACAGGTGCTTACTTTCTGCTATGCTCTTCTAAGCAGTATGTTCAGAGGAGCTCCTTAATATACTATTTCTCAAGGCAATTTGTTATATTTGTCCTCTGCAATTCTTTAACAGGTTATTTGATCTTTCTGACAAAATATTTTTTTCAGCTTGATGGAAAGTGGCTCATTTAAAGAAATTTACATATTCACAGAACACATCACAATTGCCAGCATTCTTTTGAAAGCCTTTGTGTCTCAAACCCTGTGGTTTAAAAGAATTTATATTGCCTACTAACCTTTGTCTTTCACTAGCAGGAAAATAAAAGGTAAATAGGGGAGCCTAATCTCACCACTGCTGTCACTTTCCCCAAGAATATCTTGAAGCTGAGCTATACAATTACTTATGGCATGTATAAGAGTTCAAGCTCCTGAAGAAGACATTCTAAATTCTCAGAGAGAGGACTGCTTCCCACTTCCAAATCCTTTGACATTTTCAGTATGTACGTGTATTGAAATAACAATGGAGAGTGCATTGTCCCATGCTGTTCTTCAGATGGCAACCTGACACGAAGACAGAGAAGGCAACACAGGACTTCTAATGATTTGGTGCACAAGACCCAATTAGCTTTCACAGCCTGATTAACAAAACACTTTTTAACATTAGAAATTATTTCTCCTTTTATTTTAACAGTGACATGATTTCTAAGTATCTGTAAGATATAATGCATTTTTTGAGACTGTAAGATAGGGCAATATTATTGTTCCCCTTCTTCAGATGGAGAGCTGGAGCAAGGTGAGGTGAATAGCCCTTCCAGACAGTTGTATCAGCCTATGGCTGTCACAATCTACACTGCCTTCATGATGTGCCCCAGAGAGTCATTCCCATTCCCTGAGCCATTTGGTTCAAAGTGCTTTGCTTCAACTTTTTTCCTTTTAGGCCCTCTTTAAAATGAAACAATCATTTCATCATGGCAGTGGTTCCTAGCTCACAGGTAAAGCACTGGATTTTTGTGCTGTCTTTCTAGCTTCAACATCTCTCAGGCATGCAACTCACACTCAGAAGGTGCTGCGTTTCCCACGCAACTGAATGATTTTGAATCATACTCAGAGTGTGTTAGGTAATTACCACAGCCACTAAGGTCTGTTGAGGAACAGAAGAAATAACGACAGGCGTAGGAGCCCTATAGTCCTATGAGCATAAGATGCACTCTGATTCTGGTTGTGCCAGGACTTCCAAAAGAGGACAAGAAGCCCATTGTCCAGCGTCAACTCCCACAATAAGTCAAGGAAAAACTTCCTCTTCAGATGTGAACTGGACAGCGGTATTGCTGAAATAGGGTATAGTACTCAGTATGGGATGCAGAGGGAGAGCATTTTAGGACTGTCTAAAACTTGTGGAACATTTTAAGGAGACTGTATTGTGCAAGGCTTGTTATAGGATGTTTACGGAAAGGACCAAAGGCAAGGCAAGCGATGGATGAAGGTAGACTGTGACTGGAACAAGTCTGGTGAAACAGAGAAAAAGGAATAAAAGTTCTCCCAGGTAACTAGCAGTAGGAAGAGAGGTAATGGTCTCAAGTTGTTCCATGGGAGGCTCAGCTTGGATATTAGGGAAAATTTCTTCTCTGAAAGAGTGGACAAGCATCGGAACAGGCTGCCCAGGGAAGTAGTGGAGTTGCCATCCCTGGAGGTGTTCAAGAACCATGTGGATGTGGCACTTAAGGACATGGTTTAGTGGGCATGGTGGTGATGAGTTGATGGTTGGACAAGGTGATCTTAGAGGTCTTTTCCAACCTTAATGATTCCATGGTTCTATGGTTCTTTGAAAAGTGTGAGTAGGTCACTGGTCAGTGCACTCATCTGAGCCCTACACCCAAGCACTGCAGTCCAGTCCATATTCTCATTAGATCATATTTTTAACTAAGTTTTGTGTGAGTATGCTCAGAGTTCAATACTGATCAGCTGTCCATTCATTGTGTTGATATTTGTTTGAGATTATGTGGGTGTTGTTTTCCACATGTTAGCATGTGATGACTGGCCATGTGTGTGTGAATTTTGTGTTTGAGTGCGCACATTCCTCCATGCTTGTTGTAAACCCAGCTCGGTCTCACTTCCAGCTGGTCCTGTGAATAGAGAGCTGCAGGAACCACCTCTATTGACAGACTGTGCAGCATCTACTCTTATGCATTCCTGAAGGTGGCTAAGGAATACCCTCACTTGAAGTAACTTTGATTTCAGGTTCTTCAGCAAATAATATTGCTTTACAAGATGCCCCAAGTAATGAGAGCTCTGTTTCACATCACTCTACATTTTGCTTTTTATAATCTGATACTGACTGTGTATACTATCTGGAGAAGTATATCATATAGGGATGAATGAACATACAAGACCTGCTGGAATCAATATATGGTTAGGTGAATGAATAACATTTTCAGTTTCAGATTGTATAGATGAGCTCAGTATTCCGCTCAGATCTAGCCACGGCTTTTATCACAAAACACGTTGGATTGACATGACAGACAAAGTCAAAATTTCAAATTATTGATAAAATTCCAATCCAAAAAGAGAATGTGCCGTTCTTTTATGTCATTAATAGTTTTTAATTTGATTTTTATGTTTGTGTTCAATAGCAAAGTAATTTTTCAAAAAAGTATTATTTATCAGAAAATTAAATGTTACAGAAAACTGAGAAAATTTCAGACCTGTGATGCTTTTAAATCAGAGCTGATCCTTTAGAGAGATATTTTTAGTTTAAATAAATGGAGATTTTTTTGTCCAAAAATGTTAGAAAATTCTGAAACAGAGCTCAATTTCTTTTCCTGTAAAAGGTAAAAAAAGTGAGGAATTAGAAGTGAAAATGCATATGAAGAGACATGTTTATCTTAAGATTAAATACAGTTCCCATTTTCTTCTCTAGTGTTTGTTCAGTTGGGAGTTTGACATGTAAACAATGTAGTTCAACAATGAAAAGTGATGGAATTTAAATCTTTGATGTAAGAAAAATAGTTCTGAAACACAGTAA
Source organism: Penelope pileata (assembly GCA_013396635.1). Lineage (NCBI taxonomy): Eukaryota > Metazoa > Chordata > Aves > Galliformes > Cracidae > Penelope > Penelope pileata. Next base: position 231,770 of record WBMW01006246.1, on the reverse strand, counting down.
CTTTTATATCATGTGGCAATGATTTATTTGAACGTTTATTGGAGTATTTCCAGGGTAGTCTTTTAGCATGTAACTGTTGAATTTTAGAGGCTTGTTTGGTTTAGACCTTGTACTAGGGAATTCTTCAGTACTTCACCTGTCTGGTATGTTGTAGGAAAGAATAAATAAAGGATTTATGTATCTGGTGAGATTTTTTTTTCCATTTACCTCCAAATGTAGAGTTATTTGGGTTTTTATCTATTTTTAATGAAGTAGGCAAGGCACAAACAATTTTTGGTGAACTATATATATATGCCATTCATTCTTGAAAGTTTAAACTCCTTGGGTACGAGACAATAAGAAATCTTAAAGAAAATTTTCAGTGACTTACCTGAGCTACACATTTTGTCAGGAAGAGAAAACAGTCATCATTCTTTATTAATCACAGTCCCTTGACAATCTAATCCAAGACTTCACTGTTGCTCTCCACACTAATTTTAATTCACCACTCACTGTGGTATCTATGTATTGAAGATTGCAATTAGGAGTTGTTTCCTTATGACTTTTCCAAAGTTTGGCTGCAGATCAGGTCAGTAAAATGATATTGACAGTGACATTTTAGAATTGAAATTTCTGGATTTATCTTAGAAACGTTTGACCCCAAAATAATGCTTTCTGTAGAAAGTTAATTTAATGCTGATGTAACTCCCGGCATGATTAGTTTGACAACAAATACGGCTTGGAATTTGCTACACATAGATCTCACTCCAGATAGTTCTGTGAAAATTATTTTGGCATACAACACAATTAAGAGCCTTTCTCTTTTTGTTTATTTAGTTTCTTCTTGCATCTTGATTTTGTTACTTTATCTGTTCTCTCAGTTTTTACCTGTACTCAGCGTCTTGTAAGAAAAAGACTCAAAAGTCTGTTCCTGTTTCTTTTTTTTCTTCTCTTTGAAGTTCCTTATTTTCTTATCTTCATTATCCACTTCCTTTTCTTCCGCATCTGTAGTTCATAAATGAAATAAAATAAGGTAAAAGAAAAAAGAAATCAAACAATATCAATTTGGTCCGTAGCCAAAAGAAACTCACCATATCTTCTAGATAATCTCTTTCTGGTAGCTCCAACATTTATTTTTATAACTCTCTTTTGCAGACAGGTATCTATAAATATAGCTAAATTCTGCTTAGTAAGAGCGCTGTAAACTTGTTGATATTTTTCAATTGTGATATACTTTCATTTCCTTAAAAAAACAAATTTCAAGGGGAAAAAATATATGAGAAAACTTAACCAAAACAAAAACAAAAAACAAGTGCCAGAATAGGAACTGGTGAATATACACAGTTGTGAGTATGTTGCAGTTTAAACTGGCAGATAGCTAAACATCACAAACACATTTGTTCCCTCCCTCTCCTGCTTCTCACTCAGTCTCCCCAACAAGGAAGAAAATTGAAAACTGCAAGAACTCATGGACTGAGATAAGGATCATTTAATAAAAGAGGGGGGAAAAAAAGAGTAAAACAACAAGAATAACAAACAAAACAAACACAAAAAAAAACCAAAATAATAAACAATAAACAAATTATTTATTGTTATTATTAACACATTAAATACAATGCAATAATAATAAACCAAAAAACAAATTAACAAAATAAATAAAACAATGCAACTGTTCACCATCAAATCAATGCCCAGCCAGTACGCAAGTAACAGTAGCCCCCTGACCAAATCCCTCCAGTTTTACTTTTCAGCATGATGCCATATGGCTCAGCTTTCTCACTGAAAGGGCAAATATAAGAAGCTGGAAAATTCTTGTCTTGGCCTTTATTAAAAATCAAGCATATAGACAAAAAATATAAAGCATGTGTGTAATGCCATTTTCTTAAAAACTAGGTCTATAAATGAATGAATTGCAAAGTTATCTATGATTTGTAAGTATTCATTTTCCTTTAATAAAGTATACAGATTCTATTTAAAATGTAATAAATCATTACATAAGCTCATACAGTTTAGGATAGCTCCTTAAATATAGGAAATGTAGCATAGAGATTTATCATAAATTACATAATTCTGAAGGTGAGTAGGTCCTTGAAGTGAGCTTATGTGCTCATCATCAGGAGCATCTAGAGATGTCCAAATTATTACTGACGCTTTTATTCCAAAAGTCCAGTAGAGGATTTTTTTAATACATTTTTTTTTTAATTACCCATGGCATACAAAGGACAGAATTTATTTCAATTTTTTGTTTCTTCCTAAGTTGCCAGCTCATTCACAGAACAATGTGGAACTTTCTGAAACACTGGTTTTTCTTTTGCAGAAGCTCTGAAGATCTGACAAAATGTGTCAGGAATGCCTGCTGTTTGGAAACCTGTAGACCACAGGGTCTAATGTTGAAATCAAGAATTTAGTGATGTTCATTGTTAAGAATTACCTCAAATTATAATTCTAGTTCAAAGCCCTGTTTAATCTTGAAAGATGAGGAAAGGGTTTTTTTCTTTTTTTTCTTTTTTTTCTTTTTTTTTCTTTTTTTTGCACATTTTCCCCAAGATGTTTCTGCATAAAAGTGTTTTATCAGGACTAACATATTGTAGGGGATTTTGTAACATCAGGCAGCCAAAAGAGAGACTTTACTTTCACCTTTACCATTTGCTACAGGAAAAAAGAGAAGGAAATCAAGATGTTTTATTTTATTATTTTTTAACCTGGAAACTGTTTTTCATATGGCTTTGTTCTTTCAGAATCTTGAATGGCTTCTGAACTTCTAGGAGGTTTTATAACATTAGAGCAATGGTCAATATAGGGCACTGTGGGCTTCCAATACACCTCCCCAGATAACTTAAATATGACTTCTGCGGTTACTAGGTCTTGTGAACCAGAAATATAAGCTAGCAAATCAACTTTCTATTTTCGCTCTCTCTTTTTTTTTTTTTTTACTTCAGCATAAGCTTATTCAGTTAGAAACATTTGTTGTCTTTGTATGGCTTTTCATTTTTACAGTTTTCCTCTGCGAGTTATAGGACCTTTAAGTAGAGCTGCAAACTCCAGATTTCCTGGAGATCTGTTAGCCGTGATTTTTCTACGAGGTAGACGTGAGAATAGAATAAATCACACAGGAGAATGTTTTGTTTGGACATGGCTATCAGATTTTTAACTGAGTGCCCACTGTAGACGGTGATCCAGTTAGAAAACATTGAAGCGAATCTATGCCATGCAAATTCAGTGGAATGGAGGGATTCTCCAAGCTGATCAGCTTCAATGCAGGTGCGTTCTGCAGTGGAGAAGGAGATCACAGTGTGAGAGGGCATTCCTGAAATCAAGGAGACCCCAAAGCAAGGAGAGAGCAGTCAGGAGCTGCCAGGAGACCCCATTCCTTGTGAGAGTGCTGAGGAAGTGTAGGCAGGGCCTGGAGCAGTGGTGTACCAATACAAAGATACAAAGGCAGCCCCTAGGGAGGACCAGTGACCGGGAGTGTGTCAAACAGGAAGGATAAACAAGGCGTGGCATGGTGGTTTTTGGCACTGCAGTTGTTGGTGCAGAGTTTGGTGGTGGTGCAGGAGGGCATGCAGGGAGGACAGCAGGTGGCCTGGCTTATCTCTGCTGGGAACAGCACTCTGTCGAGCCAGTTTGCACAAGCAGGGTGCTGTAACTTGCTTGTAGGTTCACAGCCAGGGGAAGTGGTCTTCATCTCCGCCAATATGATGGTGAGCACTCACCTGAAGTCTAAAACCAGTGCCCCTGCAGGGAAATCCTCAGAGATGCTGTGATCCACTGTGAGGGTGGTGAGACACTGGAACAGGTTGCCCAGGGAAGTCGTTGATGCTCCCTCCGTGGAAGTATTCAAAGCCAGGCTGGATGGGGCTTTGGGCAACCTGGTCTAGTGGGAGGTGTCCTTGCCCATGGCAGGGGGGTTGGAACAAGATGATCTCTAAGGTCCCTTCCAGCCTGAACCATTCTATGATTCTATGATTCTATGATTCTATGCCTGATGCATCCACCCAGATAGACCTGGTAAGAAATGTGATTCTGTGAAAAGGAGACCTTGATACCAGCAGTTGGTTGCATTGAGTGCCTTGAACCTTCTCCTGATTATAAGGTAAGTACCTACACAAGGTGCACAAAAATGGATGATCTTTTACAGAAAGTGACTGAAAGCAGGAAGCAGTTAAAAAGTTACGTAGCATTAGAGATGCTGAGAGAGAAAGCAGTTGTTTAATAATCATATTCTGGTAGCGGACAATGCTGAGGAGTCACCTTGGTCCCTGGTAACCCACAAAAGCAGGGCTCCCTTTCAATCCCTATCCTACATCTTCACCAAAAACAGATATGAATCTGTTACAGCTATAGACAACCATGACACCCACAATCAAGATTTGCAAGAGGAAACCATGCCAGCAGCCTGTGGTGGATATCATAAAAAGAAATGCCACGTGCTTGTAGCAGGTGACTCCCTGTTAAAAGACACTGAGATTCCCCTCTGCTGACCTGACAGGAGATCTTGAGACGTTTGCTGACTTCCAGGAGCCAGGATCTTGGACATTGCCGAGAGGGTGCCTCAGCTTGTCAGGAGCATGGACTGCTATCCTCTGTTGCTCTTCCATGTGTGCATGAATGGCACCAGAAACTGTAACATGAACAGAATCAAAGAAGACTGTAAAGCCCTGGGAGTGTAAGTGAAAAACACTGGTGCCCAAATTATCTTTTTCTCAATTTTGCCAGTTGAAGGAAAGAGGCAGCCAGAAATAGGTGTATAATGCATATCAACTCCTGGCTGGTGCTGTTGTGAAGGTTTTAGGTCTTATGACAATGGGGCTTTCTATGAAGATTATAACATATTAGGGAGGGATGAGATCCACCTGTCTGGAAGAGGCTGGGCAATCTTTGGCAGCAGGCTGGCTAACTGAGTAAGGTGGGCTTTAAACTGAAGGACTTGAGGGGTGGAGTCCCAAATGGCAATGCTTACACCATTGCAACTGACTGGGGAATAGGCCAGGCCAACCAGAACACTGACAAATGCTCCTTAGCTGCCTCCTGTAGCAAGAACCAGAAGGCCGGCCACCTCAAGAGTGTGTATAGTTATGGGGGATCTTCTTGCATCCCTCAAAGGAAATTTGTGTTTCCACCTGTGTACCAACACACACAACATGAGAATAAATAGGAGGAACTAAAGATCCGTGTAGGGTTGCAGGACCATGATCTCATTGCAATCACAGAGACATCGTGGGATGCTGAGGTAGCTGGCAAAAGTGATTGCTGAACCACACTCTATATCCTTTGTAAGGTCATGAAGAATGGGAGAGGTTCCTGAGGATGGGAGGAAAGCCAAGGTCACTCCAGTCTTCAAAAAGGGCAAGAAAGAGGATCCAGGAAACTACAGGCCAGTCAGCCTCACCTCTGTCCCTGGGAAGGTGGTCAGCAAATTTGTTGACGAGATGAAGCTGGGAGGAGTGGCTGACACACCAGAAGGCTGTGCTGCTTTTCAGCAAGACCTGCACAGGCTGGAGAGCTGGGTGAACCTTATGAGGTTCAACATGGGCAAGCATACAGTCCTACATCCAGAGAGGAACAACTGCATGCATGTTCAGGGATGTGTGTAAGTGTATGGTTCATTTCAATCATCATGGGGGACATCAAATGAGTAGAAAGAGGAGGTGAGAATATAGTGTATATATGCATCAAAGAAAGAAAAGAGTCAGATTTCTTACGTTTATTTAAGGTCTTTAACTGAAGGAGCTAAGTTAGAAACCTGTAACGTTGTGGCATATTTTAAACATCTGAGTGACTTAATACTATTTACAGAATTACTCTGCCATGCATTATGCTAATCAATTTCATTTGTTTTATATATTCAGAGGAAACATAAAATATTTAAGGGAGATCAGATAGGGAACAAAGCTGGAAATGAGGTTCAGTTATCTCAGTATCTCCTATCATTTTAGCACCCGTGAGACATCCACCCTGTCTCCAAATGCTCATCTAGCAAGGCATGGATCACTGGGAAGTCTTGGATTTGGCTGCCAGCCCTACTTGTGTAAGTTGGGTTACTTGTAGTACCTCAGATGACATTAGGTGTCGAGGTTTAAGCAATTCAATCTAAGTCAGAATGTCTATTAGAGTAGAAATAATAAAATTCTGTGCAAATGAAATCCTTATTAACTAAAATAACATTTTAACATACATTTTCTGTACTCCTTAAAAATATCTCATGAATACCTAGTGAGTTCTTCATGGAACTTGTGGCTTTATAAGAACTAAAATAAATATATAAAATCCTCTCAGTTCCTAAACATATCAAAATACAATAAATTTAAGTAAAGTCTCCTTAGCTTGATACAATCTTTGCCCTTCCATTAACAATCCAACATTTGAGACATACTCATTAGTTTGATATTTGAAGTTACAGTCCCAATAATGAATCTATTCACTTTTTTTGGTCTGTCCTTTTTGTTGTTGTTGAAATTCTTTTCCTGTGAGCTGTCTTCCTTTGAATAATGCCTGCTTGCTCTCTTGCAAAATAACGTACATGTTTATGAAACCTCATAACTCAGGAAATACGCCAAGCATTCACAATACAAAAATCTCACTAAATGGAAATAGACTTTTGATTTAAAGAAATGTGGCCATGAAAACACATTCTGACTTGTAAAAAGGAGGTTTCTTAGTTGTTATTTATTTTGTATTCTGAATAAACTTACAAAATAATTTATTTTGCAAGAGCTAAGTTGTGAGCTTTCAAAAACTGCTTCTGCGTTTAGCTTAATACCAGTGCTAAATATAGAATTAATGAACAAAGCAACTTAAGCTGTAGCCCTTCGTTAGGCTCTGGCTCCAAGATGTCTGAGCTACTCTAGCTTATTTACAATGGGAATAGAAGAAGATGAAAAATAAAGTTGTGCATGTATGTACAAATGAAATAATATATTCTACTTTGTATACAGATCAACTGAAGAATTTAAAGTACACAATATCAAGAGTAGTTATTAATTGCTATCAATTTCTTCAAAATACTTTGAAGGGCAAATGTTCCAAGAGTTTGCTATGGCATTTATTTACTGTGTTATAATCAAGCATGTGTGAACTCCATTTTGTTAGAGGGAGTGATAAGCAGAATATCTTTCTGATAAACAATCCAGGATGCAAATGAAAAGATTACATATTTTCTTTCTTCTCAAATTAAGAAAAGAGAACTGAAGAACATAGAATGGGCCAATGGTATACACCAGGTTGTGTTCATAGAAGTGGCATAAGGAAAGACAGGAGCACGTGACTTGCAGCAGAGGGCTACAAAATAGTTGGGACAGGGGATAGGCTGATCCACATGGCTTGTGAAGAAATGTTAAGAGAATGGGGCTTGTGTATCCTGGAGAAGGATATAAATGTTCTCAAACACTGTAACAGGATGATCAGGCAGTCTGTGGAACCTCCATCTTCAGGGATATTTAAAAATTGTCTGGATGTGGCTTTGAGCAACCTGTTGAACATGCTCTGAGAATGACATTAAACTAGATGACCTCTGGAGATCCTTTCTGATCTGTATGAGTCTGTGATTCTATCTTCAGCTTTAGGTCCCATAATCCTTCAGTGTTATGGGAGATTTTCATTTTCTTTCCTATTGCACTGAATAAATAAGGAAAAGAAGGCATAGAAATCTCAGACCAAAATGAGCTGTTGGCTACTCTTTTTCCTCTTCTTCCAGCTGCTTAAGAGGTAAATAATACAAATCAGTTTCCCTGTAAATTGATGGAAATTTTACAGACATTCCAGATCAACTCCAGATTAGCAGAAGAATTCTGCATTGTCAATTGCTTCAACATCAAGTGGACTAATTCAGTAAGCTACACCCAGGCAACTTAATTCTGACTGTACTTAGGTCAAATGTAGAAGGTTCAGCCCTAGGTAATAATACAAAGTATATCTTCTTCATGTATTGCGTGGTCTGCCTCAAAATTCTCTAGTTGCAGCAGTGCTTTCTTAAAAGTGCTCAAGTGAACTGCAAAGTAGTTTTTCTCAAGTGATGACATGGCTTGCAGTCTGTAGAGCAACAGAATCAATAGAGAAACCCTTATATTCCATGCGTTGAAACACAATAACTGTATATCTCAAAAAATAAATCTTCTGGAGTCAGGAAGAGAGCAAGAAAAGAGCAAGTCCTCAGACAAAGGAATATCATGTCACTCACCAATGCCTTAACCTCTAAGTAATATGAAAGAATCTTTTTTTTAACCATGAAGAACTGAGCAGTTCTTACCAAAAGTTCTTACCTCCTCTTTTCAGTGGTCAGTGGGGACAGGACAAGGGGCAATGGCCTTACGCTGGAGCACAGGAAGTTCCGCACCAACATGCGGAAGAACTTCTTCACGGTGCGGGTGACGGAGCACTGGAACAGGCTGCCCTTCAAATATGATGGTTCTTAATTTAGGAACGTAAGATGGGTTACATTAAGTTTTCATCACCTTAGCTCATTCTTATAAACAGATAGAAACATTTCTTACACAAGGAACATTTTTGTCAACAACCTGCACAGAAATTTACAGAAGCCAATGCTAAATATATAGCCCAAAATAATTAATAGGCAATGCTGATGAGAAGAATGTCTGAACTGCTATCTAAGAAGAACAGTAACGTGGGATGGAGGAGAAGACAGGCAGGACAGAAAGGGGGAAATTTAATTTCATTGTGAACCATGTTTGTAAGCCTTTATTTTAAAGTTGAAAATCTAAAAGTTTTACTCAAGTAATCATGTGTAAAACCTTAAAATAGATCATTTTGACCTAGACATTTCAACACCTTTCATAGCCAATATATCAATTTAGGCACTTTCAGAAGACAGTTCTCCCTACTTGTCTTAGGGTCTTGTTTCATGACTAGCATATGCTGAGCCAGGGCAGTGCCCATACTGACAGAAGTGATCCTGTCTTTTCTGCCTGTAGCCATATTTTCTTCCATCTGTAAGCAATAGTTACTGTAATGCTTTGAAAAGCATGAGAACAGTTTATCCATAAAGTCCAACTGCTTTCAAAACAATAAAAAAATATTTTTGAAGTGATTTACAGCAAGCTCACCTGCTTATGAATCTATTCCCTAAAGCATGTCTCTCAAAATCTAATTACTTCAATCCCATTGAAGCTTTTAAGCATACAAATATAGGTGAGTTTGGTGGAAGGATTAACACTATGGCCTCAAATATCCTTTGATGTTCATTTCTGTATTTCTGAAGTTATCCTCTCTTGAAACTGTTCATATGAGTTTTGATGAAAAGAAGTTTGGGAGAGAGAAGGGATTTTGATGTAAAATAGCAGTTGGGACATCACATATATGCTTTAACATTAACATCTTCAGTTCACGTCTTATCTTGCGTATCTCATTCTGTAATATTCCTGAGATACACATACCTTGTCATGATTTCTTTCCACATTTTAACTTTTAATGTCATCTATTTTTAATGATTCATGTATCATCCACATTACAAACTATATTTGATTAATATACAAGGATTGATCTAGAAGCAATGCCTCCCATTTTATTGTGTTGGCCCATGATGTCAGAGGCAGATATTGGTGATATGGCAGTAGAGGCTGAACCTTCCCACCAATATTCCATTACATTTTGTTGCCATGTGACAGATGGCAGCAGAGCAGCACTCTGACAAAATGGCATCTGACAGGGAAGAGGGTCTAAAGCAAAGGTGTGGAATTGAATTCCCTCATGTAGAAAAAAATGGCACCCATTAACATTCATTGATTCTTGCTGAACATTTATGGAGACCAAACAGTGAATGTGGACACAGTGAGGTGGTGAGTGATGTAATAGAAGACATTACTTTCAGAGTGACCTATGTATGTAATCTATTACTTCTTTCATTACCAAAACCAAATAAACAAAAAACAACCAACCAAACAAAAAATCAACCACATATATAATTATATGCAATAATTAGTAACTATATTACTGAACAGGACATGCACTGNAACATTTATGGAGACCAAACAGTGAATGTGGACACAGTGAGGTGGTGAGTGATGTAATAGAAGACATTACTTTCAGAGTGACCTATGTATGTAATCTATTACTTCTATCATTACCAAAACCAAATAAACAAAAAACAACCAACCAAACAAAAAATCAACCACATATATAATTATATGCAATAATTAGTAACTATATTACTGAACAGGACATGCACTGATTTATAAGGAAGAAATTCTTCACTGTGAGGGTGGTGAGACACTGGAACAGGTTGCCCAGGGAAGTCGTTGATGCTCCCTCCCTGGAAGTATTCAAAGCCAGGCTGGATGGGGCTTTGGGCAACCTGGTCTAGTGGGAGGTGTCCTTGCCCATGGCAGGGGGGTTGGAACAAGATGATCTCTAAGGTCCCTTCCAACCTGAACCATTCTATGATTCTATGATTCTATGATCATGACACAGGATTCAGAATAACATACATCCCCTTCATTGTATAGATAACCTCCTAAATTAATGTGCAGGTAAACTATTCAGGTTCAGCTTCTTTCTGTCCCTTTTAAGCTGTAACTGGCATATTTAACTTCCCGTTTTGATATAATATCTGCAGTTTTAATTGTATTGCTAAAATGATATTCCATATATATGCTTTATAGCATCTGCCACTGTATTCTTCAACATTGTAATTCAGCATACAGATGTCTAATTCATTATTTTTGTTCTCTCTCTCTTTAATGAGATCCAAGTGTCTTGTATAATCTCAAATAGTACATTACATGATTTCGTTATACATATCTTGATATGTGCAGAATTCAGCTGAAGTAGAATTAGAAAACAATAAATGTTCTCAGTCAGAAAGCACATTTTAAGTCCTTCCTTTTCTTTTGTGTTCCCTTCCCTTCCCCTCCCTTTCCCTTTTTCTTGCCTTATCTTGCCTTACCTCACCTCACCTCTTTTGCTTTGGTCATATTGTCCTTTGAGATGGCACAGCTTCTTTTCATATGTCCACCATTTCAATATTTTGAATGGCATTTATTTCTGGGAGATAAATTTTCATACAAAACAACATTCTTGAAGTACACGGGTTTTTGCCCCATTGTCTCTTTTCTCCTTTATGCTTCTGACCCTATCCCTATTCTTATTGTTTTGATATGCACAAGCCTTCTTAAAGATAAGGCAATTTACTCTACAAATGATTGGTTTTGTCACTATTAGCCTCAGGTTCTAAATGTCCACACAGAATATGATGGGCAGATTAGATCAGAAATTGATTTGAATTTAATTTAAAGTCCATAACAAGGAGTGAATTATGTTTTGAATCTATTTCATCCAACTTGTTTGTTCTGTTCTATTCTATTAAACTTCTCCAAAGAAAGTCTTCAGATTTTATCTCTACTGGGGCTAGTTTTTTACGGATTGTTTGTATTTGTGCTTATTATTCCTCAAGCTATTGTTCCAAAATATTTGGGTATAGATGACCTGTGACTTTCTCCCCTTTACAATTCTGGAGGACTTTATTCTCTGAAAAAGAACCTGAACTTGGTCATACAATCTCTAGAGAAAATAATAAAAGCTATATAGCTCATTTCAGCTTTCAACAACATTTGGGATGATCTACACTGAGCAACTTGCACTTGAGAAGTTTAAATGAGCACTTTCTTTCATCTCATACGATAATGAACTTTGTTCTTGAAATTGCTCCTTTTGCTGCAAGAAGTATTTCAAATGTTAAAGAGGGGATTTTAGGAGAATAAGAATTTCATTGCAAATCAAGGTGCATTGTACCTAAAGCTAAGTATATTATTTAAGGTCATTCATTGATAAAGGCTCCATAAAGGTAAGGTAACTTGAAATATATGGCCGTGTTCTGGCTATCCTACAAGTCCCAAAATCACAAAGGTAAAAAGCCCAACAGCAAGAAAACATGACTTGTAGGTTATTTCCCATGGCAAGTAACCTGCTACAGACCTGTGAAAGAATGGCTGCACATTTAATATCTTGCTGCCTTTCACAGCCATTTCAAATCTATAATTTTGAAGTTCTGGGATTTCTGGGTATTGCTGTACATACCAGCTGTTTTTGCTGTCATTTTATGACTCCCTTTTGAAGTTGTCATGTTTATTAGCTGACACTCATCATACTGCACTGCATGTTCTTGAAGCCAGAGAACATAAACAGCACTGGAAATCAATTTTCAGTATTATTTTACACAGTCAACTCTGCTACTTCCAGAGATCATCCTGTCTAAACTGTTTCCTTAGTCTTCTTTTCCTGCAAAGACAAATTGTCTTTCTGTTCCTTTTCAAATAACCTTCAGATTCCAGAATGAGTAAACCAGTAAACTACTGAAGCAAAAAGATTGTTAGACTGGAAAGAATCTGCAAGTAGTGAAACATTGTTTAATTGCAACTGTGCTATGGTAGATTTTGAACATAAGACAACACAGCTATGTGGTGTGGTTCTGTCTCCAAAACTTGCATAGAATAAATCTTGGCCATAAAAGACTATTTGAACAATATTGTCTATTTATGAAACAACTCTAAGTGGAAAAATATTTTTCAAAGAGTATCAACTCTGGAACTGTTAATGATGAATCAGGAAAATCTCTTGCATCATTTTTATTAAATACAAAATTTCAGCTTCAAACTCTTTAGTTGTATGTTTTTCTTAATTGACTATGATACAAGTTATCTATCCAATTTTGATATATTGATCGTAAAGGAGCATTACCAGATTTGGATGCCTTCCCATACCTGTGTTATACTGAGATGGTATAGCTCAGTTTACTTACATTGGCCAAATAATGGAATGATAAGAATTTCTGGAAAGAAAAGAATAATAAAAAAAAAAAAATCATCTTGAGTAATTAAGATAGCTGGATATATATATATACATATAAATGTAAGAAAAGTAGGGGAAAAAATAAAAAGTTTCATTAATATTTGTTGCAAAATTAATGTAATGATTATCTAAATATTTGTACGTATGTTAATGACATAAAAAAGAAGCTCATGTATTATCAATTGTATAACATTGATGTTTATTCATAGCAAAAAAAAAAAAAAAGGAAATCCTTACTATAGAAAGTTTGATACTGCGCTGATTTGAAAGGTAAATTTCTTGTTATGAAATTTCTTTCATCATCTTAATATTTTTTCCAACGCTCACTCAGCTGGTCAAGAGTTATTGACATAAGCGTTTGCAATAGTTTAAAATAGATTATTACTTCTCTTTAAATATTTTTCATTGCCTATTTGTTTTTTTCAAACAAGATTTAAACTTCCTCTTCGGTCGTAACCTGCTTGTCATTTTCAAAGATTAGGCTCAATTGAAATTGACCTATAATTCCTTACTTATTTTCATCTTCCTCTTTCACCTTTCCTAGCAACACAGTGCAGCATCAAACCAGACAGTAGTTCTTTCAAAATATTTCTGCAGACTGCAGCAGAACAATACACTTCCTCATAAGTAGCTTCCTTAGCCAAGTTTGATGATGGACCAGGAAATTAATACGGTCTACATACTAAGAAATATTTAACTTACAGTAGACTATAGCAATGGTCCCTGAGCAAGTTGCAGATAACTAAAATTGTGTTCTGCTAATGCAATATTGTAATGGTATTCAGTATATAATATAAAATGGTATATACTGTACACTGGTGTTTGGAATACATTATTATTAATTTTAAGAATGAAAAGAGTCCCAAAATAATCTAAAATTTTTAGGCATAAGCAAGATCTTCCTTTCACAGTTTTTGCAGTGGTGAGAAATTATTTTTTTCTGTATAAATATGATACTATATAAATGTTGATATGACATTCATAAAGTGAATCCTCTTTGACATGGCTCCTGACTTGAGAAATTCATATGAGTATTTTCTACATTCACACCACTCGGACACCTTCAGTAGAGAAATCTGTGCTGCAGAAATGCCACTAGAAATTCTTGACACAGTATGTCTGTATTATCAGTTTATTAACTAGAAATTGTTGATTGCATTGTAGAGAAAATGACCTTTTGCTCTTTGCCACCTTCTATCCATTCATTTTCAGGCTGAGTATAATTAAGTCTGGAGTTCTGACAAGCTCAAAATCCCATTCTAACTTACAATAGACTCAAAGAGTCTAAGCAGAACTGAAAGAAAGCAAGCTTGTGGGTTTTTTCCAGCACTGGTCCTTTCATTTAGCTTTCTGTGGCTTTCCCTGCCTTGTAGAAACCCCAAATCTGGATGTTCTAGGCATCCAGACTAGTTCTCATTTAATGAAATTGATAGCTGCCATGCCATAAAGATCTTCTTTATAACAGGGAGTACAGTAGCTGCAATGCGGCTTGAGCATTCACGAAGAAGAACCTCAGAAAAGCTATCTTGAACAGTAGTGTAGACATGACCTCTATTTGCTTGACATATATGAAATGTAAGGATAAAATAATAATTTGTAGTTCAAAGCATTTGCTGCTATAACAGGGACAATTTACAGTACTAACAGCAACAACAACAGAAACACAAAGTAACATTTGTCAAATTATCTCAGTCTTGAATTACCAAAATATACTTTCCAAATTATTCTGTAATTCTGTTCAGCCTTTAGCTTTTGTTTTGTGATTACCATCTGTGCTGTCAATTGTGACGTTTACTTTCTAACACGCATTCTTTATGCCTTTTGTGAAACAGCTTAATAGATTACACAGAACACATCTCTGTTAGCTTGCGTCTTCTGTTTCTTCAGTGTTTCTCCCATATAATATCTGCAACAAAATTCTGCTGTTTCTGTAGGACTACCTTGTGCGTATTCCACTCAAGGATTCTTTCCCTTTAGAACATTCTGAATAGCACTGATCATTTTAATTTAACAAAATTGCTTTAAAGATTTAACAAACAAAGGAAATTAAATAGCTTTGAGAAAACACTGGCTCTTCATATGCAGGCTGATCAAAGTTCTGTGGAAGAAGCCTTGCTTACAGAAAGAAAATCAAGACGTATCTATACAGCAATGAAATCCCTTTTGGGTCATTTCCAGGTGAACAATATAGTCTGAAATTATCCTTCATATTATCAATGTTTTACTGTATAGTTTATTTTAGAAATATTAGAATTTTGATCATAGGAAGTGATTGAAGACAGCAATACCAGTTGCATCAGTATTTCTACTAAATACAGAGATCGATAAATAGATAAATAAATAAATAAATATCCTCCATACTGGGAAAACTATCTTCTTACCTTTCTGTCCTCAAATACAGTGTTTCATGAGTTATTTTGACCTCTGTTATTCTGGAAATAATCAGATTTCAAGGTGATTTACAGAAATTTCATGTATTTCTCAAGTATCCTTTGCTGTGCAGTGTGAATTATTGACATGCCCAAGGCCTGTCACTATGGCTATTTCACTCAGAGTAAATAGCTGATGATGTGCTTATGTGTACAGACAGCAGACAGAAACGGAAACAACAAGATGATGATAGCAAGATTGTGATGTTGAATCTGAAGACTGAAAACAACAGAAGAAAGACTGTCACACATGGTAAGCAAAAAAGTGTGTAAGCAAACAAAACATTGGATGGATTTGAAACAGTGTTCTGATTGATGAAAATAGAAGAAAAATATTTTGAAATTTTCAAAATTAGATTGTTTCATTATGACTTCTGAAATATGGGTCCTCTATCCTATTTTTCTCATGTTCATGACATTCAGTATTATTTTCCAGAGGAACTACAGAAACACTTGTAGTCCACAACAGAATGAATGCTGCTTGCCTCTTTTTTCCCCCTAGTGTTGGCATAATTTTACACTTCAGAATTTAGTGATGCTTTTTGTAATTCTCTGCTCTTAAATGCTATTTTGGGAGGGCAAGAATCTCTTATGTGTCTTCTAGCATAACTGTTAGCCCCATATAGAATTCTCAGACATCATTAGGGCAAAAAATTCTATGTTTATTGTCAAATAAAGCTATTTCCTATGAAATCTTTGGTTTTATTTTTTATGTTTATGTTGTGTATCATGGAGTAAGTTTCTTTTAAGGTAGTTCTTCAGAACAGTGCCTTTCAGATGCTAGAATTCTCAGACACAGAAGCTACTGAATAGAATGACAGAGTCATAGAATTATTTGGGTTGGAAGGAACCTCAAGAATCACTAAGTTCCAACCCCTCTGCCCCAGGCAGGGTTACCAACCTCTAGATCTAGTACTAGATCAGGTTGCCCAGGGCCCCATCCAACCTGAACACCTCCAGGGACGGGGCAGCCACAACCTCTCTGCCTGTTCCAGAACCTCACCACCCAGAATAAAGACAATGTTCTTCAGATTTGGGTCCAGAGGGGCAATTGGATACTGGACTAAAACCAGACTCTAGATATGAAGCATTTTAATGCTTTTTCTTTGTTTTCTTCTGCAGTTGCATATAATGATGAAGTTAGTTGTCATTCATTCTGGTTGATGTACCATTATTTTCAACCATTGCTTCTGATACCAAATTGAGATTTTATAATTGCATATCTTAATGAAATATGTCTTGTAAATTAATCTCTCCACTTTTCAATGTGCACTAAAACTGGGGAATTTAAGAAACAGAAAACAAGACAAAACACTATAAACATCTCCTTTCAAAAAGAATGAGTTCGAGTGGCCTGATCTTACATCTTACATCTGTTTTGGAGATTGTTTTGTTCCAGCGATTGACCAGTGCAGCAGATGTTTAAAACGTACGTTGCTATTTTTATTTTTAATTGTGTGCCAAAAAAGCTAGTGTGTCTTTAATGAAACAATGCACAAAAAAAATACAAAGCTCTATATGGCAAATAATACATCATCGTAATTCAATTCCTTAGACATTTTTCAACGCTGCTCATCGAGTTTATTATCACAAACAAAGTTTGGACAATTCCTGTTTTGAACGCTGTGTTGGCTTACACATAATAGAGTAAGAAATCTCAGTGATGTAATCCCACAGGAAACATCTTTTTACTTTTGAAGTAATGCAAATAATATTCTGTGTTGCATTAAATTAGCATGAAGCTGATAAAGGGTAAAACCTATCAGCTGTATCATTTTTAATTTCGCTGTTCACTGGTAGCACTAGCAGTTGCAGTAGCAAATTCTGAATGATAAACCTGATGAAAAAGTCCTTTAATAAAAGCTTTATATCTAACAATTGTCCTATCATGCTAGAAGACAAAGAAAACTGTAATAATCCAGTAAATCATTATGTATTCTTATTGATTAAATGAAATGTTAAATACAAAAATACCAGCAATCTTTAGGGTAACTAATTATTTTGAGGGTATGTTCTCCAACACTGGGAGAAAGTAGTGTCTTATAGTGTCTACATCACAACTAAATAAAGTTATGTATGTTGACAGACAGGTTTTCTTGACTAATCAGCAAGCTGTATATATTTTTAATGTAGGTCTTATATTTATAGATTTTAGCTTCGCTGCCTGCCTGGTATCAAATACTGTGCATTTTTCTTCCCAGACTTAAAATTGCTTTGAGTAGGAATAAATGAGGTTGTCCTTTCCTGAATTAGTTAATGTTCTTTGAACTTTGTACCAGCTACACCTTCTGGCATTTAAAGTTTGGGTCCTGACTCTTTCCTATCCATTCCTTGCCAAATTTATATCTTGCCCATGGTGAAAATGGAGGAACTCTTTTCCTAATGTTCCAAGCCAAGAAGGGGATCATAAATAAACACTCCTTTCCTTAAATATCCTTCTTAGACAAAATGGTATACTTGTTCAAACATGCTTTCATTAAGTTATGTTAAAAGTGTCACCATCAGAAACCTCCCATGTATTTTTCTTCTAAGCCATTTTATAAGGTCGAAATACTTCACTTCTTTTCTCCATCTTCTATCTCTCTGCTTCACCAGGTACACTTTCCTTGATTTTTCTGAAGAAATAACCTATGTTTAGGCAGTTTCATCTTAAACCACCATGATTGCCGTTCCTCTGCAATAGCTGGGGACTAGAATATTTCTGTCTTGCACTCCCATGTAATGAGAGAATTTATAATCATAGAATCATAGAATAGCCTGGATTGGAAGGGACCTTGATGATCATCTACTTCCAACTCCCCTGCCATGGGCAGGGTTGTCAACCACTAATTAATATGATGGACAGTAGATAATATGGTGGACGGATAAATGAGATCCACCCTTTATTTATAAAATAAATAAGGTATAAAGGACAAAAAATATTAATCGTAAAAATTAAAGCTGCCGGTGGACCAACATCTGGTCCTCTGTATTTACATGGAAATATATACTTTTTTAGCAGCGTTCCCCAGAGGTTGGTGCTGGGTCCAGTCTTGTTCGCTGTTTTCATCAACAACCTTGACAACAGGATAGTGTCCACCCTCAGCAAGTTTGGTGATGATACAAAGCTGCGAGGAGTGGCTGTGCTGCCATTCAGCAAGACCTGGACAGGCTGGAGAGTTGGGCAGAAAGGAACCTGATGAGGTTTAACAAAACCAAAAAGTCTTGAACCTGGGGAGGAATAATCACATACATCAGTACAAGTTGGGAGATGACCTGCTGGTGAGGAGCTCTGCAGGGAGGGACCTGGGACTCCTGGTGGACAACAGGTTAGCCATGAACCAGCAGTGTGCCCTGGTGGCCAAGAAGGCCAGTGGTTTCCTGGGGTGCATTAAAAAGAGCATGGCCAGCAGGTCAAGGGAGTTGATCATGCCCCTCTACATTGCCCTGGCCAGGCCTCAGCTGGAGTACTGTGTCCATTTCTGGGCTCCTCAGTACAAAAAAGACAGGGTTCTCCTAGAAAGAGTCCAACGGAGGGCCACAAAGATGATAAATTATTCCCCTCATGAGGAAAGGCTGAGTGACCTGGGTCTGTTCAGCCTTGAGAAAAGAAGACTGAGAGGGTATCTTATCAATGTCTATAAATATCTGAAGTGTGGGAGGCAAAGGGATGAGGACGGACTCTTTTCAGTGATGTGTGATGACAGGACAAGGGGAAATGGTGAAAAACTGGAGTATAGGAAGTTCCACACAAGTATGCATAAGAACTTCTTCATGGTGAGGGCAAGGGAGCACTGAAACAGGCTTCCCAGGGAGGTAGTGGGATCTCCTTCTCTGGAGGTATTCAAGACACGTCTGGACACGTACCTGTGCAACCTGCTGTAGGGAGCCTGCTTTGGCAAGGAGGTTGGACTTGATGATTTCTAGAGGTCCCTTCCAACCCTTACAATTCTGTGATTCTGTGATTTAACAGCTGAACAATACAGAGAGTGTTATATCATTCAGAAAATGCACTGCTCACTAGGATGTTTAAATGGAAATGCAGGAATATAGAAGTAGAATTTAACGCCTAAATTTCAATCAAAAAACCTACTAAAAATCCACAAATCCTCATCTTCAGGTAGTAGATCTTGACATTATTTGAAGAAGTGTGCTTAGGCTTGAACATGCATGGCAGACAGAGACTTGGTCTTTGCTTCTGAGTCGTAGCTGTATTGTATTCCATGACTGCCTACTATGAAATGTATAGCAACTCTGGGAGCAGGACCAAGATACACAGTGAAAATCAGTTGCTTTCTGGAGCTCAATTTTATTTTGTATGCTCAAATCTTTCATTACCAATTCCACTATGGCTTGACTTGACAGTAATAGAGATGGTAAATGGTGTGGACTGAATAAATAGAAGTTGGTTATTATCCTTTGGTCCTTTGTTGACCATATTTGCAAGAAAATTAATGAATTAGAAAATGAAAGTTATTTTTACAAAATTGTTTATGCCAGCAGTAGGGAAAAACATCTACGAAGGTTTCACCATATTTAGAACTTTTCCTCAGCTGTCATAGTCATTTTAGTATAGAATAACTGCAACAGCAACAAGCTTTCCACAGAACTCTTTTGACCATTTGATAATTTATCTTGTGCTCACTATTATTCAATGTGTGTCCCAGTACATTGTTTGCTACTTATTCAAGCATTGTTATGAAAACAAAATATTTTTTTTCCTGTGAAACTTATCTCCGCTGTTATTTTACCATTAGTCTGTGAAATGGACTGTTATAATCTGTCTCAAAATGCAGAACTAAAAACACTAGCTAAGTGTACTGCCTGTTGATGTGGAATAACAACGACAAACTCTAAAAAGTTGCAAGAAGTGAGGTTGCATTCCTTCTTCCCTATGATGAGTAGTAGTATCAGTTTCTGATTCAGAATAGCAGAAATTGCATAATCTAATGGTGCAAATACTGTTCTTTCTGTGTGTGGATGAAAGCCTGGGATCAAATCTCATACTGATACACAGAGCTGTTCTCTTTCTTCAAAAAGGAGCTCTGATCATGGTCTGGTTTAGTTAAATTTTAAGCTTCTTAGAGTATGAATTATTCTGTCTTTTGCACATAGCTAAGGACAGAGTCAATATGCAACAAATGATAACATTTTATTTACATTCTACCCTTTTTGCTTAAAACTAGAATGTTAGATAGAGTTCAGAAAGTGCATGTGCAGGTGCAACACAGGTGAAGTAGTTTCATTGGCATCATCACATTTTGATCTTGTTTTATATAACAAATTAAAACCAGACTTTTTGTGAAGCATGAGAGATAGAGCATTATAGATCTTAGAATACATTTATTCTTTTCTTGTGAATCACAGAATCACAGAATGGTCAAGGTTGAAAGGGATCTATGGAGGTCATCTCATCCAAGCAAGGCCACACAGAAGAGGTTGCTCAGGAAGATGTTCAGATAGCTTTTTTTCCAAGGGGGAAGAATGCACCTCCTCCCTGGGTAGTTCTCTGTCACCCACACAGCACATAAGTGCTTCCTGATGTTTAGACAGAACTTCTTGTGTTCCAATTTGTGCCCACTGCCTCTTGTCCTGGCACTGGGCACCACTAAGAAGAGCCTGGCTCCACCTTCTTTGCACCCTCCCTTTGGGTATTTACACATATTGATAAGATTCTTCCTGATTCTCCTCCAAGCTGAACAGTCTCAGCTCTCTCAGCCTCTCCTTATAGGAGAGATGCTTCAGTTCCTTGGTAGCCCTATGCTGGATTCTTTTTGAAATGTCCAGGTCTTTCCTATACCCTGGCCCCCATAACTGGACACAGTACTCCAGGTGCAGTCTTACAAATGCTAAGCAGAGGCAAAAGTTCACCTCTCTTGATCTGCTAATGATACTTTGCCTAATGTAGGCAAGAATACTGTACCTTCTTAGAGGCAAGGGCACATAGCTGACTCATGTTCATCTTGGTGTCTATCATGACTCCTAGGTTCTTTTCTGCAGAGCTGCTTCCAGCTGGGTGGCCCCCAGCCTGTATGGTTTATCCCCAGGTGCAGGACTCTGCATTTCTCCTTATTGAACTCCATGAGGTTCCTGTCAGTTCATCTCTCTATCCTGTCAAGGTCCCGCTGGATGGCGTTCTGGTGAGTCAGCCATTCCCTCCAGTTTCATGTCATCCACAACTTTACTGAGGATGTACTGTACCCCATTGTCTAGACTGTTGATGAAGATATTAAACAGAATTTGAGGCAGTATTGATTAGATATATGTCATGCACCTGATTACATGTAAAATAATCAAGTTGTAACATCTGGTTATGACTTTGCTTAATTTGAATTAAGTGAATGTTTTCCTTGATTGACCAGACTGAATAATACTCGTGCACTTCACATTGACTAAAATCAGTGCTCCCAGGACAGCATCATGTGAGTTTGTTCTCCAAATCAGACTAGCAAAATGCTGCACTGCTCTCACACTTGACTACTCCATTTTCGCATGTTCAATTTGGCAAATCTCAAAAGGAACTCTGAAAGTTGTCTGTCCCATAAAATGTTAACTAGGCCTCTCACCAGGAAAGGTGTTCTGCTATAATGTTCCAAAATGATGGAAAATAAAATGGACCAGGAAACCACATGTCCTGGATAAACAACAATTTTCACTCGAGATTGCTTATAGGCATGCATGGTACTAGAAATTTTACACTCATTTTGAATAAATATGTACTGTTGTAAACAAGCGAAAAACTGCCTTTGACCTAGTGCTTAAACCCGATCTTAGTGTATTCTGAAGTTAAGTACAACATACTTCAGGACTTTAAATAGTATTCAGATAACACAACAAGTAAAATCACTCATACTAGTAAGAAAGGTTTCTAGGAAGGAAGGTTCATATAATGTGTGTCTGAGAACAGGTAAAATTCTTACAAAAAAAAATTATTTTCCCCAAATGCACTCAAAGTAGTTTATAAATACTAAAAATGGATGGGTATATGCTAAGAATAAATACCAGATCCAAATTTTGTGTAGTTTGAAGATATTTCTTGATGATATAAGAGCAAAATTATTATAGCTAAAAATCATTATTATTATTCAATTACTGATTTAATTAATTATTAGTTACTGAATATTTATTAACATTTTCACTAAATAGCTATTTTTTCACCTTTCTACTTGTTTTCTCCTTTCAGTATTCTTGTGCCAAACACTTCTCCTTTTCAGGGGGTAACGTAATGAACAGTAGCACTTACAGTAATACCATCAGTTCCAAAACAAAGTAATACCACTGATTCCATGAGCAGCTGAAAAGACCCAGAGCTACTGGGATGGTGTATCAAGAAGATGCTTAACAATTACGGAAACTACTCTCTTCTGTGGTGGCTGCTGTTAACTTGTCTGATCTTAAATTTTATTGTTAATTATTCATAGGATCATAGAATAGTTTAGGTTGGAAGGGACCTTAGAGGTCATCTTGTTCCAACCCCCTTGCTATGGGCAAGGACACCTTTCACTAGACCAGGATGCCCAAAGCCCCGTCCAGCCTGGCCTTGAATACTTCCAGGGAGGGGGCATCCACTTCTCTGG
Source organism: Penelope pileata (assembly GCA_013396635.1). Lineage (NCBI taxonomy): Eukaryota > Metazoa > Chordata > Aves > Galliformes > Cracidae > Penelope > Penelope pileata. The sequence continues at coordinate 209,008 of WBMW01006246.1, read as the reverse complement.
ACAACCTGTTCCAGTGTCTCACCACCCTCACAGTGAAGAATTTCCTCCTTATATCTAGCCTAAATCCAGCCCTCTGATCTTCTTCGTGGCCCCCATTTGGACCTGCTCCAACAGCTCAACATCCTTCTTATGTGCTGGAGGTCTCAGAACTGGACACAATACTCCAGGTGAGGTCTCACGAGAGCAGAGTAGAGGGGCAGAATCACC
>WBMW01006246.1:116077-208492 GCA_013396635.1 Penelope pileata | reverse complement strand
TCTTTTTTCCCCTTCTTGAAAATGGGGGTTATGTTTCCCCTTTTCCAGTCAGTGGGAACTTCACCAGACTGCCATGACCTTTCAAATATGATGAATTAGCAACCTCATCCGTCAGTTCCCTCAGGACCCATGGATGAATTTCATTGGGACCCATGGTTCTTAAGATGGTATTGAAACTGATCTTCACTTACAGTGGGTGGATCTTCCTTCTCCCAGTTCTTACCTTCTCTTTCTGCAGCTTAGGCAGTGCAGCTTCACCCTTGCTGGTGAAGACTGAGGCAAAGAAGTCATTGAGCACCTCAGCCTTCTCCACATCCCTTGCGACCAGGTCACCAGTTTCTTTCCGGAGAGGGCCCACATCTTCCCTAGCCTTCCTTTTATCAGTGAAATACCTGTAGAAATTCTTCTTGATCCCCGTTATGTCCCTGGCTAGATTTAATTCTGTCTGGGCTTTAGCTTTCCTAACCTGGTCCCTGGCTGCTCAGACAGCCTCTTTGTATTCTTCCCAACTAACCCGTACTTGCTTCCACTCCCTATAGACTTTCCTTTTGCACTCCAGTAGGTCCAGGAGCTTCTTATTCATCTATGGAGGCCTCCTGGCATTCTTGCCGGCCTTCCTCTTGTTTGGGATGCACTGCTCCTGGGCTTGGAGGAGATGGTCCTTATTTTTACTAACCATTTAACATTTATCTGCATTCTGAGATCTTTGCAAATCGTTGCAAGTTCAGCCATTTCTTTAACAGTTTCATTAAAAATGTGGTAAGAACCATTCCTTTCCCTTCTCTTCTGTTAAGGTGACCTAACCCTATTATATTAGTGACATGTCCAGTGTTTAAAAGCACGTTGAGTGCTCATGTCATATACAAAAGTCAAACTGTATGTTCACAGAAGTTCAATATAGGATCTCAATTCAAGCCCATTAAAGCAGTGAAATAACTCGGTAACAAAAAGTACTGATGTCAGTGACCATGGAAAAAGCCAAAACACAAAAAATGTGTTTATTACAGTTCTGCTGTATACAACGTTAAGGTACATTCATTGCAGTGAATGCAAGTAATGGACAATGGAAACCCATAACAATGTACTTAGCAGTGAGCACAGTTCTCACAGTGTAAGTGAGGTTGAGGGAGCAATTTGACAAAGAGGAAGGTCATACAGCTGAGGATTATCAGCTTGCTCTTGCAAGCAAAGAAGGATGTTTGATAGAATGTGCATGGCAGATTGTGTCTCCTGTTAATAGAAAGAAAAAAATGAGAGATAGAGGGAAAGGTAGAGTAATAGAGTGATTTAAAGAAGGTGAATGTTAAATTAAATTAGGGGAGACAGAGACCAGATTGAAGAAAGATAGAAATCAAATTCTGACTGATGAAATGGAAGATAATTTTGGTGGCAGTATCTCTGACCTCAAAAGAAAGAATGACGCTGATGAGAGATTTAACTATGATGCATTGGTTTCCTCCTTCAGTTTTGGAGTTCCTTCAGGAACTAAAAGACAATTGCATCACATTCTAGTAAGGCACTGATATGAGGAATAATAAGTGAAACAAGTTAAATACAACACCAAGTTCTCAAGTCTAGGTTATTTAATTAAGGATTTGAAAGTTCTCTATAGGCCTGACATTTCAGAGTGCAGGTTTTGCTAAGTAGTTAATTTACATGGAGACCTACACACTGTGCCAGTTAGGAATGATGAGGGTAGAGATATATTGGACATCCCAGTATCTGGTAGAGCTGTAGGGGTATGTGGGTGCATGTGGGTACGTGCGTGTGTGCAGGTGCACGCTTTTAATCTATTCATGAACCAGAGACAATAGGTATCTATCTACCTATCTTATGTTAAATAATAAAATGCCAATGCTTACTATGTATGATATTTTTTTAACTCTCAGAGAAACAAACGTTTACTTGTAGCAACCAAGTTGTTCAGCAATAGCTCTGTCATGCTATAATTTTTACACATAAGATGTATGTTATTTGACTGCACTAGAGGCCATTTAGTTTTCATGAAACAGGAACATACAAGTTATTCAAATATATAACAAGTTGGAAGTCATATAAAAAAATAGATTTTTCAGAGTTATATAAAAGGGCAGCTGTCCTGCAAGTACTAGCTACAGTATCTCTTTATTTTTTGACATAATACTTAGCGTATATCCAGACTAATAATCCTTTCCTTTTTGTTTGCCACTTGCTTTTAACTTTTGGCTTTGTAATCAGAATGCAAATTTTCCTTCTGAATGACTCTTGAAAGAGAAGGAAAAAAAATCAACAAAAAAGATAAAAGCAAACAAGCACTACATACCTTCATTGCTTGCCAATATCACATTGTGTTTTACATTTAATTTTTTCAGGCTCTTATAAAGACAGATAGATACGTATCAGCAGAAAAATATAGTTCCTAACTCTGAAAGCCAATGATGCAGATAATAGAGAATCAGAATCTCTTTGCAAAATGTGCACTGTCCTCATTGTTAGAACCAGATGTTTGCAAAACCATGAAACTGTACCGTAAAACAAATAAACAAACAGCTTGAAGGAAAGATCTCTTTAGCTAGATTTATTAAGCAAGGTCTTCAACATGCCATATGGCAGATTAGCTCTTCCAAGAGGCACAGATCTGTGGATGAATGTATTGAAGTGTGCTGACCAGCACTAGTGGAAAAAATGATGCCAACCAGGGGAAAAAAATGCTTTCAGCAGTACTTTTCACTAGTGTCTCTTGTGATGCATTTCCAGGTAGTATATTTTGCCACAGTATCCTTTCAATCAAACCAGTGATCTCCATTTAGCCTGCTGTCTAGAGGAATCTCTGGACATCCCGGTTACAAGAAATTGAGGGCATTTATAAGACTCATCATGTTATCTAAAACAGCTTGCTTTTATCATAATATTTCAGGAAATCCAAACAAAAGGATTTGTAAAGGTTTTAAAAGGCATTATTCAAGTAAATGGAAAAAAAGGCAATGCATACATTGTTTAAAGTACTGGGGGAATCAACACAATTTGTCTTACCTGAAAGTAACTGAGCATAGTTGTTTTTTGCCCATTAATGTTTTCTCTCATCCAGGAATAAATGCTTGTATTGCAATGATTTCTGGCAGAGCACTGTACTTCCCTTTCGTTACAGAACTATAGGATTTTATCAGTACTTTCTTTCAGGAGTTAAGATGAGGTGTAATATGTGTGCTGAACGCATCTTCAGAAATGTTAACTACAGTTTTACCCTCTCTCTACAAACTGCCAGATATTATTTTGTGTTATTTAAATGCCCTTTTTATTACAACATTTTCTCTCAATGCTGTATTACTTGACACATTAGCTAGGCATTGAAGAAACTAAAAGGAAGTACTTGAAAGATGCAAGCTTGCCTTCACTAAAGGGTTGATCTTGCCTGTAAAGGCAGCAGCAAAAGGAAACTGGAGGTTTAAATTTCTTCTTTTCAGAAAAGTTACTGTTGCCTGTAGGATTTCATCAGCTTTAAATTCAAGAATATGTCTATATATATATAGATAAATTGAATGCACTATCATCAAATGGAATTTATTGTCCATAATATCACCAAGCCAAAAATAGCAAAATCTAGAAATCTGGACATTTATATGAACAACAAAATTCATAGTTCTGATATAGATGTCTGAGGGAATATAAATGTTATTTTCTTCTTTTTATTTCACTTTCCCTTGCCTTCTTTCCTCCCTCCCTCCTTTCACTTTCTCCCTTCTTTCACATCCTCTTCCCCTCTCTCTTTCTCATACTTTTCCTCTCCCTCCCTTTCCTTCCTTCTCTTTTCCTCTCCCTTCCTGTCTCCATCCCTGTCTCTCTTTATGTATTAACAGCTGTTAATACATATTACAAAAAAAATTTCCCTGATGATATGATAACTCTTATGCTAAGGAAGAAAACATATTCTCAAATGTACTCCTTGGTGGATATATTTCTCTAAATTTAGAGTTTAAACAAGTTGTTTTGATAAAAACGTATACTCGATTTTAGATATCCTTCACATATTTGTCATCCAAGCAGATCTTGACCGTATTTGGAGAAAATATTTGTGAGATTAAAAAAGAAGCTAATGTAAATAACTACAAGGCTCCATTTTGTTCATTTCTAGTCTGTCATAGTGAAGTAATTGTTCAATCACAGAATCACAGAATTGTAGGGGTTGGAAGGGACCTCTTGAGATCAAGTCCAACCCCCTTGCCAAAGCAGGCTCCCTACAGCAGGTGGCGCAGGTACGCATCCAGACGTGTCTTGAATACCTCCAGAGGAGGAGATCCCACTACCTCCCTGGGAAGCCTGTTCCAGTGCTCCCTTGCCCTCACCATGAAAAAGTTCTTATGCATATTTGTGCATATTTATGCAACTTCCTATGCTCCAGTTTTTCACCATTTCCCCTTGTCCTGTCATCACACATCACTGAAAAGAGTCCGTCCTCATCCCTTTGCCTCCCACACTTCAGATATTTATAGACATTGATAAGATACCCTCTCAGTCTTCTTTTCTCAAGGTTGAACAGACCCAGATCACTCAGCCTTTCCTCATAAGGGAGGTGCTCCAGGCCCTTTATCATCTTTGTGGCCCTCCGTTGGACTCTTTCTAGGAGAACCCTGTCTTTTTTGTACTAGGGAGCCCAGAAGTGGACATGATACAGTCTTCTTGCTCCTTTCTAAAAGGGCTTCTCCATCAATAAAGATAATAATAGTTGACAAAAATACTGTCCAAAAAGTAATTTTTATTTACCCTTTGAGAATTATTACGATGTACTTGTATAGTGTTATTTTCAGGAAGAACATTGTGCGCATAAGTTTGCAAGCAGTTAGCTCTTTTTCCTCTCAAGGAAGAAGAAGTCACTTGAAGATCTTAATCTTAGACCTCTTTACCGTCAATTTCCAAAACCAAGCAAGAAAAAAGGATTTCCTGGACTCTATATTTTTGAGATTTTTAACCTTGATATCTTCAGTGATATATACAAAGATCAATTATTAATAATTCTGTCACAAAAATGCTTAGAATTATGACACATTTACATGTTTTTTCCATAGTAATTGATATTTCCCTAGAAGCAGCACTGTTGGAATTTATGAGTTAGTAAATGAAGAAAAACAAATAGCAAATTAGTGGTAATATAAACTTACTGTTAGTTTTGCCACTGGCAAATAGTGTTTTCAATACTGGCATCAGGATCGTTAGCCTTTATATAATGCATCTGTGATACTGAGTTATATCCTGAGGGAGCATTACTCTATAGTCTTCCCTTAAAGCAGAGCTTTACCAAATAAAACCTTTTCTTATTGCTGTTTTGTTGGTGGTAATTGTGATTGTAATGGATTTGGTGTTTTTTTTCTTGTGTTTTGGTATACGAAATCTGAGATGCTCAGATCTTCAAACTGCTAGCCAGTCTTATTCGTTAGTTATAAATACTATCTGAAACAATCAAGGAACTCATAAATCCTTTGGAAATGAGCAGCCAATGTAATCTGTAATTTGTTAGATGTTACGGCTTTGTTCATTCATTTCATTAGGAAAGATCTAAAATGCACCACCCTTCCCTTTTAGGTCCAGAGCCTCTCCAGCTATTCATGGAAATGATTTGGTTGTTTTTGAAGCTTCCAGCTAGTAGCAGAAAGCTGAATTTATGTGTGAGCCCACCAAACTGAGTTTGTAACAATGTTAGTTGTTAAATGGAAGGCAAGGTAATGATGCTTCCTATTTTCTAAGAAAATCTGAACTTTCAACTAAAATTTAACTGGTCTAATCATGGCTCTATGGATATAACCAATCTGAAACCCTATTGCCAATTCATGATTGCCAAAAGGCTGATGTAGGTGCATGTTAATTGGCTGGAATTAACACATTAGAAAAATAAATACAGAGGCAATTCAGTCTGTGCTTTTGATTTAATGGGTTTGCTTTGTTGTCAAATATGAAAAACTCTTTAGGCCTTAGAAAGGCATGTTTTTATTAATGTCTGTATTTAACATGAATTAATATCCTTACATAATAATATTCATCATTTTAATTAAGATTTTCATATTTATACCTGCAATTACAATTCCTTTAGTTGAAGTAAAGAGATGATTAAGACACTCATACTTCTTTCTCTCCTGCTGGACATCTGAGTTGGGCACAAGTCTTGTTATTAGCCAATATTATCTATCTAAAAGCTTAGGTACCTGATGTTATTTAATCATCTAGACTCTCTCCACAGAGAATTGAGGAAGATATACATCTCCAGAGGGTGATTCATTTTTCCTATCATAGAAGTCTGTATAAAAATCAGACATACTGCAAATGTCTCACAGCTGATTAAGAGAGTGTCTGGATGACAGACTTGGACCAAACACTTTTCTTTCAGAAGACTGAGGGTTGGTGAAATTACTTTTATGTTTTCTGTCTACAAGCACAATTAATTTTACGTTCACAGTAAGGTCTATCAAAGTTTTGAAGTTCAGACAAAAAGTTTCAAAATACAAGGTTTATTGTGGTAGACTTCTGTAAACCAGTATACTTCCTTTGAGCATACATGCATCCCCCGCAAAAATCTAAACAACCTTTACATATATTTATATATTTGGAGAAGAACTTCTGTGGAGAACTTTGACTTTTCCTTTCCTGATTGATCCATCAAAGTTTTATTCAATAGCTCAAAGTTTTTCTGCAATGTACAGTACACCTCTTCCAACATACTAATAGACTTCAATATACTACTTTATTCTTGAAAATCTCATAGACTGTAGTCAAGTTTGTTTTCTTGCAGATGTTTTCTGACAGAATGGATGAAGATGGTTTGAATCTCTAGGCTAGAACTGTCTGAGAAGGGGCTGCTGTCACTTTTACAATTGATGTCAAAATATGTAATTTGATCTCTAAAGATGGTACTTCATCTGTATAGTCTTGGAAAAGTGTCATTTCGAATAAATTTTTACTTCCTTTACGTGAGAACTTGGATCTGTCACCACTTTTGGAAATGTAATAAGTGAGTCCTTAATGCTACAGTATGTTAGTATCTGCCTCTTTTGTATCTCACATTTATTAGATAATTCCTGCTCTATTAAGATTACATCTTTAAAATTGATAATTAGCAACTGGAGAAAGCACATCAGGAAAGTGTCTGAATCTATGCTTACCTCTTCTGATATAGTCTTAGGGATTCATTTGTGAACATGACATGTTCTGGTTCCTAGAAGTCTCCTGCTACACAGAGCTGGAGATGCATAGCCTTTTTTTTTCATTCTTGCCCATTTCCTTTTTTTTTTACTATGAAGATTAGCCAGAAGAATTAAAAGCATTTGGGTAATTCCCCCACCCCATCTTGCTAGAGGTTGAAATTTATATTTCCTGGGAAACAAGAATTAAGAATCTTATTAACTTCAATTTTAGCCATAGTATTTCTGCCAATTTGAGAAAAAGAAGAGAACTCATGCAAAAAGCATCCAGCTATCAATTAGGTTGACATTTGTAACTATGAATCTTTTCAGTCTTTCATTCTTTAGATGTTCACTGCTGATAGAATTAGCTGGGCTGTACTCTGTGCTTTTAAGGATGTCTAGTTTTAATAACATTCAGAAAAAGTTAGAATATTTGTTTTGTTTTTAACTTCTAATTGTAGCAGGGAGTAAGAGAACATTCTGATATGCCAAATATGTATTCATTCACATTGTCCTAAAATAAATGTAAATTAGAATGTAAAGGTAGAGAGAATTCTTAGCGTACATCCAAAGTTTTAATTTAAGCATGAAATATAAAATGGAGCAGAAGGTGTGTACAAATCCTGAGTCCTGACTACATGAACTCAGTGTTAAGGTTTAAATATGGTCACCACCATATAGATTTAAGTAACATTTTCAGTGGTTCCAGGAGAAGAACCACTAAGTATTACAGAGTCACAAAACTGTAGGAGGTGCAAGGGACCACTGGAGGTCTTCTAGTCCAACCTTCCTACTAAAAGCAGGTTCTCTACAGTAGGTTACACAGGAAAGCATCAAGGTGGGTTTTGAATATCTCCAGAGAAGTAGACACCACAGTCTCTCCGGGCAGCTTGTTCCAGCACTCTGTCACCCTCAAAGTAAAGCTTTTCCTCACGTTCGTACAGAACTTCTTGTGGACCAGTTTGTGCCTGTTGCCCCTTGTCTTGTTGCTGTGTACTACTGAAAAGAGCCTGGTCCATCCACTTCACACCCACTGTTTAGATATTTATATGCATTGATAAGATTCTCTCTTAGTCTTTTCTTCTCCAGGCTGAACAGCCTCAGTTGTCTCAGCCTTTCCTCGTAAGGGAGATGCTCCAAGCTCCGAATCATCTTTATGGCCCTCCACAAGACTCTCTGTAGAAGTTCTTTCTTGAACCGGAGAGCCCAGAGCTGGACACTGTGCTCCAGATGTGGCCTCACCATGGTAGAGTAGGAGAGGGTCCCTTGACCTGCTGACCATGTTCTTTTTAATGCATCCCAGGATACCATTGGCCTTCTTGGCCACCAGGGCACATTGTTGCCTCGTGGCCAACCTGTTGTCCAGCAGGACACCCAGGTCCTTCTCCACAGAGCTTCTTTCCAGGAGGTCAGTCCATAACCTGTACTGATGCGTGTGTTTATTCCTCCCCAGGTGTAGTACTTTACACTTGTCCTTGTTGAACCTCATCAGATTCCTCCCCACCCAACTCTTCTCACATGTCCAGGTCTTGCTGAATGGTAGCACAGCCTATTGGTGCATCAGCCACTCCTCCCAGCTTTATATCATCAGCAAACTTGTTGAGAGGGTGGACTCTATCCCTTCGTTCAGGTCATTGATGAAGATGTTGAGCAAGACCAGACCCAACACTGACCCCTGGTGAGCACTGCTAGTTACAAGCCTTCAACTAGACTCCGTGCTGCCGATCACAACCCTCTGAGCTCTGCCAGTCAGCCAGTTCTCAATCTACCTCATTGTCCACTCATCTATCCTATACTTGCTAAGCTTACCTACAAGGATGTTATAGGAGACAGTGTCAAAAGCCTTGCTGAAGTCAAGGCAAACAGCATCCGCTGCTGTCCCCTCATCTACTGACCCAGTCGTGATGTCATAGAAGGCTACCAGACTGGTCAAGCATGATTTCACCTTGGTGAATCCATGCTGACTACTCCTGGTGATATTCTTTCCTTCCACAAATATCTTCTATAAATATTACATACTTATGTCTAAAGAATTATCCAGTTAAATAAAATCCCAGATTCCCCACATAATTTTAGTAACTTCATGCTTCCTGATTGTAACAGGTACTTATACAACGTACTGCAAGATGACACAACCTTTTTCAATCTTTGGGACAAAAATATGTTCTAACATTCTGTGTGGCCTCCTGGAGTTACTCCTGGTTTGACTGCAGTAAATTCCTAAATAACAATTTTCACTGTCTAAATCTGTGCTATGTACCTATATGGCATGAGAGTGAACTGCTGACTGTTTCTTCTCTTGGAGGAGATAAAATCTTTCCAGGAAACTTTATCTATTAGAGGCTCGTTGCACAAGAAACTGGCCATTGCTTATACTGCACTAAAGATTTCCTACTTCAAGATAATTGTCTTGCTATGAAAGAAAAATATAAGATTAAGATCTCATAATGTGCTTAATGTCATGAGATGTGGACCAACATCTAGATGGAATATTTGAATTTGGCAAATTCAATTTCATTCAAGGACTCTCTATTTTAAAGCTTTTTGAATAAATGAGATACAGCCTGAAGAGTAGAAAATAAAGGACAGAGATAGGTCAGCAAGCAAGAGGATTTTTTTTAANATGTAATAATAAGAGGGTAATAATCTATATGCTAATTATGATTAAACTTAAACTTTGGCCCAGTGTCATTTAAGTTTGACTAGGGAGAATAAGAACAATGGGCACTGATGACATCATTGGCTCTTTTTTCGGAGTCAGATTACGTCCTTGATTTTAAACTTGATTTTTTCAGTGACCAGATTACCTATGTTTCTCAAAGAAGACTGGTACATAGACAATTAATATAGCTACCAATGGGTTGATTTCTTCAGGTAAAGTGAAAGTTTATGCTGTCTTTGTTTCCTGAGAATTCAATCAACCGTATGATGTGGGTTTTTTTTTTTTAAGACAGAAAGATGCTATTCCAAAATCTTATTATGACTTAAACAAGAAAGAATCACATCTTTAATTAATAAATAAATAAAGGAAAAGATCACGTTGGTATGTTTAACTGATATAGCACATGCTTTTTTATCTATACACACGCACATATACAAAGAAATGCATATACATGTTTATATATGTTGATGTAAGTCAGAATGTAATTTTCTCATTTCCACCCAAAGTGGTACATGTCTAGTGTTTCAGTACTCAGAATTCTGATTCTGGTTCGCAGAGAGTTTCAGCAAGGACCAGGGAAACTATTACAAATCTCAGCTCTTCTCTTCTGGAGATTGCTGACTTTTCAGCGGTGATATAAGTGATTGTCCTTTCTGCCTCCATTTAGACGTTAATGTGCTTCTGCAAATTGCTAGACTGTAAGCTGTGGCAACTCAGGAGCAGACATGTTACCTTTTAGGGGAACACATCCGCTTTTAGAGGCACAGAACAGAAAGCGACTCCGCCATCAAGCTTACAGCTAATGTGGTTTACACACAGATAGTCTGAAATCTTATGGTATTCTCTCTGGACTGTCTCAGTATTTCATTCATGAACAACCACANTTTTTTAACCTCAAAAAAAAAAAAAAAAAAAAAAAACCTTGACTTACTTCTCTTCATATTAATGATGTTTCAGGCATAATTAGTTATAGGAATAGACTGTACAGAATAATATCAGGATTCTCCTTCAACAGGCCATGAGCACGTTGGCAAAGAAACAGATCTGCTCTAAATATCAACAGTCAGACTAGAAATATAATGCTAAAATTGACAAGTATACAAAATACTAAAGATGTAAAATTATTGTCCAAAAGGACTGGTAGGGTAAGACATGAGAGAAACAACAAATTACACATCTGTGTTTTTACCTATATTGTCAGAAAACTAGATTGAGATTATAGTTACGTAGGGATTTAAAAAACATTANTTTTTTTTTTTTTAAGACAGAAAGATGCTATTCCAAAATCTTATTATGACTTAAACAAGAAAGAATCACATCTTTAATTAATAAATAAATAAAGGAAAAGATCACGTTGGTATGTTTAACTGATATAGCACATGCTTTTTTATCTATACACACGCACATATACAAAGAAATGCATATACATGTTTATATATGTTGATGTAAGTCAGAATGTAATTTTCTCATTTCCACCCAAAGTGGTACATGTCTAGTGTTTCAGTACTCAGAATTCTGATTCTGGTTCGCAGAGAGTTTCAGCAAGGACCAGGGAAACTATTACAAATCTCAGCTCTTCTCTTCTGGAGATTGCTGACTTTTCAGCGGTGATATAAGTGATTGTCCTTTCTGCCTCCATTTAGACGTTAATGTGCTTCTGCAAATTGCTAGACTGTAAGCTGTGGCAACTCAGGAGCAGACATGTTACCTTTTAGGGGAACACATCCGCTTTTAGAGGCACAGAACAGAAAGCGACTCCGCCATCAAGCTTACAGCTAATGTGGTTTACACACAGATAGTCTGAAATCTTATGGTATTCTCTCTGGACTGTCTCAGTATTTCATTCATGAACAACCACATATAAAATGCACAGACCACTTTGGGAACAGGAATGAAATTTCTCACAACTTCCATCAGATATTTTCAACTATTAGGCTAATGCTGTCTNGTCGCTTTTTGTTTTTTTTTTTTTTTTTTTTTTTTTGTTTAATGTGTATGTGTGTCTATTTTTTGCTTTTATCTTTGCTTTTGTTTAGTGAAAATAAGTGAATTTGGCTTCAAGTGTTTGTATTAACATAAAATTGGAGAGAAAATCTCAGTAGATATGAACAGATTTCATCTACAATTCCTTGGTAAGATACAGAATTTTACATAGTTTTTCTTTATTATTACAAAATCTATCTATCTCAATTTGAAACAGGAATGAACATTATTCAAATTAGCAGATAGGTTCCTGAGATTATAAACTTCTCATAATATGGTACAAAATTCCAGTTATTTTCTAGATACACAGAAGTAGGTGATTTTTCTGTGATTTTCAGTTTTGTCACAAATGCGTTGTATGGATTTTTGCTGGGAGAGACCTTTCTGTTCAGAATTTCTCCAAAATTGAAAATATTTTGGACAGTTAAACCACAGTTTGCTTCATACTGCATGCTTATTTTCCAAACTTTTCCTATCTGCATCTTAATTTAAAAAAAAATTGGAGAAAAAGAAAATAAAATAATCTGAAACTCTTTCTTTTGCTCTTCATTGATAAGGTTGTTAGCTTTTATGCCTCCTGCTGCCCTGCATGTGATGTCTGAAAAGCTTTATTCTTAATTCAGTAAATACCTGAGATTAGCTGTATTTTATCTCTGTATGTGTGGGGTCTGTATGTGTGGCAGGAAGCAGAAAAAGCATTTAGGAAAAGCACATCAGAAAGCATTTGTGTAAGTACTGAGCTGTATGTCAAGAGCTGGTCATCAAAACCAGAAGATGGTCATCAAAATCCAAGACAGTAGAGGATATTTAGGAAATGGGTGAGGATTAAACGCAGTGGTGAAACAGGAGGAAATATTTCCAACATTTCACTTGGCTTATAGTAATATTTAATTCTTCTGACAGGAACAGATTCAAAGCAACAAGGACTAGGTTCAATTTTTAGTACTCTTTTGTTACATTCATAGATGAGTGTGGCTAAAAACTCACTCAGAAGAGTGGAAAATTCAATTGCACTGTCTGTGTGCTCAGTGAACGATGTCTGCCTGGTAGAAAGAAATGTTGCATAGAAGTGTTTACTTTGGTAGGACTCAAACAAGGTCAAGGTAAAAACTAAGCATAAATAATCTAATGGTTTGTCAAACTTCACAAATCTTTGAAAGGCAAAGCTACTGTTCTTCAAAGTACACTTGCAAAGTCATGCATGGTGGCTAAAGAAGGCAACCACTGCTCTCGATCCAGCTCTGTTCTATTCAGTTTGTTGATAAGTTTAGTGCTCCTGTTACTCTTAGCAAAGTCCATCCATGAAGCAAAAGAGCAAATCACTGCCTCTGAAAGAAGTGTTTTACAGGTCTCTCTTACCCAATTCACCTTAACAGTGCCTGCCTTCCAGCTGACCAGGGAATCTCATGACTGGTGACAGACTGTATTTCTCATACCATCTTTTGTTAGTATGACCAATGTTAGCTGTTCATTAAACGTGAAACTGCCAGTAAGTAAATTCTGCAGCAATCTTTCCACCTAAATGGTTCCACTCAGGCACTGGGCTCCCCAAGTCCATGTTTGACTGGCTTACCGGACCTGTGCTGCATTCACCTTCGGTTACTCCTGCAACAACATCTTCTCTTCTAGCCTCTTCCAGTCCTGTTTCACCTGGTCAGTATTGTTTATGCTCTATTCTTTTAGAAATAGTTAACTGACATACAGGTTTTATTCACCAAAAACGTTTTCTCTCCCTGGCTTCCTCTTCTCCCCATCCTGCCCCCCCCTCCCAAAAAAAAAGAAAGAAAAACTCCAGTTCTTTTCCCCAAGCTTCAAGGCATACACAGTTTTAGCAGAGAGGCCCTTACCGTTGTGCTGATTATGTGCTCCTGTGTTTTGTCTGTCTTCCAGACTGACTTGGCTAGTCACATTTATCCATGTTTACATGTTGATTGCTCTTAACTTAAATGCCCTCAAACATTACCAAGTATACATGTTGATTAGACTTGTCTGTTATCATCTCTTTAGTGCTTTTTAAGGAGCTCATTTTTTCCCCAAGCATTTGCAAACAATCTTACTCTGCGTCTTGCATCCTCCAAGGAGGACTCTTTCCATCTCAGAATCAGATCACTGTGCATAGTAAAACTGCTTTTCCTAGAAGAATAATCAGTAAATCCAAAAAGATTCAGTAGGAGCTTAAGGAAATATTTATATTGTCAGCCCAAGAGGAAACTAAGGAAAACAAGAGAAAGAATTTGGCATCTAATTATTCCAACAACTGCTCTATTTTCTCTGGATTTTTTCATAAAGAAAATTGCTAATGATATAAGCTTTTTTTAAAGTGGAGAGTATAACAGGACCTGAGCAGAAGTTATATTCGTCTTCTCAAAAGATATGGTCTTTTGCATTTGCTGCTTCCTGTGAGGAATGTTAAGATGCAGTTTTTGCATTATGTGTATAATTCACAGGAAGTTAAAAATTTCTTACTGTACGTTAGTGAAGCAAAAACAATTGGACCGTCTATTGGTGTTTGTTTATGCCTGTTTCAAAGAATCCTAAGGGTAAAAAAGAAAAATGAAAATGGCTTTAGAATATTAGTAGTAATCATGATAATATGTCACATTTCTACTAATTCCTTGTCTGGAAGATCTAAAAGCACACTGGAGTTACTAGTGATTTAAACCATATACCTAGACTCACCTTCTTCTGATAATTTCTGAACCTTTCATGCTGTCTTGTATTGCAGAAGAATTAATCTACATATGCTTTTCAGATTAGAATGAGATATATATATCAGGTTAAATGAAGTGGTGTATTTCTTTCATCTGTATTTAAGTGGATAGTAATCTACATTCAGGCTATAGTGTGATATTTTGTGGATCCATTTTCAGACCTATTAAGAGGTAGAACCCAGACTGAGTCTGAATTTCTGGTGGTGTAGAAGACCAGAAAGTATTTAAATTCGCTGAACAACTACTGCAGAGAGGTAAATGCTTTAGAAGATATTTTCCTTCTAGAAAGAATAGCTGGAATGAATCAGCTGGATTGAATCCTACAGTAAAAGTGATATTTACATCTTTTAACTTTTAACTACACACATTAAATGCTAGACAGTTGTGTTAGACCCCCATGACCCTAGATACCTTTCTTAATATGAAAGGAATCACTTTTTCAATGTGTTCCATTGACTATGTGGACTCAGTTCAGCTGGCCACAATCTTCTTTTGCCTTTTGGGATGCCCTAGGGCATCTGCTAGGATCTGGCAGAAATAACACAGAATATGCCTGAGAAGGCCCCTGCCTCTCTACAGCACCAGGAAGGGGTGGACATCTCAGGCAATCCCAGTATAACTGTGTAGCCCTGTAACATGATATTGCTATTGCTGGTAAACAACTTTCAGCTTTGTAACTGAGTTTTCAAGGCCTCTAGACTGAAGCTCATCAGACTTGCTCAGTCTGTTCTTGACCTGCCTGCAGCTTTGTTTTGGTTGGTTTATCTGTGGCAGCATCTTTTTTTCTAATTGACCAGCTGGCAAAGTTGCTTTACTTTCACTTATCTTCATATGAGACAATAATAGTTTTATACAAGCAGCAGTAACAAGCGGTTATTCTACACAGAATTAGATATTTATGATTATAACACAATGATGTAATGGAGAGAAATACAGACCTAGTACAATAGCAGAAGCCTTGAGAATTGTAGACACAGGTTGTGATGTAGAAAGGTACAGGAGCAGGATGATAAAGGACAAGGCATGGGATTTGTACTGGAGAGCCAAGGGCTATAAATCTGCGGTCAGTTTAAGAAATACAGACCAAAAACTGGACAAAAAAAGGTAACAAAGAGAACCAATAGGTTGTATCTAACATATATATATATATAAATATGAATATATATATATAGCAACATATCTAGTAAATTCAGATGTAACCTGGAGTCACGGACCAATGGAGGAAGAAGAAAGGAATAAAAATGTGCTAGCAAACATATGAGAATGACACAAAGTGAATCCTAAGATGAGAAAGAATAAACAACATCAGCATATTCTTCCCTATGAAGAACCCCATAATATCATCTTCAGCAGTATGAAACTACCAATTTTAAGAACTAGACGAACAGTGGAAGGATGAGCATAAAATTAGAAAAAATAACTCTATGTACTATAATTTATTTGTATTGCTACTCTTCTCTATACTTTTTTTGTATAAAAATAACTAGGTAATTATGCTCTCTTTCCTTTTCTGTAATAATTAAATCTAGACTGATGATTCTTGAATTAGATTGTTAAAATTCTAATTATATTAACAGTAAATTCTTGGTTTTATATATATATGTAGTACATTTCCTCTTTGTCCATAAACAAAACATTTACTGTAAAAATAAGCAGCTATTTCTAAGTAACTGGACCAGTCTGGAGTGCAGAAGACAGTCAGGCAGTGAAATTTTGAGTTCTAGATACGCAAGGTCAGACAGATAACTTTTCTCATTTGCCTAGAGAAATAGATAGGTCAAAATAAATTTTATTTTATATAATTTTAATCAGTGGGTTTGTGGTGTTTCCCAGGATTTGGAATTGCGTATATACTTACAGTCACATACAGTCTTCCATAAAGGTGATATCCTGTGTTTTTTATTCATAGAATACCATAACTAACATGATGCAGTGTAGGAACCTTTTTGTCTATCAAGAGTATACCAAAAAACCTCTTACAGAAGTTTCATTGTGAGCAGTTATCCTAAGTCTAAGTGGTTTTATAACATGCTACAGAATAATAGAATTTTCATGAAAAAAGATTGAAATCAAAGAAATTATGACAATATTTCAAAATATCTCTTTTAACCAATTGTTAGTGCGTAGGTCTACTTACATATTTGAGCACACGCAGTTTCTTCTTTCCTCTTACCCTTGCCAATTAAATTACTAAAATGATGAAATTTTTAATTCCAAATTATATATTTAAGAGGAAAATATGTGATTTTTTTTCCTTTCTGTAAGTAAGAATTCACAACATAAATTTTTATATTAATTTTTATTTGTCATGGTATACTTATAACCATTTTAAAACAGAGAAATACAAATTGGTATTCCTTGTAATGTTGTGATGTCCTTCTAAAAACAATATTATTGTATTAAATTCATCAGTTCAGTTTTACACTCGGATAATACAAAGCCAAGCTATGCTTGCAGCTATATCTATAGAATTCAATAATGACACAAATGTATAAAAGCTTAACCTGTTCTAAGCACTGGTTGCCAGACCTATTGATGCGCTGACGTTACAAACATATGACATGCAACATTTATTCCTCTGGATCATGTTGCTCCTTTACTTTTATCAATGGACTGGTACCACATATATTGTTTTATTTGATTAAATTTCTGATCTTTTGAAAAATAAGAAATGTAGGTGAGTATTTTAGAAGCACTTCTGTGCCAAAAAGCAGCAATGTCAGCAGACATGAGAGATATTTTTAACAGCCAGTACAAAGGAGTTGTCTGTGTTGTATATATAATCTGCAAGTAAACAGAAAGGAATATTTTCCTGCTTTATAGTACCAATCCCTTACAGATACAGCAACAGGAGACAAAGAAAGATAAATGACTCAGGCTAAGATATACCAATGCTTATATTGAGCAGCATGTTTTGGACTATCCACTAATAATAGATCTGTTGTAGTCTCTCATATGTGGAATGTTTATGAATAAAATCAGACTACTTCAGTATCTTTTAAGGGTCATATCCTGTTTCAGATACTGAAATATGAATCAAAGGTACAACTGTGCAAGCAATTTTTTGCATATGCAATTAAGTTAATCAAAATCAAAATTAAAATGTTTTGCTGTACCTATTACTGTGTTCACCTACTATAAATGTTATATTGTCTGTGGAGATGCAAGGTGAATGGGACCAAAGAGATNTTTCTAGAACCAAAACACAGCTTTGTAGCAGACACTGAGAGAAAGTTTCAGTTAGAAACTAAGACAGTCAGTAATACCCTGATCTGTTTCACCTCATGGTCCTATAAACTCTTTACCAACACAAATGGGAGAGTGTGTGACACTGCGAGAAGCTGAAAATTTGGAAACTGTCATTGAGAAAAAGTTCCACGCGACTTAAATTCAAGTCTAACAATTTACTTAGGCTGTCTGACAAACTTGGAGAGGAACAGTTGTGACACTTTAATTAGGTATGCACAGCAGGTGGTCTTAGCGCAGGCCTGTGTGCTGTAAGGGTTGATGAGATGCATCGATCAAGTCCTCCTAACAACAGAAACTCTACATGTTATTGCTCTTCAATGTGAGCTGATAAAAGAGATTCATGGAGTACCAGGTATATTGTCTCTAGAATTTCACATTTGCAAGTTACAAAATAGATCAAAAGATAACATTTCCAACAGCCAGACTTGCAGATTTTGTCTACATCTGAAAGTTGTTAGAATTTTTTTTTTTAATGCATCACAAGCAATAAAGAAATTGCAGCTAGAACTTTGTTAATAACTTGCCGAGCTTCCCTAGCGCAGAGTCTGTTGTTTCTTGGGGGTACATAGTCTTTTTAGTCTTATGTAGTTAGAGACATTTTATGTTGTTTCTATTATCGTAATTTATGACTCAGAACACACAGAAAAAGGCATCATTTGCCGAATAAGACTTGTGTTTACACAATTCTTTCAGATTAGAACTTAACTTTAAAAAGCTTAAGTAGAGATAGCATCATCTTTTATCTTAATTGGTATTTCTAAGATGATATTATGAAAATAATAAATCTAATCTGAAATTTTAGGTAAATCTAAAACCTATAATCTGAACAACAAGCGTTAGCTGAATAAATATATGAAAATACAGGTGTAGAGAAATAAACTATGTATGTCTCCCTTCAGCCCATTACATGGTTAAAGTTATACTTCATCTTCTATTAGTTAATAAATGAATAATGATACTTGTTTCCTAAGGAAATAAATGCTTTTTCTCCTCTTTCACCAACCACGCTTAGGAAAGCTGTCATCTTAAAATATTTATTTCAAGTGCTAGGATGTTAGTTATGTGAAAAACTGTACTTCAGTACTTTTTTTTTTTTTTAATTTATCAGCTACAAGATACATTTAAACATACAGGTACATCTAAAGAAAATTAAAAAGAAACATTCAAGAAAAGTAGCTCAATCTTATCAAATGAAAATATCAGGGATTTTTGAAATGTTGTATTATTATGATTATTCTTTTATGCTAGTATTCTTTTCCAAGTAACTGCACTTTCCTCTAAGAAATTACTGCTTATGAGTCTCTCTCACCTTCTGCTCACTATTTTTTATTGTACTGAAGCCAGATGCACAACTTTTAATAGTGATATCCATTGCAATTTTAGCATAAACATCATTTGAATTTTACCCATCTGAGGAATTACACATATTAAGTAAAGCATTCCTACTTTAAATCATATCAACTATATATAAAAAGCTTATTAAAAAAATAACAATAATCTTATTCAACCGAAGTTTTCTGTGATGCGGAGAAGTTCTGAACTGTTAAAAAGGCTGAGTGGAAACAAACGAAAGCACTCAGAACAACCTAGACCCAGGTGACATTTTCTCAGGTCACTTAGGAAACTCAGCAGCTGCCCTGTGCTGCTTGAATGACCTTGCTATTGGGAACAGCCTCTGCATTCCAAGGCAACTGAGTAAAACTGACTTATGCTGTATACTGTCCACTGCTTTGTGATGGTACAACTTTTTATACTACTGTATTGTCATGATCTACAGTTTAGATATTTTGATTTTTCATCTCCTGGCTGCCCTTGAAGGGGCTGGTACTCATCATTGTTCAAANCCCTTGAAGGGGGGGTTACTAAATATTGTAAAAAAAAAAAAAAAAAAAAATTGTGGGCCTGAAAGAGGAAAAGAATGAATCAGATTTTCTTTCCTTGAATTAGCAATATCTTAATTTCGGTGTATGCTGAGATGACAAGACAAGTGAATTTGAAGGACTAATTTGCAAAACCTGAAAAAGAAAAAAAGAGTTCAAGTAAAGCATGGCAAATATGCTTATTCATAGAATCATAGAATCATAGAATGGTTCAGGTTGGAAGGGACCTTAGAGATCATCTTGTTCCAACCCCCCTGCCATGGGCAAGGACACCTCCCACTAGACCAGGTTCCCCAAAGCCCCATCCAGCCTGGCTTTGAATACCTCCAGGGAGGGAGCATCAACGACTTCCCTGGGCAACCTGCTCCAGTGTCTCACCACCCTCACAGTGAAGAATTTCTTCCTTATATCCAGTCTAAATCTACCCTCTTCCAGTTTATAACCATTACCCCTTGTCCTGTCATTATCTATCCTTGTAAAAAGCCCCTCCCCAGCTTTCCTGTAGGCCCCCTTCAGGTACTGGAAGGCTGCTATCAGGTCCCCCCGCAGCCTTCTCTTCTCCAGGCTGAAGAGTCCCAACTCTCTCAGCCTGTCCTCGTAGGGGAGGTGCTCCAGCCCTCTGATCATCCTCGTGGCCCTCCTCTGGACCCGCTCCAACAGCTCCACATCCTTCTTGTGTTGGGGGCCCCAGAACTGGACACAATACTCCAGGTGAGGTCTCACGAGAGCAGAGTAGAGGGGCAGAATCACCTCCCTCGACCTGCTGGCCACACTTCTCTTGATGCAGCCCAGGATGCGGTTGGCCTTCTGGGCTGCAAGCGCACACTGCCGGCTCATGTTGAGTTTCTCGTCAACACACACCCCCAAGTCCCTCTCCTCAGGGCTACTCTCAAGCCATTCTCCGCCCAGCCTGTATGTGTACTTGGGATTGCTCCGACCCAGGTGCAGGACCTTGCACTTGGCTTTGTTGAATTTCATGAGGTTGGCATGGGCCCACCTCTCAAGCCTGTCCAGGTCCCTCTGGATGGCATCCCTTCCCTCTGGCGTGTCGACTGCACCACACAGCTTGGCATCATCTGCAAACTTGCTGAGGGTGCATTCGATCCCACTGTCCATGTCACCGACAAAGATGTTAAACAGCACTGGTCCCAGTACCGATCCCTGAGGAACACCACTCGTCACTGGTCTCCATTCAGACACTGAGCCATTGACCGCCACTCTCTGAGTGCGGCCATCCAGCCAGTTCCTTATCCAGCGAGTGGTTCGTCCATCAAACCCATATTTATCCAGTTTATCAACCAGGGTGCTGTGCGGGACAGTGTCAAACGCCTTGCACAAGTCCAGGTAGATGACGTCGGTTGCCCTCCCTTTATCCACTATTGCTGTGACTCCATCATAGAAGGCCACCAGGTTTGTCAGGCACGATTTGCCCTTGGTGAAGCCATGTTGGTTACCACCAATCACCTCCTCTCGATTTTCCATGTGCCTTAGTAGAGCCTTCAGGAGGATCTGCTCCATGATCTTGCCAGGCACAGAGGTGAGGCTGACCGGCCTGTAGTTTCCAGGATCTTCTTTTTTCCCCTTCTTGAAAATGGGGGTTATGTTCCCCCTTTTCCAGTCAGTGGGAACTTCACCAGACTGCCATGACCTTTCAAATATGATGGATAGTGGCTTGGCAACCTCATCCGCCAGTTCCTTCAGGACCCGTTATTAATGACATTTGTCTGGGTATGAAATTGCTCTTAGGAATGTTCACTTGCTGTTCTAAACATTGTTTTTGTTTACCTATATGTTATACTGTGTGCACTAATGACTAATGACTGTATTTGGAAATAAAAATATCTACATTTGAGTCTTTGTATTCCTCTCATATAAAGTTAATTGGTTTTTCAATGTAGGAAGAGTTCTAGATCCAATATGAACGCATACAATACTATACCATTTTGTTATTTTTTTGTTTTTGCTTTGCTTTTGTAGAGGACTGTAAAGGAGAAATAAATTCAAATTATTCTTAAATACTTTCTAGTTAAAATTACATGGAAATTAGTCATGGCAGGATAGTCAAACAGTAATACATAGTGTATATGGTACTATTTAGTACTGTTTAGTACTGTTTAGTACTGTGGAACATTTTGACTTGCTTATTCTTATAAAGTATAAGAGCACAAGCTGGAGTTTATATTGTGAATCAGATTTGCATTCGTGTCACCATGTCACCTGGGTATTTTAGTTCCCAATATTGCTGATGCAGGTCTGATATATGATTCACTGGCCCACACATAGTTGTCTATATCTATACGGGATACTCAAGGCTATCCCACTTAGCCACCAGCTACCAAACCAGACATCTTCCTTTTAAGGAAGCCTCTGGAATTTCTTGTAAATCCTGTATCATATATGCCAATCTCATGAGGATATCTTGGATGTTTTAGGAAATCTCAGGTGGAACCAATCAGATACTTCTGGGAAGCTGAGTTCCTTTCTTAGGTGTCTGATTTAATTTGTAGACATACAAATATCCTAACAAATATGGGATATCCTAACAAAGCCTTTAATCCAAGCCTTGTTGTTATTTCCAGATAAAATGTAGTTGTATGTATTTATGTGCATGAATATGTTGTAATTAATATGTGCTTTTTTTCTGTGCTAAGAAAAGTAATCCCTATGAAAAAAACTACCTGAGTTTATACTGTGGGGCTTTTTTTTTTTCTTTTTGGAGAAAGAGAGAAGGGCAAAATTTCTCTTTTACAGGATTCTCTTGCTTGAAAATAGGACTTTAAATACAAAACTCATAAAGTGCTAAGCAACTGTTTCATCGGCTAATATCTCTTGTATTTAGGTTATGATTAGCAGTATAAAGTCTATGTGGAGACCACTTAGTCTTGGTTTACCCAGGGGTTGGTACTGTTTGTCATCTTCAGTAATGAGCTAGGCAATGCAAAAGAGTGTATCCTCAGCAAGTTCTCACAGAAAATACAAAAATGGGAAGAGTGGTTAATATAACAGGTAGTTGTTATGCCATCCACAAGGACCTTGGCAAGATGGAGAAATGTCCTGATAAAAACTTAATGAAGTTCAACAAAAGGAAATGCCAAGCCCTCCATCTGGGGAAGAACAACCCCATTCACTAGCATATGCTGATGCTGACTGACTGGAAAGCAGCTTTGTGAAGAAGGGCCTGGATGTCCTGTTGGACAGCAAGTTGAACATGACACAGCAATGTGGTCTGGCATCAAAAACAACCAAAAGCCTCCTACATTGAATTATGGAATTAGGAAAGCATTGCTAACAGGTGGAAGAAAGTGATCTCTACTGAGTACTGAGAAGACTGTATCTGTAGTGCTGTATCCAGGTCTGGATTTTCCAGGGAAAGAGAGACACAGACATGCTGAAGTGAGTTCTTCAAAGGGCCATGAAGATTTTTAAAGGATAGGAGCATTTTTCATACAAGGAGAGGCTGAGAGAGCGGGGAGAAGAGAAGCCTCAGTATGTATAAATACCTGAAAGGAGGATGCAAAGAAAATGGGCCAAACTCTTCTCAGTGATGTCCAGTGACAGGACAAGAGGCAATGTACAAGACTGAAATACACTTGGTAACTTTTAAATATAAAACAAACAAACAAACAAACAAACAAAAAGCATTTGTGCTATGATGGTTCAAGCAAACAGAACTACAGCCAGAGAGGTTGTAGAGTCTCCATTTTCAGAGATGTTTAAATACCATCTGGTCTCTGCTCTGAGAACAGAGTTGCTCTAGATGATCTTTAGGGACCCCTTGCACAATTTTGTATATCTGTGATTCTGTGATCTCTTTTTACAAATTGCTTTTAAGAGAAAGGTTATTATAGTCAACTTATTTTTGACATAAAATATTGTTAAGGGAAACATGATTTTGCATGGTGATACAGGTGTTAAGAACATTGGAAAAAGTATTATACAAATAACTGCAAATAGGATTGAACAAATAACAAATAAATAAGAGAGGCTGATATTACATAAGCTATCATACATACTACTTTATCCACCAGATGCTTTATTCCAGGCTTGTGAGAGGTGATAAACAAATGAAAATGAGACACATCTCAAGACAGAGCAGTTACAAAAGACTGAGAAATAGCATTACCAAGCTAATCGGCATAAATGTCACATAATCTGCCATTGTTGAACAGCCTGTTCCAGTTGTATCTAAAGTGCTGGAGTTGTTGGCTTGATGGATTCGCTTTACGTCACTGAGGTTCATCTTGTCTGGCATCCCTGCTGAGACAAATAAGAAAATACAGTATGATGCATGTCTTTGTCAATACCAGCAACATGTTATAGTTAGAAAAAAATTAAATATTCTCAGCACACATACTGTCACAGTTTGATTTCTGATTTTCATGTTACTGCCAAATTCAAAATACTTTATGACTGCATCTAGAAACACACACTATACTATATGACTATTCATTGTTGAAAGTAATTCAGAGGTCTTCCAGTGATGAATGAAGATTTTCTCGTAGAAATATGTCTCAGCAAACATTTTCAGAGTGAAGTGAACAGTTTTGCAAGTCTCAATAGTACATAGAAGTCTGCTACTAACATCTTTCTTGGATTTGAAGGAATAAGGAAATGATGTGAAATTGATTGGATCTATATCCCAATATTATTCCAAAATAACATATACCTGATGTAAGGTATACAACAAAGTATGTTTGTTGCATTATAAAAACATCCATTTTCATACAATTTACGTAACTTTAAATAGGAAACCTTTTACTGAGTTCCAGACTGAATATTTCTACTCTTTTGAACCAGAATAAAAAAATTCTCAATCTCAAAACAGCTCTTTATATGGAACAAGGACATAATCACCCATTGTATTTCCTCTACCTGGTTAAACAATCAGCAACTGAAGGTCTTAGAGATGCATTTAGATGAAGTATCATTGTCAGCTCTTTATATTTGCTATTCATACTTCTAGACTGTCTTATGCTATATAACAACTTGTGGCATACCACTATCAATCAAAATTAACAAGTCCAAATTCAGTGTTACTACATGCAACAAATATTGACATTGTAATTAAACTGAGACTGAAAAAGGCTTCATATAAAGCAAAGTCAATATTTATGTAATTAGGCCAATGAATATATAATTCAGAAGATAAGCTCTACTGTTGAAACAGCAGCATTAGAATGAAGCTCAGCACTGCTACTGACATATTGAATTTACGCTTTCTGCATTATAATTCATTTTTTAAGTACTTCTTTCTTCCATATCATTAGCAAAGATGAGTAAACTTGTGAATCTTTTTTGGTTTTTGGACTGTGACAAAGTATAAATATTTTAGTTATGCTGTTGTCCTCTTTATTAAGCTAGTTTAACAGAAGCTACAGAGACTCATCATTTTTGAAAGGAAAACTTTTTTCGTACTTGTGTTAAAAATGCTCTTTTTTCTAAAAGTTTGAAAGCTGTTTGTGAAATTGCTGTGTGTACTCAAATACTCCTGTATCTTTGAAAAAAATGCATTAAGAGAAGAGTCAGTTAAAGTCAATTGTGTTGCCTGAAGAAACTGCTAGAATGAATTTATCTTCTTTGCTTCTGTACTCAGACAGCAGAATGGACTGCTATTTTGTGGATTCATTGATCCAGAGCTCTTGCCTGGAATTTGTGAAAATTAGCCATGTAAGTACAATGCAAGTGGACACACAAGGAGGAAGAGCAACAACGGAGGCTGGAAAGGAGTGAAGAAATTTCTCCTTATCAGGCACATTCAGGAGTAACCTGTCTAGAAAAAGATCAGTCATTCAGCACTTCACTGAATGGATGTTTGGTGGATCACCAACGAGAGTATGTTAAAGGGTTTCTTTCAAGGCCATTTTGGAAGTAGGACCAAAAGGAATTTTGCGGGTCATGTCTCCAGAACATTAGTGAAGAGTTCTCATATCTAACAAGACTAATTTCAACACACAGTCAAAAATCCAACTCTAAGATGTACAACAAAACAGCTCACTCAGTGCTCTGGGTATAACAAAGCAGATTTTTCTCAATGTATTTGTACTCTATCACAATGGTGATAGAGTGAAAGAGCCTTACATTAAATATTGAGAATATCACTTATAAAAAGTAATTACTGCGACAAAGAAAAAGTTCTTAGGTATTAGACTTAAAAAATAACTGTCTTCAATTAGAGTATGTGGTGAAGATGGTGTGACTAGGTATTAATTACTGAATGGCGAGTCAGCGTTAATATCTAGTGAAAATTTCATTGACAATATTATAGAAAATAGGAAAAGAATATATATTTCTTTTAATAAGGTATGTTATCACAGTTGTTTATTTATTTCCACCTGAAACAAAAACTGCAGGCTTTGGAAGTTCCCATGAAAAAGGTGTTCTTGAAAATATTCAACTGCAGGAATATATTTTTCTTTGATCAACTGAAATACCATAGAATGCTGAATGTAATCTCTAATATTAAATGGATATACTTTAAAAGTACTGCAAACCTTTCATCTATTAAGCCTTATAGATCTATGCCACAATTTGACTTTATTGAAATGAGATATTGAGAAAATATACTTAGACATGATCTTATGATCATGAAAAAAAAATCACTGAATAGAAAAACACTCATAAAAACAGTGTTTTTTATGAGAAGCTTTTTCCCCCAGAGAATTTTGTCTTTTTTTTATTCTTTTGCTAGTAAATAACTTTAAATTTAATTCCCAGACTATACTTCTTTAAATAAATATTACTATTATTTTTACTATTTAAATAAGTTCTATTATCCATTAAAAATCCAGAATTAGACATGTATACCATCTTTCACATATCATAATCAGTCATGGGAGTGATCCTTTCCTCTGAATGAGTTCAACTTTCTTAATTCATAGCAAACTTGCAACAGTAACTGTACAAATGTTTGTAGCAAAAGAACTGAAATGTGAGAGCAAACTTCTGGTTTTATTATCCTCACACAATAGAAGCTGGAATTATATTAAAGAAAATACATTTAAATTCCGAAATCTTTTAAGTAACCTGTGATAAGTATCTATTTAATATCAAAATCATACTAGAGATAATATTTTGACTGAAAAATGGTGAAATTCAGAAGTTTCAGCTAAGATTCAGAGTTCTTTCTGAAGGAAAACTAGAATTGCAGCAGAGCAGAAGATAAATTTCTTGGGAATTAAAACTCAAATACAAGATTTTTGTGAACCTGTATAAAACAAAGCTGTCAAATAGCACATCTCTGTCTCCAGCATTAGCTACGAAATCCAGCTAGTGGCTGCGATTTAAAGTTTTGTCCTAGTCCGTTTTAGAAAAGATTAATCAGCAAAAGAATTAAACCAAGCAGTGTGATATATATTAGAGCATTTTACTATATAGTGTAACAGCTACAGTATTTCCAGTGTTCTTTAGCGTTTTTAAAGATATTTCAAGTTTGTGAAAGGTAATAGTACTGACAGCCTTGAGATCTGACCTGCTAAGATTTCCAGAATAACTGGAGCAACAATACAGTTCCCGTCCAGTATTCAGCAACAGACTTTAACATTGATTTTTAAAAGTCATACTTAAAGCTATGGAAGATTTTCATTTGGCATGGAGCTTTTCTTTTTAGAATGTCAAAGTATTACAGAAATAGGCTATGACATTTAGACAGTAGATGCTTGACTATGAAGGAATCATGCTGGGATTTCAAACTTTTTAAACTTTTTGAAAGATTTTAAGCAGAATATCCCTTAATAACGGCCTAATTTGAAGTCAAACCAGAAAGCGTTTGTGTGTCTAGAGTCTAATCTCAAACACCTTGCTCCATGGCAAGATGATGGCATCTGCTACCTGCCAGAGCTGAGATGACTTTCTATTGGGAAATATTGGTGGTAGGAGGATGGTTGGACTAGATGATCTTGTAGGTCCTTTCCAACCTAGTGATTCTATGATTCTATGACTTTTCAAGGGAAAATGAATCTACCAAATGATCTTCTGTCTATGGTTGCACAGAAGCCCTATCAGAGCTTTCAAGAGGAGAAAGAACAGGATTTCTCTGTGTGTCATTCTTCTTATGACATTCTGGAAGATGCATAATACCACTCTTAAGGTACAAACACTTTTAATGAGCCTCAAATATGAGGAAGAATTTGAAAATTTCAGATAGTAAAAAATTACGGAATGCGACTTTTAAAAGGCATGGTTATTTCAATCATAATACATAATCTAAATTTCAAGATAACACAAGCCGTGAAAAAAGCACTTATAACTGGTTGAAGCAATGTCCCAAAATTAAAAAGAAAAATCATGAAGAAGCTTTACGAAAGGCTAAAGAAATATGTAGAGTTTAGATGAACAAAAGCAAAAAAAAACATGTTGTACTGTAGACATATGTTTAATATGAACTTGGAAATGTAATTTACAGTATTGCAATACCTGGAAAAAGATGACATGTTGCAGTGTATGCTTATTTGGTCATAAATTTATTGATGTCAGTAAGGGGCTATAACATTTTAGTGAAACAGGAGAAGATAGATTTGGATGCAAATTATAAAGTAAACTGAATTATTCATAGGCTAAAGCAAAAAAAGAAGAACAACATAGAGATTAAGAAGAATGAAGGAACAGTGATGTGAGAGTAATGGATTCAGAAATTTGCAGATGGCAAGAACTAAGTCTCATTGTATCAAGAAAACACCAACATTGGCAAATATCAACATATTTTTGTCCTATAAAGGAAGATACAGCGTTATTTTCATTTCTACAGTTCATAATAAGAGGTCTCAATAATGACCACACAACCAAATGTGAAAAACATACTAGTAAATTTTGATCATAAAAAAATAAGAAACATTTTGCAATAACATTCCACAAATTATAAAGGCATAGTTACCAAACATTTTCTTGACTTGACTAGACTTTCACTGGCTGAAAATTTAAAGCTCTTAGGTGATGTCTCCTCTCTTTCTTTTACTATTTTTTCCAGGTTTTATTCCTGTACATAATATCTAGAAAACTTTTCAAAATGCAGTTATTCTAACTAGATCACAGAATTATGTTTAAATACCTCAGGCATAGTTCAGTTTTTAAGTAGTTACTGTGACAACTTTCATTTCTTAATGTTAAGTAATATACAAATTCCTTTCCAGAGTAGTCACTACATATATGAGAAACTTACAAATTCAGTATACGTCAGATCATTCCCCAGCCAGTGTCTTTTAGCTATTGATCTTAAAAAGCATCACAAAATGCTTAACAGCATCTAGTTCTTTAAAAGAAAAGTAGAAACAATGGATTATTATAAGTATTATGCACAGACTATTGAATGTGAAGTTCATGTGATGTTGTCCATCAAGTCTCAATGAGAGGAGAAAAAGAAGGCTGAGAAGAACAACGATGTGAAGGACACCTGGAAAACAACTAATTTCTTCAGATAATGTTCATGTTTTTATGACTATATCTATACTTGCAGAAGCTAAGGTATGTATACCTAAAAAGAAAGCATATACTATATGAACATGTCCTTCTTATACTATATATATAGTGCATGTATTCACACTCTTTAGGAATTATATACATTTTTATGATGTAGTGCAAATTTTACCTTCTCCATTGAAGAGAAAATGAAATGAAAAAGAGCACAGGGCTGGACTAGGTGATCTCAGAGGTCCCTTCCAGCCTTGACTATTCTGTGACTCTGTAAATATTAAATGTTTCACAATTCAGCACTAGTCATAAAGCAAACAAACAAACCACAAAAAAAAGGCTTTCAGTAACTAATACGAAAGAAGAAACATACATTGCCATTCATTGACTGAATGGCTTTAGAAGAGGTGAACAGTGATGTAAGAGATATCTAAGAATTAAATCAGAAATTAACATGAGTGAAAAATGTGTCTTTTATTTTCTTTATCTTTCATTTACTGAAGAAGAAGTTAACAGCTGATTTTAAAAGGCTTAAGAAATGTTAAATTTTTCAAGCATTTTTCCTATGGAGCTCTGTGGGGTTTTAGGCCTTAATTTTAAAGAAAAATATATTATCTAGCAGTGCACATGAGTTTATCATATCTGAATTATCTAAATCACATTATTATCATATCTGAATCAGTTTACTCAGCTAACTTCTTAATACTTCAAGCTTGCTGTCTTTCAGTTAAGCTCTGTTTGCTTCAAGTTTCATGAGAAAAAGACATAAAGAGTCAAATGATTCATTTGGAATGAATGAATTTTTACATTGTTTACATAACATTGTTACATAAACAATTATCAGTTAAATTCCTTATTTAATTCCTTATCAATTAAATTAATCAGTCAGTACAGAAAACAAGGTTCATGAACACTAAAATTATACTTTGTAAAATACTTTTCATTCCTTTTCCCATTATATCCCCTTGTATCACAGAAGTGAGGTCTGAAGTCTTTATTTGGTTGCAATAAATAATTATATCTGGTTGAGACAATTCCAATAGATTGCCAGGAACTATAAGGTGAAAGAGAAAAAGGGTTCAAAAGCAAAATGCATAGATTTTTCCACAACAGTAAAGTCTCTATTTCACTATTTGAGTCTGCCTGTGACCATTACTTGATGCTTTAGAAGTGAGAGAAACAATACAATATAATGTACAATTTAGATAACCAGACTATCTAGAATCTTAACTTCTGGCATTCGGTGATTAATGTGTGCCCTGAAGCTTAGGGATGTACATACTTATAAAATAGAGTGAATAATTCTCATAATTCTCACAAATTTGTGCTACTTTCTCTACAGCCACTTTGCCTTGTGCAAGAAGAAAGGAAACCAAAAGCAATGAAAAGCCTAAAAAGTACCCAAAATGAAAAAGTGCTTACACCTTCACAGTTGCATGAGATCATTTTAACTCTGGAGGCCAGAATCTTTAAAATGCATCTATTAAAGAATTCAACACAGCTTTTTTTAAAAATTACAGATGAACTCATGTTTTGGCAGGGCAGAATTTCATCTGCTTTGCTGTAGTGGCCATATGGGTCAGTCTGTGCCAGAAATACTGAGCTTAAGTGTGAGCACTGTCACTAATGTAACATAAGGTAGTGCTATGCTGATGTTGAAATGGTGAATTTAAGAAGATAATCACAGATGATACTTAAGGCATTATTAATTCCACTTATCTTTTTATATCTGTGCAGTCTATGTTACAGCTACTGAAGTGAAGAATTCTTCACTGCAGTGAATAATAAAAAAAAGTGAACTGCTATTTCTGGTTAATTAATATTTGATAATTTTTATATATTTTCAAAACAGGCTTTAGTCCCAAGGCACCTCTTCATGAAGGACAGGGGTATAGATAGATGAGAAACAGTGGAACTTTCGCAGTCTGCTTTTTGTCTTGAATATTTTAATCTAAGGGAGATAGAAGCAAACCAAAGAGAAGGGAAGGAGTGACCACTATTCTAACTACTTTTGGTGGCTGGGAGGCCCAAAAAGTGTCCTAAAGCCATTTCCAGTGGGACATGGCTAATTGTATTGAAATATTGTCTGTGAAAAGCCATGTGAAATGTTTTTCATGATTGGGTGAGAGGATATATTATGGAATCATTCTGTACGCTTTCTTTACATTTCAGGAAACCATGTCCTTATCCTGACCATTTCCTGCCCTTTAAACATAATAAATGTTGTTCTTGAGCCTAACTATTAACGGAGGAAGACCACCTCCTCTACCAGACTCCTGTTCTTTGTTGCAGCGTCAGCATTTTTTTAAGTGATGACAGAAGAAGATGAGTAATGGAGTGGTTTGGGCAGACAACAATTTTTAGAAGAGAAAGAAGCATTAGGGTAAAGGTTAGTCTCAGATCCCAAAGGCAGAAAAGCAGAGCAAGATTTGCAACAAGGCTGTACACAAAAGCTTGTGAATGTACACCTGAAAACAAAACAATATTTCCCACCCCTAACCCTCATTTATGTTTCCTAGAGTCTTCTTAAGTTGAAGTGCTTAACATGTTAACATGTCTTGGACATTAGCAGACAAGAAAATCCTTCCAGTGCAGTAGAGCCCGGAGACAGTTTCAAGGATGTGATATCTCTTGGTGTCCTGAAACTATTCTTCTCCACAAAAATTACAATAGTACAGTTGGAAGGGACCTACAAAGATCATCTAGTCTAACTGCCTGGCCTCTTCAGGGCTAAGCAAAAGTCAAAGCATATTACTGAAGGCATGTTCGTAATGTCTCTTAAATGCTGACAGACATGAGGAGTCTACAGCTTCTCTAGGAAGCCTGTTCCAATGTTTGACCACCCTCACAGTAAAGACTTTTTCCCTCATAGTCAGTCTGAACCTTCTGTGGTATAGCTTTATGCCATTCATGCATCCTGTCATAGGTTATCAGGTAGGAACAGCACCTCCCTCTGCATTTAATCTCCTCAGAAAGTTGTAGAGAGCAGTGAGGATGCCTCTTGGCCTTCTTTTCTCCAGATTAGACAACTCAACAAAAATAAATAAAAAAATCATTATACAGTGAAAAAAGCCTAGCTCTTAGGAAAAAAAAAATGAGGTATTTACTTAGAACATATCTTACACACTAAATGTTAAAATAACGTGTCTATTTGAAAGCATTTCATTTTGGGAATCTCATCTAAGTTGGATATATTCTTATTTTACTACTGATATATGTTCTTTAAAGGTTTACGGCAAAATTGGCAAATGAGATCATGGTTCAATGTAAAGCAGTAACAGAGACATTAAAACCAATTTTGAATCATTCGAATCAAAATCTACAACCAATGAGAGAAGACCAAGACTGAAGTTACGCAAACTAGAAAGTGGGCACAGAAAAATGGAAATTCTTACACAACTATAAAAAGGCAGAATTGGAGCAGAATGAATGAATGAATGCTTTCAAAAGCTGATGTAAGTTAGATGACAAAGGAAACTCCAAAAATAGTTCAGCAGAATAAGCAGGTGAACTAAACTGCTGAAAAGTCAGACTTTAGTTTTGCAATAAGTCAATAAAACTGTAAGTCTGGGAATGTCATGTAAGCTTAAGTGGTAGTCAGGACATCTCTTTCCTCCCTTGTGGTGTACCCTTTCCTTGTATGCCCTCTTTTTCCTTCAAGTTCATGGACAAATCACGTCATGCCATCCTCCTCCTCCACACAGTCCCAGGATGTGTTCAGTACATGCTGATCATGCTTCAGCAGTTTCCAGAGTTGGCAGAGTTAGGAAACAACAGAGACTGGAACAGGTTGCCCAGAGATGTTGTAGATATCCCATCCCTGAAGGCATTAAAGGCCAGGTTGGGTGGGGCCCTGGGCAGCCTGGTCTAGTGGATGACAACATCGCCCTCAACAGGCTTATTGGATCTAGATGATCTTTAAGGTCCCTTCCAGCCTAAGCCGTTCTATGATTAAATGTGTATCAAGGGAAGAGCATCAAATTCTAATGTCCTCCCACACACTAGATCAAGATATTGTCTACTCATTTCAGCAAGAAAGCTGATAAGAAAGACAGCTCTGAGTGTGGGAAAAAGGTTACAGAAGAAGTTTGAGAGCAGGGATGAATTCTTGTAGGAGCTACTGCTACGCCTGTGTGGGTTCTGAGGGTAAACCTAGGACAACCTGTGCATTTGTTGATGAGGCAAAGTCCTGCAGCACTGAAGAAGGCCTGGGATGGTTACAGTAACAGTTTCTGTTGACTAGTCAGAGACCCTCAGGGCAGTGGAAGTGTAGTAAAAATCAGCAATGTTTGGAAGTTTTCAGAATCCGCTCAAATATTCAGAGCACCATTGTTTCAAACTATTTAGATTTTATGAAGTGTGTACAATTAATATCTAGCTTGAGACACTACTTTGTATCTCTATTATTCATTCTATCTAAACCACTAAACTATCCCAAAGGGAGAAGAACTGGAAGACTAGAAAAAATGCCGTAAAGCGTTTATTAGTGGGCCAACTGCTTCACATCCATCTGTTCAAAACATCTATTTCAATTTGTTTCTGGCACAAACTAATACAAAAACAGGGATGCACCCAGAGAAAGAAAGAGGAATAATATTCAATGATATTATAGTACGCAGTAGTCCAATTTAGACAATAAAACTAAGGATATTTTCATTTGAATGTAATTATGTCAGAGCATCTGGAGAAAAACTCTGAATTCAAGAGAGAATTCAAGAGAGAGGTTGTGTCTCCTGGAGAAATGAATGTGTCTCTAGGGCCTATCTGATGTTCTTTGAATCCCATCTGGGGAATCATTGGTCTGATAAAATAGGAGCAGCCCTCATGCCTGAATCTAGATACATAGTACATGATTCAGTTAACTGCATATAAATACTAATGGCTATTTCAGACACTCTCGGTATGCTGCTTAGCTAACTGTTATCACACAGAAGCATGGGTGTCCAACCTTTAGGCTTGCCTGGGCCACATTGAGTGAAGAGGAATTGTTTTGGGTCACATATAAAATATATAACTAATGTATACAGCTAACAAATCTATTTTTTAAATATTTTTGTTAAATCATTAAAAAAGCAACAAAAACATAAAACTAGTAGGATATTTGACCTTATTTTTGTGAAACTAATGCATCAGTCTGGTTGGATTGAAATGATTGCAATTATTAGTGAGTTCTCAAGGTGTTTGTCAGAGATTTTTGATGAAATTTTACTCTTCCTGTGCTATTCCCTTAAATGCAGTTGTTCACAAATGTATGTACTGTCAAAAAGTGATGATGTGAGTAAGGCATGGTCGTGAATATTAGTGATATTTTTCTCTGGTAAGAAACATCTTACAAAAGTCTAGTGGAGAGACATGATCAAATTTTTCTTTGAGTTGAATATTCTATACATTCCATTTGAAAACTTACAGATAATGTATTGGTATTGACTGAAAATGGAGTTGCAAATATACAAAAAAATTGTTTATTTTTTCAGCAATCTTGAAACCTATTCTCAAATGTCTTTATCAAGACTGAAAGCAAGGCTTCATGTTTTTCACTGTTCACAGGACTGTGTTTAGCCAATGTATCAAAATGCATAAAATTATTTGCATAACTTGAGTTAGCACTGCACTGCACCCTCAGTTGTTGCTACTTGCTGAGCAATGGATGCGGGCCTGGGGCCAGGCTGGGCCACCTGATGAGGCAGAGCCGCCACCATCATGGCTCGGCAGCAGGGGATGGGCCACATTAGTAGCTGTGTCGGGCCACATGCAGCTCGCGGGCCACGGGGTGGACATGCCTGCACTAGAGGAAAGGGAATTTTCCATTAAATCTTGAGTTGCAACTGTCAGCCTTATGTTTTGGATACCTTTGTCATGGATACCCTTGAAAGGTGCTAGGCACCTATCAACATATGTCTAGAAGACACTCTAGTTGTCTTCCACTGTAGTGTTAGCCAAAGTTGGTTTGAGTTGGCAACATAGCAATGTTTGTATTTAACATGTTCTCTCCATTTTTCATCTCTTTTTATTAATATTTAAGGGAATCATAGATAATCCTGGTTTTTGACATGATCATCTTATAATTCATCTCTTTCTTCGCCTGTGGACAAAGCAATTTCATTAAATGGTAAATATGTTTCAATGAAGAGATGTCTTCTCTAGATTAATATCCAAAGAAACATTTATAAGAAGCAAAATGTTTCTAAATTTCTTGCAAGTCTGGCTATCAGATCCAGTGTCTGCCTGTGAGAATGTGCAGTTCTGTTGGTTATCTGACTGCTGACCTTGGCAGATTTCTATTTTTATTCACTTCACGGATTGTGCATGATCGTTTTAAGACAGTTACTTGTTGTTCAAAATAAAATTACATATGACACAATTAGCACTGTTTCCACTAAAAGAAATTAAAAAAATTGTGTCTGGTCTTAGCGAGTTTCATTCACAGTATCTTTCAGTTGAAGAGACCTGGAAAATGATTCCTTATTCATGCTTATGGAATCTTATATTTTAACTCATATGGCACCTTAGTGCTGCGTTCATCCACTTCTGCAGGTTGTCCCTTTCAGAACATAAAAGAATTCTTCTGCAGGTGCTTTCAGTCTCCTTTCATGAATATATGCCTAGCGGAACGCATTGCTACCTTATGAAAGTTCAGAACATATCTTGTAACAAGATTGTGCTCTTCATCTACACTTCATGGAATCATAGAATCATATAATGCTGCAGGTTGGAAGGGATCTTAGAGATCATCTGGTTCCAATCCCCATGCTATGGGCAAGGACACTTCCCACTAGACCAGATTGCCCAAAGCCCCATCCAGCCTGGCCTTGAACACTTCCAGGGAGGAAGTATTGAATACTCAAACACTTCATTATATGCTATTTGATATAGACCTGTGCAAGACCTTTAGACCTGCAAAATAAAAGTCTGTTTTCTTTTAGTGTTGGTGTTATTTATTTATTTATTTTTTAAGTACATTGTGATGCATATGTTACAGTTACTGATTTATTTCTTGCTTGCTCCCTCTCTGGCACATGTGAAAATAGTATATATTAGGAACAGTGGTCAGCAGAACTCTAAGAAGAAAAGTGGACGTCTAAGGGTCTAATTTCTGTTATGCTCCAATTGCTTCTACATACACATCAAACCTCTGTTTATAGTATTTTCTTCATTATTTCCTTTAAATTTAATCTCTGCAGGGTGTAAAAGTGACTTCATTTCCCACTGTCTTGCACACTATTTTTTTCCAAGAATCACTTTCTAAATCAGAAAATGCTATTTTGTTTCAATGCATATGACATCTCAAGTTTAACAGAACACTTTTACTGAGATGTCGAATTTCACAGCTATTATAATGGAGTAAGAACATCTTTCTTGAATAGATATCGTAAAAGAACATGTATCCTGAATAATTCTGAATAGTAATACGTGTCTTGAAAAAAACTTAATATTGTCTGCCATCAGATGATTTCTGGTGTTGGCAATATCTCCTTTAATTAGGGCTTTATAGACATTCCATTACTGATGACTAGCTTCATTCTTGCCAAAATTTAATTATTTAAACTCAAAAATCTCCAAGTATCAGCTGTAGAATGAATTCCAATTCAGTTATTCATTTGGAAATTTTCAGTCAGAATGATTCAAATGTATCTAAAAGAGAGACTAAAGAAAAATATACTTTACTTCCTGAACATTTTCATCTTTTGCAGACTTTTTTGGGATCATCAGTCAAATTCTGGTATGAAGGTTCCACTGGCTGAATGCGACTTGGAAAATCTTCTGTTTTTTCCCACTGCAAATCTATAAATATGCCCAAATACAGAATAAGTTTGAGCACATATATATTAGAAAGTTGAATTGGAGCATACATTACTGAAAAAATCATTTCCTTAATATTCTCCTTGTTCTGACTAAACCCTGCCTGCATCGTTATAGTTACATAACTGACCATGCTTCCTGCATGGATGCAAGTTCAAAACTTCCCTCTGGATTTTTTCCAAATTTATTATGCTTAGATATATACTTAGCTGGAATTCATACCGCATTCCAAGCGATGCCAAAGAAAACAAGGGTGGTCTTCTCTCTATACCAGTAGTGGCATCACATAAAACAAGTAGGTGGCAAGGAAATAATCTGACTCATATGTAGTGGAAATTAATGACTATTTTTGAAGGGACTCACTGGCTAAAGGCATTAACTAATACAAAGACTGTTAAATTAGGGAAGAAGAGGAAGAGCAGGGAACCTGAAGGAAATAATGGGAAGACTAGAAACCATTTGGATGAAAGAGGGCATTCTGTTCCAAAAAAGAAAGTGAACAGGGCGATGGTGGGACTGACAGAAAAATCTGAGTGAGGAAATTAACTGAACAAACAGTGCTAGAGCAGAATAATGAAAGAGACTAAATCAGCTGGTGGGGCAGATAGCTTTTGTCATGAAGCTAGAAAGGAAAAGGTGAAGGAGTAAGAACAAGATAGAAACTTAAGGAGAAGCACACGAAAAATGTTAGTTTTTGTAACCATCTGGAAATTTCTGAAAAGATAGATCAAACAAAATCAACCACTGCTGGTTTAAATGAGTACCAAAGCAAGCACTAGAAAGGAGAACTATCATCTGCAACTGGAGTGACAGCGGGATTGCCTAAATGCTGCTATGGTAAATTTCTAAATTTGTTTCTGCTGCTGTTATCTCCTGTTACTTCAAGAAACAGAGGTTTTTGAAGTGGATCTGAAACTTCAGATCTTACTGAGAGTCAAGGAAAGTAGCTATATGAAAAATGATGGAAAAAAGCCTTAGTGGGTTTCTTTTTATTCTTGGATAATTTATTCTTTAAAGTTTGTTTTCCAGACAAAAAAAAAATATGCAAAAAACTTAAGACCAAAAGTGTTTTAGAGGATTGTTATATGACAGAAAAGTGATTTAGTTAAAGATCACAAAAAGTAAGAATCAACATTACTTCTATTTCTACTTGATGTGGATCTTTTATTAGATCTTTATTACTAATTTAAACAGTGCTAGGATTGTTCTGATCTGCTGAGAGTGGATCATTTGTAAGTCTGTATTGTTCGAATAACCCCTAGCAGTTTTTGTACTGAGCAGACCAGAACTATCCAAATCCAATTCCAGCCCCAGTCAGGAAGGCAGTATGAAACAGAGACCATTGCTAATAGTATTTTTGGATATGGCCACCACATTTTGGAGGGTAAAAGGTTTTAAAATTCCCATGCCAGTTGCCTTCAGTGCTTTGTAAGTCTCCTATTAGTTTACTGGTATAGACAAAGCCATATTGTCCAGTCAGAAAGTTTTTTAATTTCAGATTCACACAGTTTTTATTTTTTTCTCTCTGCCCAAATTCAAACAGTTACAATTGATAACTATTGCATATGATGACAAGTGATACTACCAATCCCAAATCGACTGCATCTATAGTTTACCATGAAAATCCTTCTAGAGTCTTCATTGTTAGCAAACTAATGCAAGTTTACTTCCACTAATAAAACATGATCAGAAAAATAAAGAAAATTTTATTTGCAATAATCATACAGTGTAAACTAGTTTCTCAGAAGTGTAGGATAAGTATGTGAAAACAGATGATGTATTAGGATTGGAATTCAGAAGCTCCTTTAAAATTCACTGTTTTGTTTTCAAAATACATACTACTTTAAAGAAGCAGAAATAATATTTACAAAGGATGAAAATTTTTTTTAAAAAAATCTGCCCAATAGTTAGCCTGTATCCTAACCAAAGCTGAGAGTCAAATTATTTAATTTAATTTCAACTGTTTTTTTAGCTTTAATATGCGTGATTGTAATGATGATTCTATTGATATAAATAAACTAAAAGAATAAAATTGTAAGGAGAGCAGGATGGTTTAGGACACAAGTAGGTTGGGCATCATTTCAGAAAAGCACTTAAAAGGAAAGTAACTTCATCAAGACAGACAGTAGACAGGGCACGAGACATTGTAGAATGTCTCAAAAAGTTAAAGATCCCAAGAGAGTTACCATCTGGCAAGAGTATAAAGCCTCAAAAATCAAGTGAATGGAAATTGGCAGGAATGAATGAACATTTCTGGGCAACAAATTGTTTGAAAAGTTGCAATTGAACACGGAAGAGTTATTTCAAACTTTATCAAAAACTTATGCCTGTGATATTCTAGATCTGATCTGGTCATTAGTGTGAAGTTCTAGTAGCTGGAGATGATGCTAGATAGCAAGTCAGTCTACGAAAGAAATCCTATTAAATTGGATAGAAAACACTCACTCTTCCTGTTAATAAGAGGGTCAAAGTCAAAAATATGAAGCTAGCGATTGTTAGATGCAAAACACAGTAAGATAAAACAGAGCTTACTGAAATGAACCAAAAAAAAAAATTAAACCAAACCAAAATAAAACCAACTGACCAAACGAGTAAACTTCGTACTGAATGAACATACATATTCTTGAACAGAAGTTCAAGAAACAGATAAAACTACTGCAGGAAAATCTAGCCAGAAGTGTTAGATAAAAAAGGCTCAACTCATTTGCTTAAACTTCAGCATTTTGTGTTATTTCAGATACCCTAGAAATCTGCAAGTGACCAGTAAATCTGAAAATGACCAGTAAGCCCTTCTTTTCTTTACTACAGCTGGTGAGATAAACTTGAGTACTTCAGATGAAACTTGGTATTTGTGCCTGAGCATCTGAACCCCGGACTTTAACTTGAAATGAATCTCTCTTGAGGTTCTATCAACTATCTTGACTAGACAGTTCATTAACTATATGTAAGTCCATTAACTATAATTAAAGCGTAGACATTTAGCTCACACCTAAGCAGTTGCATGGAGACATTTAAATGAAAGTATATCAACATTTCACTAAATATCAACAGCAGCTACTTCTAGCTCAAGAAATGACTGAGTTGTAGACTTAGAAGAATGGGGAAAATATGTCAGGAAATGATAAATGATAAATGATCACTGTATTCTTACTGTTTTTGTAAATCATTACCTAAGCAGCTACCGTGAGCCAGTGGGTACAGATAACAGGTAAAGTAGATCAGACTGGTGAACCTTGAATTGTCACAGTATAACAGTATAGATGCCTTTATGTTGTTTCCTGGGAACACAGAGTGTCATGTAGTGTTAGGAGCTAAAATTAAGTCCATTTAGCAAAGGAAAAAGAAAAGAAAAAAAAACTGATGAAATTTAAATGAAATCACTGAGGAGATGTTAAATGTGAACTCTATGAAACAAAATTTTCTTCCTGAAAAGGTTGGAGCCTTGTTAAAAAAAAAGAACCTAGTTACTGGAGGTCATGCACTGATTTCCTTGATTACTTCATGTGAAAGCATAAACGCATGCAATACAGCAAGGACCTACCAAGTCTACATTTCTTAAACAGCTTATTTTCCCTATTCTGCAATTGCGACATATCGTAAGTTACCTCTGTACTGATAACCTTTGTGTCTTTAACTCAGAGCTATTTACAACACTTTTTCTACGTGTTCCCTAGAACATGATTTACAGAAACCAGGAGCATAGGTTTAATCAGTGGCATTTTGATAATGTTTAGTTCACTCTCTGGAATGATTTTGATCCAGTTCTCCAGATACAGCCTAGGTGCCATCTAAAGAAGAGAATATACCATAGGATTTTATTTACTAATACAGATGCAATTGTGCTGATTTTTTTATTATTATTTTTTTCCCCAGAAATTGTTTTAACTACTTATTGAGCAAAGTCTTAA
Organism: Penelope pileata; assembly: GCA_013396635.1. Classification (NCBI taxonomy): domain Eukaryota; kingdom Metazoa; phylum Chordata; class Aves; order Galliformes; family Cracidae; genus Penelope; species Penelope pileata. The sequence goes on along the minus strand of WBMW01006246.1, from coordinate 167,749 downwards.
GCTACCCGGAGTACAAACACATAACAGAGGTTTCTTATTCTTTCCTCTCTTATTTTTGTACTTTCCATGTTATTACTCTCATTTTAATCTTTTACCTACCCTCTGTGCCCAATCCTGCTATGAGCTTCACATGGTTAGGTCAATCTCAGTGCTCATTAAGAACCCTGCTGTGTTTTCTGTGAAGCAAGTAGTTCAAATGTAGATGCCATGAATTCTACTACACTAATCCTTTCTCCCCACAAGTGCAGATGGTTTTTAATAACAGAAGCATCATGATGCAGTACAAAGACAAGGTACTTCCAGTAAATAATGCATGGATTCTCAGAAAAGTGCACCAACAAAAGTGAAAGCTTTTTCTCTAGAAGTTAAAAATCTCCTCGGGGAAACATCTTTCTGTTCTTTTTTTCATAAATTGACTAGCTCACTGATGTCCACAGGAATGAAGAAGATACACATCAATGCAGTTACTGGATTGCAATGCTAATAAGAATATTGGGTTCTGTATACTAATCTGTAAGCCACAGTTATAAATCCAATAAATAACTGGATGAAAAGAATGGCATTTTCCTTGTATATTTATGATTTTACAATTATCATACTTTTGCAAATATTTTAAAGGGTAAAGAATGAGTTAAAATTAGGAAAAAAAAAAGAGCTATAATGGAACAAACTTCTCAGATTGATACTCAGAACGCTGCTGTAAGCCACAGATTGTTCACTCAGAAAACTTGGGAATTTGTGACTGGAAAGTGTAAGTATATTTAAATTCACTTTAAGCGATCTGTTGTGTTATCATTTCATTTTCCAAAAGTTCCAAGCAATATTCAATAGTTCTTGTGGCCTTTGTCCTAAAGGAGAAATGATAACAAGGTCTGTGACTAACTGTACTTTGAACTATATCTTATATGATTGAAAGTAGCAAATAATTCAGAAAGTGCTGTGCAGGAAGAAAACCACCTCCTTTTTTCTTCTATTTTCTCAGATACTTATTCGAACTATATGTACTTCCAAAACGTTTCCAAGCAGATAGGGCTGTGAAATAATGAGATAGAAAATCTTAGTGAATTTCAAGTTGACCTTCATTTACAGTACTGGAAGAACAATTTTCTTTGAGAAATTACGGGGCCAGACTAATTAAGTCCACGTTCAGATCCACAGGGAACTTTGGTTAGTTTTGCTTTCAGGAAATAAAACACTATTTATAGAGAGGCTTAACATTTCTTCCTTCATGAAAATCATGTTAGGGGAATTTTTTTTTTTTTTTTTGTTGAAAGAGAAATATTATAGACAAGTATCTGAATAATACATGCTTTAGACAATATCAAGTACAAGATAAAATAATTTACAGTTAGAGAATATTGCTCCTAACACTGAGTTGTATTATTGACATATCTAGTGATCTACATAGTTGCTCTTTGTTTTTAAAAATAAGTGAGTTCCTCCTGAAAGGCATGAAAGAAAAGTCACATTCTGGATAGCCATGCAGATTTTTATGAGTGTAGCATGAAGGCTCTTGTTCATTGCTGGTGAAAAAAGCATAGCTAATGGTGGTGACCACATTAAAAAGATATTCAGCTCCATGCACAGTCACCTGGTCACAATCCATTGATTCACGTGGATGAGCTGATCAAGATGCTCTTCATTTTGTGCTGTGACAGCTGTGCATGATCATCTGGAATACGAGTTCTTCTACATTGTGGTCACCATTGCTGAAATGCACCACCACTGCTTCACTGTGCTGTCAACAGTTGGTCTCTTCAGCATGCCAATGGGTATGATTTTTCCACATGGAAGAATTCAGTTCCACACTTTTGCTTCAAACACAATTCCATGTTAGGCATCATATTGTCAGACTGCCCCCTGCTGCCATCTGTTGCAAGGCAGCAAAATGGAATGGAATGTTGGTGGGAAGGTTCAGCCTCTACTGTTGTACCACCAACATCCACCTCTGACGTCATGGGCCAACATAATAAAATAGAAGGCATGACTTTTTGAGCATCCTTCATATACTGCTCCTACGTGATTTGACTGAGTACTAGCTATGAGAAGCATAGCTAGTACTGCACTGTGTCCTCCCCTCCACAGCAGTCTTTTGCTGCCCAGGCTCCAATTACACACAATTGACTCACTAAAAATCCCATAATAATCTTAAAAATTTGTGATCTTGTGGGACCACATTACTAACTGTCCCAGGCTGCATGTGACCTGTGGGCCACGGGCTGAAGAGGAATGACCTAGATGATTCAGCTCAGGAGGTAGTGATGATGGGTCACACTCCACCTGGAGGCTGACCCTACAGGAGTACTGCAGAGAGCCTGTGTTGAGCAGGAGGTTTGGCTACTGTTCCCTTCCAAACTGAGTTATCCCATGTATTTTGGCTCACTGCTCAACATAAAGACTTAGAATGGAAAGGAAGAAGGTGAAAGCTCTCTTGAAAATAGTTTCTATCCCATTGTAGTTTCTATGTCCCAACAGATAAACTATTCCTTCGCAGTTTCTATTGCAAGTGTTGGCAACTGTTTGTTCAGCAGTTCATAATAACACCAAGATCCTTTTCTACCGAATCTGTTTTTTTCCCATTTTGCATTTGTATCACAGTCCCTACCTAAGTACAACCTTTACTTTCTATTTGCTTATGTTTTACAACCATGTTACTACTCTATTTTTTATCTTATTTTCAAAGTACTTGCGGATCTAGAGTTTCATAACATCTGAAAATTTAATAAAAATGGTTTTCATTCCACTGTCATGAGTGAAAAATGCTACCGAGACTTGGATAGACTTCTGTGATCTCACACATAAATATATTTTCAGTCTGTAACAATAAGCCACTGTTAATTCATTCCTAAAATATTTTTCCAATGTTTTTTTAATCCATGTTGCAATTGTTTAATCTGGACAGTATTTCCTTTGATTGTTTATAAGACTGTCATGTGAGAACTTCCAAAGCCTTTCTAAAATTAATGCATATTGAAAACACTACTCTCCCTCCATCCACAGGATGCATTAAAATGTAATGGATATTTAGTTGGAGTTTCTGCCCATTCCTATATTGTTGCCAATTACAGACTGACAGAATTCAGTATTTCTAGAAATTCATACTTCCTGGAAGTATTTAGTGGAACTCTAAATTTCACCAGTATTTGATAGAGTAAAAGTTAATTGAAAAACAAATATACAAAAGACAGACTTTCATAAACTTGTTTAACTGGCAAAGGGCCTTCAAACATCTTCTTTCTGTTACAGCAAAGTCTAAATTATTTAATCATGCAGTACAATGTCATATGGTGTCAATGATGTGGTCCTATGTACTATTGTTTTCCAGATACATTAATATTCCTAAAGATTCAAACTTTGCATGAAGACTTTGCGTGTCATAACTCTTGATGTCCATTTATGTCATCAGCTGCAATGACATTTCATGTTGAAAAGCAGCTGGAAGGAGGAACATGAGTGTGTCTTCTGTCTTTTAATTAAATATTCACACAACACTGCAGGTAACATCAGTAAGAACATAGAAAAGCTGGTTGGAACTCAAAGCAAAGTTTTGATAAACAAATCCATAATCCTTAAAGAAGAAATAAAGATACTGGAAAGCTAGATGGTGACTCTAATCATAGCTGTGGGAAGTGACTAAACTGCACCATTACTGATGCAGTTGTGCTTCAGAGACTCTTTTCTAACACTTTTTTTTTTCTTTATAGAAATGATTTGTTAATGCCTTCAAAAAGGCTTTATGGGGAAAAGCACTATCATAGAAAGAACAGAATGAAAAACGTGAACTTTTTGACCAGTGGTAACCTACCTTGTTAAAATATTTCCACATTTGGCATGGGGACTAGACTTGTCTCTATGGTAAAGCAAAACTACACTCACTGCAGTAAAATGCATGAGTTAAATGCTATTTACTAAAATAGTAAAGAGAACAAAAGAAATAACAGCACATATATATATATATATATATATATATACAAAGAGGATACACAGAGCAAGGGCTCACAGCCAGTGGTGACCCTTCCTCCTGACTAGCCCCTTCCGTAAAGAAAAGCACCCGGAACCCCAACAAACCAATCACATGATGTTATATGGTATGGAATAGCTCTTTGGTCAATTTGGGTCAGCTGCCCTGGTCCTTTCCCCTCCCAGTTCCCAGCTCCTTATGCCCCCCCTAACTGTTTCACTGGCAGAGGAATGCGGAACTGAGTTATGTCCTCGGCTCCGTTCAGCACTGCCAGGGTGTTATCAGTTTTTGTTTATCCTCTGAGGCCACAACGTAGCTTTATACTAGACACTATGAGAAGCGTAACTTCTGTTAGAAACTAAGACACCCTTATAGTACATTTACCTGTATCATTTTAAACTAACAGGAAATAAACTGTTTTGAAACAATATCTGGTATGGACCTAAAGAAGAATAATAAAGTTACGAAGAGTTTGCAGACAACTGTTTATGGGGAAAGATCAAAAAATCTGATAAGTATTCTAACTGAAAAGGGAAAAAGGCTAATCTGATGATATTTACAGGAAAAACTGTTAGTTTTCTATAAATACCTCAACATTAAACAAGGAAGCTACTTAGAAATGTTCAAATACATGGGATTATTGGCAATTAGGTGTCAGGGTAAACAGAGCTTAATACTACGGAATACTCACTTGTGGAAAGCCGAGAAAGGCAGGATGATTAATATAGTGTCTCGCTTCTAGCTCAATTTAAAAAATAGACGTCACATCTTCATAGGCAGATTTGCGTATGTTACTAGGTGTTACTAACACTCAGGACACCATGCACCCAAGGTTTGAATGCTGTTCCCAACTATACACGTGTAAGCACAATGTGACTCCAGGTAAGTTCACATCTGTCTCTAGCTGAACCAGGCTATATTTATTGAGACCTAAGCCAGCTTTATTTTACTACCTGTAGTCCTTCAACCCTACAAGATTTTTGAGGGTTTTTTTTCGTGTTTCTCTCTTAATCACAGGACATTGTACGTATAACACAGAAGTCTGTGGGTTTGCACTGCCTAGGGAATCAATAGTTGTTCCCACAAAATAAGCCTGACTCCCAAGAGGAAGTGTTCAGCCCTTTGAAATTGTTCGCTATTCCTTCATTGATTCAGTGGATTTCATCTTCACATCAGCTGAACCATTAAAGAACTGTTAGGTCAATTTTTATAGAATGATTGATTTAATCTATGGTCAATAAACCTATATATTGTAAGAGTGAAACCATAGACATACTTTGGAGGCTGAGACTTTCCTTCAGTGATATACTGTTTTTGTTTGTTTGTTTGTTTGTTTATTTGTCTGTTTTTCTCTAGAAAATTATTTAGAATGTTAAGAGCTTTATTCCTGATATTTCAGCAACGTCTGCTTACATATTTTTAATAACAAATGTTCCTTTGGAAAATTTGATATCCCTGAAATTTGTATTTGTCCTTTAACAGTCAAATGGCATCAGAGACAGGCAAGAAAGAGCTCTAACCTGTCTATCAAAGTTATTTAAAAATTATACATTTTATTCAATCAAGATGAATTATCCTTTATTTTTTTAACTTCATCCTCTACTCCTGTCTAGTATGCTGAAAACTGTTTATTTTACATTGAAACTTGAAGTTATTACTCAAAAATGAGATCAATTACCTCTAATTTCAAAGCCAGTACAAAGCTTGTTTCAGCATTGTGAAACAAAATTGGATTTCCTGTCCCCCCCCCAAAAAAAAAAAGCAAAATAAGTTTTTTTCTCCTCTTACTGGAAGCAAAGCACAAATCTGTTGGGGCAGACTAAGTGCAGAGTTGAAGGGGCTGGGTGATGGTAATGGGTGGCTTAATGGAATCAGGTAGATTTCTAGAAGTGTTTGGCCAGGCTGGAAAGCTGCTGTGAAGAGTGAGGTTGTCACTGAGATTGTTCATGGTAGAGAAAGAGGGTGCTCAGTCCATGAGGGCAGCAATGAGTCTTATGACACTGAGTAGTCTTCCCTGGCCCATTGCCCAGGGTCTTCTGTAAGCTCAGCCTGGGCCCCTGATCCTTCCAGTCCTCCAACATACCCACCAAGACACCTGAGCATTGCCCTTGTCAGCAGCAGCAAAAGAAAGGAACCAAAGTGCCAAAGGGAAATACAGACCAGTTCTTTAGGCAGCGTGCACTGCTAAAGCATCTGATACCTGAAGGTTCTGGCAAAGGCAAAATCAGGCTTGTACATGATTCACTCTCATGGACAACACATATGTCTCTGTGTCAGTTAAATGAACATGGGGAAAGTCAACAACTGTCAAAGGTTTTTGTTTCCAATATGTATATTTAAAATAGACATTGGCAGCCAGGAAGAGTGGGCTCAGAACTTTTGACAAAAACATGTTCAACAGCTTATTTTTAGTGATAATTGATTTAATTAGTGGAAGAACACTTTTTAATGTATTCTACCTGTATTTCTGAGATGCTTCCTTAAAGGTAGAAGATTCATTCCCCTGCTCCCTGTAAACAGTGTTTTCTAAATCAGCATCCTCTTATGCTGCTACAGAGGGGAGAGAGTGGGCAAGATAGGGAGAGGGAAAATACTGCCTGTTTTGATACAAACTGTAGAAGCAGAAAAACAAAACAAAACAATAATAAAAAAAACCCACCACCAAATCAATATCAGGAGAATGAAGCAAGAAATCATGTCCAAATCCAGCCAAAGGAGTTAACTCTTCACAATCTCAAAATGAATTCAGTGGTAGAATTCTTAGTTGCACATTGTAACCTGGAGATGTTAATTTATAAAGAAAATGTTATATTGTGGCAAGTACATGATACTGCAGGTAATGCTGTTTGCCCAACTGACACAATATAGTCTGCAAATTGTACTGATAAAAATAATATTTCTATAAATATATCACTTGTGTAGGAAGCTCAGTCCTAGATGTTATTTCCTTAACATGAGACTAAAAGATTTGCCTTTGCCACTTAAATTTACTTACCATTGAGGACAGTACTAAAAGGTTAAAGAATGAAAACACTTGCCAGTTGCTGTTGGCATCTCCTCTGAAGGTTCCTGCCAGATCCTTCCTGTCTGCAGCTATGAAGGAGACCTCTGTTGGACATTTTGCTTCTGCACTCCTCAGAGCCTTCTATCAATGTGCTCTGTGTGCTCTCTAAATTTATAACTTCTTCCAAGTTCAAAATTATCAAAATTATCAAAACTATTCAAAATAATTGTACTAAACATTCCAAAAGTCCCTTCCAATCCCTATGATTCTGTGATTCTGAGATTCCCTTGCATGTTCAGGCACATTCTGCAGCATTTTGATATGTTTTTCTTCAGATGTTGACATCGGTTCTGCCATTTCAATACTTGCTCTGGAACTGCAGTGTTCACTGTATAAATTCACTCATGTCACTTTCATGCTACTGCTCTCATCTCTGCCTTATCCTTTAGCACTTGCCAAAAACCTTGCATGACCCCTTATATTAATTTCCTTGACTATTTGACACTCCCAAAATGTGATGTATAAGTGTTTTAGATTTGTCTCATTCTCAGAAAACTCAGCACATGCTACTTGTTTAATTTACTTGATAGAAAAATATGTGCCCTTCTCCCAGGTTAAGTCTAGGAGACTATTTTGATCTGATTCATTTCACCTATTCCTGCACACTTAACAGAAATCCCTAAGAAAAATATGTAGTCACTCAGGGCTCCATTTATTAATCAATGGAAGACAGTAAAGACCTCACTAGAGCAAACTGGGGTGCTGCAAAAAAAGTGGTGTATTTCTTTCTCCATTTTCTGTCTAAGACCTCAATGTGACTGCAGTCCAAAATGAAATTCCGGTAGTAAACTGGCATGAATGCACTAGTTGCTGTTAAATTTGGGATTTCTACTGATTTGACTTCATATGATGAGGAGAGACATTTACACTCACAGAGCTAAGCTATATGTAAGGGAGGACCATGTTTATGTGGTTCTCAGAAATTTTCTTCACAGTTGTCATTCCATATGCCAAAAAATACTGGAAGTGTATCATACCCCATTTGAGCACTCTCAAGGAGATTTACAATGTGCATTGAAAATGCATCAGTATATGAGTAGTAAGAGCACAATATAATATGCATAACAATATATTCAAATATATATTACTTGTTTCTACTTTAGTCGTATCAGTATTTGTTTTCCTATTTTTCTTAACCTTAAAAATAAATTTTAAAAAGCAAATAAAACCATGGGATTTTTATATTGTTGCATAACAGGAGGAAAATAAGCCTCTATTATGGATTTATGTTATATTTTTGCACTGGAAATATCTTCTAGCAGAAGCTGATTTGATCTGAAGTATAACATTTTCAGCTACATTAATGCCAGATATGAAAGTCATAGAAGTTTATACAACATTCCTAGTAGAGATTTTGTTGAAACTCTGTTTTGTTGACCACTCCTGGAAGATTTTCAATGATCATATATTTTCTAAAACAATCTCACCGTATTACTGTATTTTGATCGTGTATGAATTTACTGACACTTAAATGTGTGAGATGTGTAAAGTGTATTGTGATTGCTTCTTGAAACAGAGAAACAGAAGAGGAAAATGAATTTCCTGGTCCATATCCAGAGAAATATATTCTATAAAGTTTACACAAACCTATGAATAAATGCATACATATGCAAAGGGATATACTTTGATTCATTTCTTTTTCTTTGGTTCCATTTATGAATTTATAATTCATTTTGCTGAAAAGATGATAGCTACCATAAAATGCTAGACTAAATGCATGCAGTGTGGACAACTGCTTTGTTTCATTGTCTCCCTAACTGCCACTGTCTGTTGAAGCCCATCCTCTCTTGCCCAAAGTATTTATATTGCAGAAGTATAAGAATAATCTTTGCCTGTTAGACATATGAACGTAGTTGTCCCTCTTATTTATTTATTTATTCCTAAATAGATACATTCTTTAAGTCAGCTATAAATATCTTGTGAACAGAAAATAGTTTGCAAACATAAGTTCAAATCACTAGCCAGAATATCCTTAGTGCTGCTTAGTGAGAATGGCAGGATCACAAAGAAATGATCAATCCAGCAAAACATGGAGCATTATGAGTTCCTTTATAATTCAGTAGAAAATGAAGTTACTCAGTAGAACACTAAAAATATTCAACATGACAGATAAAGCCCAAATGGAGGAATTTGCGCAGGTACTGGTGACCCATTTTACTCATACTAAGATTGTTTGTTTCTCAGCACCCCTCAAATGAGCTTGCAAAAAAAGAGAGAACAATCCCAGTTTAATTAGTAAGTCAGCACCGCAGAGGAGTAAGCATTTTCAAAAATGTATAAAATGAGTACTTCTGATCCTTTTGCCAATCTATTAATCTTCCAATTAAACAAAAATGCCAGGGTGATACTTCATTAGGGCTTAAAAGTGGCAGAGAAAAAACTGAAAAGGAAAAAAATGACTTGAAAATCAAAGACAAAACATTAAAGTAGTTTTGCAAAATAGCATTAATGTTATTGAAATATTCTTAAAGTGGAAATTGCCTTGGGAAGTTGGAAAATGTTCACATAGTGCTAGATGTCATGCATGAGATAGAAACAAAACACAGTTTAAAAAAACACAAAGGGTCAAGAGTACAGTTAAAGTAAATCCAATATTTTCAACACTAAAAGTGTGAAAAAAAAAAAAAAACACTAAAAAGCCCTGAATAAGTTAATTTACTTGGTATCTGCAAGTTCTTTTTCCATTTTCAGTGCTGGTTTTGGTTACCAGCCCCTTCAACCTTTCTCGATAAAACAAATAATGGAAGAACCATTTAAGTCTAGGATTACTCATACTGGGTTATTTCAAGACAAGTGTTTTCTGCTTTATTTATTTTGGGAAGAGGCACATTTTAGCAAAGTTTTCAAACTGAAGAATATAATTTTAAAATCTCTTTTGGGCAAGGAAAATTTTTTTGATCATTTTCACTTCTGTATTATTTATAACTTAAAATTTATATAATGGACCAGTGACATTGTTTGCATGTCCAGACTCACTAGGATCCTGGGAAATTGTTTAAACCCACAGATTAATGGCAGCTTCTGTATTTTGGCTATTTTTTTCAACTATATCAGCTGGCAAAATAATAGATATTCCCACTACAGCCTTTCTTGCATTTATTTTTATATTATCACAGCTAAAACAACACTATTGTTAGAAAGTATTGCTGTGCCAAGGAAGTTATTCAGATTCTCTCCATTTTGTGTTATTTTGACAAACAAAAACAATGGGCAGTGGTGTAAACCCACAAACTGAGAATCAGTTTTAGCTACCAAGGCCTTACACAAAAGGAGATCTCAGGTTCCCCCAGGGCCAGCTCTGGCTGTGCCTTGCTTTCCAACTCTTACCTGAACAGCATCTGGTTTACCAGCCCCTAATGAGTTGCATCATTTTTGTGGCAGAGGTGTTAGCTACTTCAGTGTGAGCACACATGACCTGACCTGTCAGACATGTTGGAGGGTATTCTAACTTCTTTTTATTCTGCTCTTGCAGACCTGCAGTCCCACCTTCTTAGCAGAGGTAAATAGACCCAGGTCCTGATCCTCTAGCTGTGCCAGTAAAGAGAGCAGAACCGGCACATAGGCTTGCTTATGGGAGTGGTGCTGTCCACAGCCATCATTATTTACTGGTAAATCATTAATTACTGGTAAATTATAAACTATTGATAGATCGTCCATTAGTTATTGGTAAATTTCCTTGCATAGTGTTAGTTCACAAAACCAGCTGTCCTTCAGGAATGGCTAAACACAGAGAAAGCACAAGTTAGCTGCTCCTGACAGGAGTTTGAATGTAGCCATCCTTTTCCAATGAAGAGCTATACAGGATGTATTTAATTCACTACATCCTGAGTACATGGCACTTAACTCAAATATGATCTTGTTGTAGTCTAGGTTCTGTCAAAGCAAGGATGTGTCTAGCTAGGACTACAGCTGAGTAGAGAGACCCTAGTCTGGTATAACAGTAATAATAATAATAATAAAAATAATAAACACCCACACAACAAAAACAACAACAAAAACCATGATTCACACCAGAAAATCCTTGCTGAATTAACACATACTGTTTACAGAACAGAAATTTCTCTCTCATGCATACAGTACACATTACACTCTGCAACAAACTTCTGAAATGTATTTGTAGACAGCTGCACTGTGCCACCTGGAGTTTTAATAAACCAAAACAAATCATTTTCTCTCCATCTCATATCATTTTATTTATGAATAAAGTATTCAGATTTTGAGCATGTGTTTACCTCCATGATGCATGGATATAGAATTCATGAATAGATTTGCAAGTGTTGTGAGGGTGGCTCATCAACTGTAATTTGTGAGTGTATTTTGGATGCTGCAAAAAAGACGAAAAATGAGATAAGGATGAGTGTAAGAGCATTACAGAAGTGGGTGTTCCTAAATATTTTAGAATGCTGATACTGTGAATAAGAATCATGAGAATTACTACTGCAGAGAAATCCATGATAATGGCACATGGCATGAGTGATGTTGAAAGTTTAGTTGTTTTTCTCCCCCTTTTCTCTGACTTCCACCAGCTTGAAGTTATTCTGTCTATTATACAACTAAAGGTTTGTATCTGGTCCAAACACATTTAAGCAGATAAGTCTGAGGTTGAGATATTGCTGGGCTGTTCCTGGTGCAATTGCCTCTTTTTAGGGAAAACTTTTTTTCATTGTGCCTTTTTATCTGGGGAAACCACTAGCTGAGAGAAGAATTTTCTGTAGTGAAAATATGCTTACAAACTTTTATTTTTTACAGAAAGAGCAAACGGCTATGGCTCTTCTGTCTGTTAAAATATTTGTGCTTTTACAGCATAGAAATGTAGCAAGTATAAAAAAGTCAATATAAATCACATTCATTTCCTTGATAACAAACAAAATATTACCATTTTAGTCATTTGAAGACAGATTCCTATTTTAGCAAAATGAACAGCTCTTGAAATTGATAAAGGCTTTCCAAGATAAGAAAGTTTCCAGCTGAACCTGGAAAAAAAACATCTATTGAGAAGATGAATATGGCTTTCGGCCTTGCCTATCGAGTAAACAAAGAAAAAGAGCTGCACAATCTGAGGGAGATCTGAAAGTATAAAAGTATATTCATGTCAGTGCTGTAAGAAACAAAAACTCTCTCTTGAACTGCCAGTTTCTACATTCTACTCCTTTTTCTTTCTTTATGAGAGCCAAAATAACACTAGTATCAGTAGTTCCAGAAGAAACTTCAATCATACTAGAATAATTTTAATTTTTCCCACTAAAATAATAGATTAACTTCTGTGAAAGTAAATGGGATCAAAACTCACACACACAAACAAGATTTTTAAATACAAAATGGTTTTAAAGTACAGCTAAAACTAAACAGTCTAGTCAAAAAAATGTGTTACTTCATGTAGACAAAAGCTCTGAGCACCAGCAGCTGCTTACAATATGGCTTAGTATTAAATGAGACTGGTGAATCAGATCGGTGAGTTGCCATATGGAACCTCACCTGTTTGCTGACATGCTCATAAAAGAAGAAATAACACTGTGTCCTGTATACAAAGACTTTTTTTGAACTGTTTTGTTTGTTCAATACCTTTTTAGTCCTGACCATGAACCTGTCTCACCTTTTTCGGTCTGTCATCCAGACTGAGTTGGTGTAGCAAGACAAAGGCAGCTCATGGCGCAATAGTGTTCTGTCATTGGTACTGAAGTCTGGGAATTGGGGTGAGAGTACCAGTTTATTCTCATGGCAACCATAGCCTGCTTTCCTAATGGAAATACTTGCAAGAATGTGTGGATAGGTGACCTCAATAAAGTTTTTAAAATAACAGAATTTTTAGTAAATATGAAGGTTACTTTTTCTATTGAATTTGTTTTTGTTTTACTTGAATTGCAACTTAAATGGAAATCATTAAAAGGACCATAGTTTTCAAGAGAAAATAGTTAGGCATAGGCCAGTAGAAGTCTCCCATGACTACTATCGTAATCTTTGAAGACGATGATCTGGCAATTGTAAGAATTAACATTTCCCTATTACAAAATATCATAGCACACCTGCAAGACTAGAAAAGGTGAACAGGTGAATAAAAGATGTGTACAGACTGAAGAGCACCCCGTAGAGCAAAAAGAAGAGGTACTGCTTCATTACCAGCTACTGAAGATTTTCACAGAATCACAGAATCACAAAATCACAGAATTGCAGGGGTTGGAAGGGACCTCGAGAGATCATCGAGTCCAACCCCCCTGCCAGAGCAGGTTCCCTACATCAGGTTGCACAGGTAGGCATCCAGGCGGGTCTTGAATATCTCCAGGGAAGGAGACTCCACAACCTCCCTGGGCAGCCTGTTCCAGAATTTTGTTTAGAATAATATGATGGCTGCTCTGAAAGTAATGCCTCCTACCTGTAATAAGAGGCATTACTTTCAGAGCAACCAATGTATTTAGGATGTTCTGGCTTATTGACTCAGACAAGTCTTTCAGTGACATTATAGACTTTGAACTGGAGACCCAGATGATCATGAATTACTAATACAGTCAGCCTGCCTCCATCTGCATTGTAGCAGAGTGAAATACAGTAGCCTTTAGCATTTAGTTTAGTAACCTCTGGCACATGCATAGGAAGTCTTGACAGGAAGAAGTGACTGTGTGCTGGGCTCATGAAATGGGGATGGCTCCACCAGTCCCTCTGTAGAGCTGCATCATGGAGCAAATGCCCATAGAAAACACCAGGATGAAGCCAGTGCTGAGGAAGTGTGAGCAAGTCCAGTGTATGATCTGTGGAACAGAGGCTTGGAAAATCATCAGCGGTGGTAGATGTGTGGATCGCTCTGTAATTTCTTCCACCACATTACACTGCTGTCTGTGCAGAATGGAGGTCCAACCGCATGTCTCAGTAACTTCCCATCCTGGACACAAGGCAGGCCATCCAGGAAAGTATCTAGCAAGAAAGAGTTCATGATTGATCAAACAGTTGAGAGAAAATGCCACAAGAGATGACGGATGATGGATGTATACAAGATTGTTTTTTTTTTAAAAAGCGCTGAGGAGAAATCTCATCAGACTTAAGAGAAGACTTCTCTGTGTCAGATTGAAGGTAGGCTATTTCTAAGGACTAGCTGTGACTGAGGTGCTTTGGCATCTGCCAGGATTGCAGGCACATAGGCTTTGCTTCTGGTAGGGTAGATTTATCACTCACTTATATATGGAAAGGGCAAGGGGAGGAAGAAAGTAGGAGGCTATAATATGCTCAGCTGCTACAATATTTTTCCATTTGTCCAGCTCTCTGGATTTTTGATTTGCACAGGCTGGGCTACACTTGTCCTTGCTTTGTCCCCTTATTCTTTACCTCCTTATGCCTCGATTCTGCCTTACTACCCAGTGGTAGTGGGCAGGGAGGACTCCTACATGCTGTCACAAGGGACCACCTGGGCTGCTGATGCCACTGCTCAAGGTGGCTGTCCCAGCTGAAACCCAGCCCCTAATGAAGCCTGATGAGTCTGATTTAGGCACTGCTGCTGTTATTTTTTGACAGTACTCCCCAAAATAATCTTCATATTTCCAAGAAAACATATGCAATATTAAAATCTTTACTTACAGGCACAAATGTGTGGAGAAAACTATTCAAGGATTACGTGTCACAGATGGAATGACTCTTTTCATCACTATTGTGCCAACTTTTATTTTCACCTGTCACAAAGCAACAGTAAAGATATTTTGTAGCTAGGGGCTTCAATTAACTTTTTCAGAATACAAAAAAAAAATCAAGTACTTTTTATAAGAAAAACATGTTTTTGACAGTAAAACAAGCGAGATATTTTCCTCTTTATTTTGAAGATCGGGTATTAACTAGACAGGTAAGTGATTTCAAAGATAAAATCAGAATTACTGTTTCAGTTCTCTTTAACTCCTCATATTCATTTTATGTTTTTACCTCTGGTACAAGATTGAAGAATCTGTTGGCAATCAGTGAAAGAAAAAGTCTTGTAGATACTTTAAGAAGTAAAAGCAAGGCTATGAGCGTGAAAATAAGAAGTCTCACCCATATTTTGCTAATGAATGTGTTAATATACTTTCTTTAGGGATTTTCTTACTCTGAAAATATGTAAATGTCATTTCTAAAAGCACAAAGAGAAGGAAGATGTTTAAAATTAATAATTTAAAAAAAAAAAGCCTTTCAGAAAATAACAGGCAATTCACTGGGGCACTGCTGACCTTATTGCTTTTTCACTTACTAAATGAATCTGAGGACTGTTTCTGGATTGTATTGATTGTGTCTTAAAAATGACAGGTGACCTCCAGATCAGTTCACACACCAGTGTCTCTTAATGGAGCACAAAGATGCTTGTCAATGGTGCCCTCAGAATTGAAATAGATGACAGACAAGACCTTCAACTGTCTGTTAAAAACATTCAAATTTCCCAATTTATACTGATCTTTTGCTGTTGTTGTTGTTTAATGAGCTTTTATTGATTAGGTTTTTACTGCTACAACAAGTTAAAGGAATATTCACAATGCCATAGTTAAGAATATGTAATCACTGCCATTATAAAAAAAGTCTCTGACAGATTCATAGACAAGTTTACATTATTAGTTATAAATATGTCCTTCTCTAGTACAGTAACTAAGGATACAAAATTAATTCTTTTTTCTATTTGGAGAAAAAAAAAAAACAGATACAAAGTTTCTGTCAGTAAAACACTTTTTTATATATGCATGAATGATTGATGTTTGTTTTTTAATTTGTTTGCTTGTTTTTTTGTTGTTTTTCCTACAGAGCAGAGGTGCAAACTAAATCCTTGCTTTTGAAATTGTGAATGCTACATGCATTTTCTCAGAGCTCAGTTTTGCTGTTGTGAGATCCATTGTCTAGATAGTACTTCACTATTAACTGCAATTCACGAAAATGAAATCTTGATGACAATTACAGCAAATGTTTATTAAATATAAGCCAAGGAAGAAAAAAATAAAAATATTTTTAATCATTTCTGGTTTCCTGAGTCATTATGCAATGTTTTTTCAGTGTTTTTGTTGCTGCTGTTTGTTTTCTAACAGAAAAAAAGTTATAGAATTATAACTGAATCTTTGCTGAGCCATATTAGTAATTCCTCCAGCTTACCAGGGTATAATTTTTTAAAAAGTTCTATGAATCACCAAAAGCATTAGCTTCAAAAGTATTTTTTATTTTCTCTCAGCTTTTCACTTTTTCGAATTATATTTCTCTCTTCTTTGTTTCAACCCACAAACTGTACTGGTCCCAAAATGAACTCCTGCATGAGGTTATAATTCAGCATTTTTCAGCTTGATGATTTTTATGTAACAATAATTCTCTGTGTGTATCTGGCTTATGTCAATTATACATACATTCTTCACAATATAAGTAAATCTGAAGTGTTTTTTTTCCCATTTTATCTTTCAACTCTCATGACATCAGAGTGAAATTATTCATACCATTTGACATAAATCCAATTTGTTCCATCCCAAATTTCATATTTTTAAAATTTTAAGTGAGACAATAGATATTACATATTAATTCCAATGGAGAGATGAATTTCATCCCAAAAATCCAAGGGTGAAATTTAGACTTACTCCTCCTGAGACTGCTACAGGAAGCAGACTTTGAATTCATTTGTTTTGGCTACATGGGGTAGGATAGACACAAGTTTCTCTCTCTGCAGATTGAGCAGAACTACCATGGTGCAGTCCAGAAGTCATGCAATTGCATTTATCCTTCCACTGTGCTAATATATCTTGCCTCTCAGTAAAGAATATCCGCTCTGTTACAACATCATGTTAATGTGTGTGGAGCATAAACCAGACTTGGTTTAAGTCCAGACAGCTTGGAAAATAGACAAAGTAAATTCAGAATTGCAGAAGGCAATTCAGACTATTTATTTTTCAAATGTCACCAATAGAAATATCAAAGTCAGTTGTTGCATCTACCCGCAGACAAACTTTTTAAGGTGAGCACTCTAGGAACAGAAAATCTGTTTTTCCCCAGCTTCTTTTAGCTTAAGAGAATTTGTACTTGTATAACTGAGAATAGATTGAACTGCAGATTTTCTGTTTTCTTATTCCATACAGACAACATCTCAGCCCAAGATGAGTGAATGATCATAAATAAGGAGCTTTTTTTCTCTCACCTGATGATTAAGATATATTACATAGAGGAGGAGAATACCAGATTCTAGTCCTTGCTCCAGATACTGTTGTGCATTTTCCATCGTTGTTAGTATGTAAAAGAGATTTCAAAGAGGAATGAGAAACACAATATCCATTCTCCTTACTCAATTCTCAAACATAATCATTTCTGGGTGAGCTGAGCAGGTTACTTCCTGCTTAAGTGAAAGAAACAAAATTGCAAGAGTATCAGAATACAAATGTCACTGAAAATGTAATGATTCATCGCCTTAATATTATTTGTGATGCATAGCTACAACTTTTGCAATCTGTAAATTTCTTGGTGATCTCATAATGAAAGCATAGAAACAAACTTTGTATGTCAGAACATGGCCCTGAAATTGACTGCTCACAAATTCAGTAACGTTATAAAAGGAAAACATTCTAAAGCCTTCTCAGAAGCCTTCATACACTATCCACAGTGTTGTAAAACAATTGTTTGTCAGCATGATGACAGAATGCTGTCTCAACAATAGTACTTTAACAAAGTTTTTTAAAAAGCTTGTATCTTTTGATGTCTGTCCAGTTATGGGAAGACAACACTTTATAGATTATAAGAGAATCAATTAGTTGTCGGACTTATTTCTGTTATTTCCAAGGCTTGGAATAGTTTGACCATGAATCTGAAAAGAAATTGTTTTCAATTTTTTAAAAAACAGCAAGTTTTCATGACTAGATGTATTTTCATGATCATTCTATTAACATTTCTTTAAATCTTGAATGTATGATCAGTACACCATTTCTAGAGCAAACAGCTTCATTCAATGTCTTGCAGAGGCTAAGAAAATGATATATTCTGCTTCATTCTAAGGCAATGAGCAAAGAGTAAAGGCACTTTAACATAAAAAGGGGAATTCATAATGGAATTTTGTAAGTAAACTAATTTTAATGGTTACTTTATCACATGTTATTCCCACAGCAGTTTTGCATCTCTCAGGGTCTTAAAAGTTATTTTTATATATCTTGGAATTTTTTTTCATTTAATTATACTTTTTGCATTTTAAATGAAATCCATCATTTTTTTGCATATATTTTCATAAATTTTAAGTGTTGATCAAAAACTTCTGTGTCTAGTGATAGTCATTTCATTCTAACTAACTTCTGCAAGTGAAGCAAAACTATTGAAATATGAAAATGTTTAGGAAAAGCATGGTTTCAGAAAAGTCCCTGTCAAAGCACTAAAGTCATCCAAATATATCTTAGATGCATTTACAAGGTAACAATGCAAACAGAGGAGAAGACAAAGCTCTCACTTGGGATATAATTTGCTCTGAATAAAAACCACAAAACTAGTTTTTTGGGTAAGATTTCTGGATGTTGTTCACAATCACACAGACTGTCATGCAGAATCATAGACCTGTATCCAGATGGGAAAAGGGGCCTTCCTGGCTATTATTAGCACTCAGACTTACACAGCCTGGATCTCTCTGATTCTCTCTCCCTGACACAGTAAAATAAGTTAATGTTTCATTTAAAAGATATTTCCTAGTTGCTTCCATCCTGTGTCTGTGAATAAAATTTTAAAGGGCTCACTATCCAGGGGCACCAGGAACTGGGGAAATAGGTATTCCAAGGCAAAGACAAATTTCTGGTGTGTTATCATGGCTTCACTGGCTGCCAGGACAAAAAGAATAGGTATAAATACAGGATGAACATCATAATTATTCAGTTTTTAATTTTAGAAGAAAATACATTTAAACACTCCTTTCCTTAGACTGTTTCTTAATATAGGTAGAGCATCTATGAAGAGAATGGCAAAACAAAATAAAGGAAGTTGACCAAAATTTGTAGCTCTTATGAAGAGGCAACGTCCTTTTCATAAGACAAAGTATCATCATTGTTGTTAGGGTTGTCCTTCTGATTGCAACCCTCATATTTATTAACCTGGCACACACTTGTAATGGAAATGTATTTTATACATAAAAGGAACTGTTCATTATCCTCTGTGGTTCGTTTGCCAAAGAAAAACATTTGGCATTAAATCCTTCCTCTATATATCCTACACTAAAATTTTCATTAATCCTAAAGCAGATAGTATTTTATCCATTCTTATTCACCTTTTAAAAGTACTATATTATGAAAATGTAATGAGAAGCTGATATACTTGTGCCGTTAGTAAAATAACCCTATATCAGAGCTTTATGCTAATATAAAGCTTTGTGGTGACTTCACTCCTGAGGTTTCTTTGCATTTCAATGAAATAGAATATTCCACTGCTAATAATATAGCATATCCTAATTAGGATGGTGGAAAATGAAACATGCTTCTGTTATTTCAAGTACCCAAGCACCTTTTAATTATTCTATAAATACAGTGGGCACATAACTTACACAGAATCTGACCGTATAACAGTGTGCTAAGCCTTTACATACCACTTTCCTTCTTCAAAGTCTTGAGCAAACACTGACTAAGTACACCAGGTATGCTGATAAATTTGTATTAAGTGAAGAAATAGCTTTTCTGGCAAGGACTGGGAAGGACAATGGCCACAGCAGCGTAAGCTAAATATAAGAGTCAAGAATGGAGGCTCTAAAATTGGAGGTTGACTGCAGAAGAGTAAAGAAAAACATTTCTAGACAAGTGGAGTATACATTTCAGCTAAAGGCTGTGACTACAAACAGTGAAAAATGAATGGAGAGATAAGTGTGAGGCAAGTAGTTTGTGCAAGCAGGAGAAAGAAGTCCTATTTAGTTGTCAACTCTTTTGTTCGTAGCAAACACTACTAAACATCTGAGTGCATTAGCTTCCATTTCACCCCTGCTATGTTTACAATCCTGGCTTCTAATGTATGCTTATTTGTTTTGTTTATTTTTATTAAAGATATCAAATGTTAGAGATCTCATCTGGAAAATCTGTAACCACACCTTTATCACTGCTACATATTGACAACCTAAAGCACTCAAAAAGAGGTAGTCTGGTGGGGAAAAAAAAAGTCATAATGTTGTCTTAAAAAAGACAAGAAAAGAAATTAATAAATGTGAAGTCTCCATGTAGACTGCCATCTCATTTCTGAGCTGCTATCTTACACTTCCTTTACACATTAGGCTTCTTTTTTCATAATCATGAGAGCTCTGAGTGCATTTGAAAACTAAATAAACAGATAAGATATGAGATTCTCAGGCTATTATGTCAACAGCTAGGGTTTAAAGAAAAATAAATAATCTTATTTTCGCATTAAAACTATGAATGTATATAATACAGCTTCCTGTATTACCTGTATTTCTGTATAGGTACTTTTTTTAAGACCATTAAAGTTTTTAAAGTTCTAGCTAAATGTGAAGACCATCTAACAGCTGGCCAGGCATACTGATTTGAAAGGACTTAGGTCAACACATAGAGCTAGTAGTATCTTGTCATTAAGTACATCTATATATAATTAAATTCCAGTTATTACTGAGTTTTAATATAGTGTTCTTGAAAATTATAAAAAAATATAATAATTATAAAAATTATAAAATTATATAAAGAAAATGATTATTTTAGAAATAAATGCTAAAATAATATCTATGAAGTTGCATTTTCTAACTATCTCTCCCAGAATACAAAAGAATTGGGACAAACTGTTATGAGTAATTTTGTGATTTCCCAAATGTCTTAATGTATTTACAGCTAAGCATTGAAAAAATCTTTTTATTTTTCTTTGACCAAAAGCACTGGAATTAGTGATCTTTTAGAGAAGATCAGAAGTCATGATACAGTCCAAGTTGTAAAATTTCTTCATCTATTTATATTTTATAGATTCTAATCAATTTGGTTACAAGTTGTAAAACAAGTCCTGAGCCCCTTTATGATGAAATCTGAATAGATGTGCAATACTTATCTTTGACTCATATTAAGTATCTTTTTATTTATTTAAACAGCTATACACGTGGATTCAGGCAACTGGTTCCACAACCCGATAGATTGCTATGGTGTACTTCACTTTAGTCTTTTTGGAACTTCAGAGTGGTGATACTGAAGCAGGCTGCCGGACATCTGCATTCCACCAGCACTGGACAGTGTTTTTCTCAGTGGAGCTGAAATTTTTGGTTTTGCTCTATAAATCACCAAGTCAATTGCCACTTGCTATTTCAGAACTTGCCCTTGGTCCTTTTGCCAGAGATGGATTAAGCAATCACAGTCAAGCTTGGTTCTATTTGCTGTATGAGCATGTTCTGTGCAAAGAACTACTTCATTTGGTACGTTTTTTACCATGGTGTGTAATTTTTTTGCAACCAAAAACAAAAAAGTTTTTTAATTTGAGGAACAGTACAGGCAACTAACTGAATGTGGAAATTTCTGTTTACCAGGGAAACACAAAAGACTGTTACAGACTATGCTCAAATTCTCAATGGAAATACCAACAAAAGAAGTGTTCATTTTTAATATATTCACATCTTTTATGTTTTTCCATGTTAAATATACAGAATGTTCCTTGGTAGCATTGTGGCATTCCACTTTTAAATTTGTCTGAAGCCAGAAATTTAAATATATGCATTCAATTTATAAGCATATATAATATATTTTTGAAAATAAATGTTACCTTACACAATTTATACCTTATGTCAGATAGGAGGTAAATCACTAATTCTGAACAACATCATATATATTCACCTCTAGTAAAATCTTCATTTTAGCATTAACTGCTGTGGAACATTCCTCTATAATAAGTTTCTATTTTCAGCCATTCTTTGTAGTACTATATGGTTATTCAATTTAACAGAAGCACAGAAGGCAGCTACTGTAAACATCACACCCCATTTAAGAAAAGTAAAACGAATTCATAGAGCTTCTAATCCAAGAAAGGAAGTTGTGAGTGACCAAATGGAACTGCAGAATGAGACTTAGCTACTATTGGTCATGCTGTGTTAAAGATTTACTGTAAAAAATAAAAATAATAATAAAGTGGTTTAAATATCAGTTATTGGTCTCCTCATATATGCTTCCTGCCAGGAAATTTGTCTGGGGAAGCTGAACACTTTTCCAGTTAAGGTATATCATCGCTATTCCTATCTTTTGAAATAAATCATCTATAGGATTGTCTTCGCAGAAAAAATCTTTACAGTGATTAAAATGTAATTGCTCACTGGGAACTTGTTGCATAATTCAGTATCTGTCTCTATAATGGGAACAAACTGTATGGTTTGAACACGCTTTTAGATGCAGATTGAGCTCTTTTCTATATCCAAGATGAAAAGCAGCCTTGGACTTGCCTGATAACTGCATTTGATTTTAGAATGAAAGTAGACAAATTGGGAAAGTAAAAATTCAGGATCAAAGCTCCATCACAGAATCTTTTACAAGCTTGAAGCAGAACACAATGGATAGGGTGCTTTTATTCAAAGGTGTATCAAAAGTGAATGCTTGATTTTAGATTCTCTTTATCCTTGGGCTAGCGTAGAGTGAATGCAACATAGAAGTTAAAAAAAAAAAAGTATAGATTAGAAGAGAAAAATAACCATGCTCAGGAAAACCTTTTGCTTGCCCATTCCTGAGGTCTGTTGTAAACTTCAAAGGAAGGTATTTTTATCCCTTATACTTTAATATATTACTGTTGTCTGTAGTCTGTCTGCCAAGGGTCGTTAGGAGGCAAGGTTTAGAAGTACTCAGTGGTTCCATTAAAAAAAAAAAAAATGAGGCTCAGTCTCAGTCCATTATCTTTATTTCCTATTCCAAGGTGTTAGAAATGTCAAAAAGTAAAGAAGAAAGGGAAAGGTAAGGGAGCTTCAATATGCTCTTTTCACCTAACTAATCCATATCATGATTAAATCAGTGTTTAGATAACCCAAGCCACTCACCTTTACTGCTATTATTTCCTTGCTAGACAGTTCCAGTTAACATGAAAAACACAATTTCTTTTGTTCAAATAAAAATAAAATTGGGAAATAAATTTTCAGAGAAAGAAATGCTCAAGATCTACATGCCACATATTTATTCATATCACAGCCCATTGCACCCTGTGCTATTGCAAAATTCCTAAATTCTCAGAAATGTTATCAGAAACTATAACATAGAGATAAAAACACATGATTTTCCACTCATAATTACTATTTTGTCTCCTATGGTCTGTCCATGATCTGCCACAGTAATTTCCCCCTAGAAGACAGTTATCAGGGTCAGAGTTTCTCCCAGAGTTGAAGGCACAGCTCACCCTCCATAATCACTCAGTATGTCACAAAAGTAAAGATAGATGAGAGAATTAGGTATATTTGTAGCTACTGATTCATTTGGTGAGAGGATGTGTCATAAACTGTGAAGCAGCTGGAGTTTCCTATAGGATGATTCTTACCCAGGTATGTTGCATTGTCTTAGCCCAGATGGAAAAACATGTATCTGAGAGCAGGTTATAGTCTCCTGGCCTTTGAGTAACAGGATGTACTGTTGTTCTTGTAATTGTTGATGTCTCTCAGAGAGCAATCCAGAAGCACTCTCAGCCTAATTAATTGTGGCCATGAAGCATCCAGTTGTATCTGCAACACATCAAAGTATTGTTTGCACTCAACATAACCTCTGTCCTGTTTTTCTTCAGAATCAAACTCTTTTTCATCTGAGAGCTGATCTCTGGTACAGAATGGTTTATTTTAGCTGTGTTGACTATGTTTTGTGAAGAACAGAAAAGAGATGCTACTGCTGGAGCCCATAGCTCTTCACAAGCTCATATACAGATGATATTAGGTATTATAAACAGCCAGACCTGCTCAGAGCCCAGCAGTATTATCTCTGCTGCAATTCAGTATGTGATCGTGTTTGCTACTGCAGACCTAAGCAGGCAAAGAGTCTTAAGGATGATGAAGGATCCACACGACCCCTGCTGCCTCTGTCAAAGAAAACATTTCAATTTCATATTCAAAAAGGAAGCCCTTGAGCGTACGTAACAGACCAGGAAGAAACAAAATAGGGAAATCAGTTCCCTTAGCCTCCATGGATTTAGATGGAGTAATTCAGCAATTGAATATATAGCCTTAGCACAGGAAAAATTATTCAAGCCAGTCTGAGGGGAAGCAAAAACAAGAGAAATGTAGAACAATGTTGTTATGGTTTGGCTCAGCAGATAGCTGAGTTCCACACAGTTATTCACTCACCCTCCCCCCTCCCCAAATGGGACGGGGGAGAGAAGTAGAGAGATATGCAGTAAAACACGTGGGTTGAGATAAATGCTATTTACGAAAAGAGTAAAGAGAACAAAAGAAATAACAGTACATATATATATATATATATACACAAAGAGGATATGCAGAGCAAGGGCTCACAGCCACTGGTGACCCTTCCTCCCGGCTAGCCCCTTCCGTAACGAACGGAACCTGGAAACGCCACAAACCAATCACATGATGTTATATGGGATGGAATAGCTCCTTGGTCAATTTGGGTCAGCTGCCCTGGTCCTGTCTCCTCCCAGTTCCCAGCTCCTTATGCCCCCCTTAACTATTTCACTGGCAGAGGAATGCGGAAGTGAGTTATGTCCTCGGCTCCGCTCAACACTGCCAGGATGTTATCAGTATCTCGGAGGTACAAGATAAATTCATACTAGACACTACGAGGAGCGTAACTTCTGTTAGAAACTAGGACAAATGTTTATCAGATTCTTCCCTGAGGATTTACTTGTTCTACTACAAGTTATTCCAAGGCAATTGATGGTTAGTATTTCAGGCCACCTACCAGCAATTTTTTTTACGCCTCTGAAAAAGCTGATGATATAATTATTCTGTGATTTTGAAAATGTCAATCATATTAAGGAACCAGTAGTGCTAGGAGCATTTCAGAGAACTAATCTTAGTTAATTTTGGCTTAATACAATGAACATCTTGTTTTAGACAATAGAGTGTGTGTGGAAAACAATATAAGAAATCAGAGTGTTAGTTTGTTGCTTGCTTTTATTTATTTATTTATTTTTTCCCTAAGGCCAAACTTTCATTACTTTTTTAAACAAAATCTGATTTTGAAGTGTATTGGTTACCCAAATGTCTCCTTTTTCAGTTTTACTCCTTTCCCTGTAACAGTAGTGAGTCACAGCTGTCTTACTGGAAAACCACCTACATTTAAAAGATCTGCTTAAATGTGCTTCAGTGTTAGATTAAACTAATTTATTTCACTTGCACAGAAATGGACTGGAAATTAACATGATCAGTTTTGGCATCTCAGCTGTGAGGCTGGTAACTATCAACTGTGAGGGATAATTTCATAAACTGTTTCAGCTAGAGTTATAGGAGCATTTCTTCTTGTGTACTGACATATTGAGAAGTCCTTATACTCTTAGTCTGTGGGCTAGTTACAGGGCAAGTTAATTTATTTATTGATACATCTAATTAATAAGCAAATCACCGTAAAAGTATTGTGCAAGTAGATAAAACCTTGCAAATGATTATGGACACTAGGGTACTTGAGGAGAAATTCTGCAATAAAAAATATCTGCCCACAAATGTACATCAACTCAAAAAAGTAGAGTGTACATGGCAACAAAAGATTTATTTGTAAAAAATGCAGAAGTACTTCCAACAAGACAAAAATATTTAGAACAAAGAGTGTGATGGTGTCAAGCAAAAAAATAAAAAATTAGTGAGTGATACCCCATTGGAGATTGAATTTGCCGTTTGATCTCTGCTTACCAACTTTATGGTAAAATGAATATTTGAAAGGCATGTTCTTGATTATCTTCAGGTAACTGATGTCTAATCCCAGATGTCTAAGTATTTGAGATGTTCTAAGATATCCTCCCTGGCTTCTCAGCTATTCCGTACAAAAGGTAGAGTTCCCATGCGTCATGTGTTATTTTTGCCAGCCTTGTGTGGATATCTTAGAAATGCTATGACGTCTAAAATGATACAAAGCATATACGTTTAGGAAACTGAATTTAGATATCTGAATCTGGAGCTAAATTCCAGCCAAAAGCCTCTGCCAGGGAGAAAGACTAGATGAAACCAGTACAGGGAAATTAAAAGACTTCTAGACTCCTGATCATGGCAAGAGTTTAACTTTGGTAAATGCTTTCTGAGTAACAAATCAGCCCTCAGCAAAAGGATCTGATCTAGATTTGGGAATGTCTTGTCTGTGGAAGAAGAAGAACATACAGTGCATTATGGTGAGTGAATACTGCAAAACATGCAAAACTAAAATGAGTCTGTGAATTTCCAGCTATATGATAAAACACTTGTTCGGTCTGTATAATATGTACACAGAATGAGAATCTCTAAAAGCTTGGTGTACACAGTTGGAAAAAAATGCTAAAAAATTAAACTTTGTCACAATGCAGAAATTTAAGGGTGCCCTATGAAAGACAATTTAAATAAACAACACCAACGAAAACATAGATACATTATGACAGTGATACAAGACCAAAAATCAGGAAACAAACAACAAAATAAGCACTCTTTTTTCTTTCCCAATTGAACATATTCAAATTAGATCCCTCTTTCTCCTAGTATGTGTTGTTCGGAATACTCATTAATTATCTAGAGAAGAAGGTAACTAGTGAGGGTAAAAATTGCTGATAATCTTAAGATATTCAGAGTAATAAAAGTAAAAGATGACTGTGAAGATGTGCACAAGGATGTCAAAATATTGACTGAGTAGGCAGTAAAGTAGCAAATGAAATTCAATGTTGATTAGTGCAAATTAGAAGACATAGCAAAACAAGACAAATTACATAGAATGATTCTAAACAGCTATTGCCACAGAAGTAAGAGAGCTTGGAATTAATAAAGATAGTTCTATCAACATTTTAATGTCCATCATTAAAAAAGAGGCAAATTTTAAGTACAATGAACAGAAAAACAAAACAGAAAACAATAACAATACAACAAAAAAAATACAACAAAAACTGAAAGCATTATTACATCTTGATGTGCTGAATCTTGAATGCATGGTCTTTTGATTTCCCTTTGTGAAAGAGTACAGTAGAAGAGGTACAGAAAAAGTAAATGCCATGTGCAGCTTTTACTTCATTAAATGTCTTCATCTCAACTCATTAGTTATCTCTTTTACCTTTCTGATTTTCTCCCATATCCTACTGCATGGGGAGTAAGCAAACAGCCATGCGATATTGAGCTGCCTATCAAGGCTAACCCACAGTAGAGGGTTAAACCAAAGATCCATCCATCATAGAATCCTGTGTTTGAAGCCTCACTCTAGGGGAGGATACTGGTGATGAGTTGTCCACTTTAGGTTCATGTGTTTTGTCACACCTCATTGCAGGAAGGAGGGCTAGCTAGGCCTTTTTGCCACTGCTCTGTGAGTAGAATTTCAGACTTCAGCAGATTAAATAGTTTCTGGTTTCCTTCCATCATTCTCCACTCTCCCCAGTCCCCAGATGAAGAAGGAGAAGATGTTAGCAAAAAGTAGATGTCTAAAGAAGAATCAAATAACAATGAAAGCATTTAGTGATACTGTTTCCCTGGATAACCCTGTCAGCCTCTAGCAATCTGGATTTTCAGGACTCCTGAGAAAAAGTAATGTCTTTCTACTTAATAGCCCGGACAGATTGCACTTCTACAAATACATCCACACACCAGATTGTAAGAAACTAAACTAATGTAGGGATATGTCTCAACACTGGCGGCGGGAAGGGTGCAGGACTTTGCCATCTTACGACTTTGGCAACAGAACAGTGTTCACCAATCAAAAGTTCCACCAATCAGGAGCCTGCACCCTGGAGCCATCCAACAGTTCCCAAGCCCCTTCTAGAACTTTCCAGAGCCCCCTAGAAACACACACAGGGCATGCGCTCCATGCCGAGTGAGAGAGAACGGAGAGACAACAGAGGGAATGGCGAGAGAACGGCGGGAGAGCGAGAGGGACAGTGACGAGAGCAGGAGAACAGTGAGAGCGAGAATGGCAGGAGAGAGTGGGAGGACAGTGAGAGAGCGGTGGAGACCGAGAGAGAGAGTGAGCATCGTGAGAGAGAGAGCCACGAGGAGCCGCATGACACCGCGAGCAGAGGAATGGCACCTCCCTCGTCCCCCCCCCAGACTGTGCTGCCGTCGCTGGTAACAGTGAGCTCTCCCATTTCCCTTCCTTTTTCCATTATCCTCCCCCTCGTTGTGAATTCGTCCCATTGGCAACAGCATTGTCGGTAACAGCAGACACTCCCTTTTTCCTTCCCTTTTCCCACTCTTCCCCCATTGTGAATCTATCCCTTGGTTAATAAAGTTTCTTCTGTTTAGGCACTTGACTCCGTTTTGAGCCTTAATTCTGCTCCCGAGAATTATAGGACCAAGTCACGATAAAGTGACATTGGATCATGACACAGATGAAATCAGATCTTCACTCAGAGCAGGGAAAGAAGAAACGCGCAAGTGCTATTAAGCCGCTTTTATATTCCAGTGCCCTGGTCTGAAAGCATATTTAATGCAACCAATGACAGCTGTGGAACATTAGGATGTCCTCCAACATCCATGCCAGTGCTGAGGCTGGGAACATTATGCAGTGTTATACTGCTGGCCATGTGCCATGGGAGAAGGTCCCCCATTAGAGGGCTTCACTAGCTCTCTTTTTGAACAGGAAGGAAAACACCCAAGTGTTTTATCTATTATATTTTTTATTATTATTAAAGATATCAGAACCCATATTAGAGATTGGATGTAACAACCTCTTTTTCCCTCTTAGAGGATGACAAGATTTGTAGAGAGCAGTCAAGAACAGCCTGCCCAAATGGTCAAAGCCACCCAATTTCTGGAGAAATGATTTTGAGGGAAACACAACAGAAAGAAGATTGTAAACACAGTGAGAAGCTGCTTGTAGTTGCAGTGTTTGTTATTTTAATTAAAAGTCAGTTACCTTTTAGTAAGTGTGAGTCCTCCGACTTTATTAGCCTGGAGGTAGCACATGCAACAAAGCAATAGCCCTGGAGCTGGGAGACACTAGAAGTCTTTCTTCCTTCATAAGAGCAACTAATGATTTCCTTCTGCCTTCCTTTCTGCCTAAATTTAAACTGGAAAAAATATCTCAATGCAAAATTGCTTTAAATTTCCTTATTACAGGCAGAAACCAGAGCAGGAAGCCTTACTCTTGCCTCTATTTTAAATCTATCAATTAATTCTTCTGTTTCGCTGATCCAATTTTATTACGTTTATTACACAAACTTTTTTTTACTTCAACGTTAATGATGTCCCATTTTCCTACTTTTCCATTTTAGGATTTTTTTTTTCTAAATAGATTTGATTTTTGAAATAAATGGTTATATAAAATGAAATAAAATAAAATCAATCCATGCTCATACAATATAACTGTTCTCCTCTCCTTTGGAGTACTTCTGCAGCAGAGCTGCGGTAGAAAGTTGGCCTTACATGAATCTTGGTTGAGCTGACTTAGGAAAGTAAATTCTATTACTTGTCTATTTCACAGATGGCAATTGCTAGGAAAGTATGAAAAAAGTTCTCTTTCTGGAGCTACATTTACTTTGATAGCTAAAAACATCTGCCACAACTCAGGATTTACTCGTAAGGACATTGAGGCTTGATGCAAAACTTTTACATGACATTTTAGTTTGGATCAACCTATTTATAACCTTATTAACAGAAAGAAGAGAAAGAGAGCCCAGACTGGAAGTATACAACTGCATTCATAAAACCCAAATTGTTGCAGTGTGAAACAGCTCACATCCAAATAAAAGCTGTATCGTGGAATCATAGAATGCCTAAGATTGGAAGGGACCTTAAAGATCATCTAGTTCCAACCCCCATGCTGAGGGGCTGGTGTACATGCACCATACTCATTAAAATGGTAGTAGCCTGTTGCAGTGCCCAAGTAATGAAGAAATCAGTAAATTTGCTAGGGTGCAGTAATAGGCTGGTCTACCCAGAGCAAATTTAAGGTGCGTGCTCTTAAGTCTACCTCATTTAACACTGCATCTAGCAACTTTGAACAGCTCTGCATTGGCTTAGCTGCTGTTTTATTGGACTCTATTAAACCGTGTAAGTGTGGCTGATGTCTTTTCACAAAAACCAAGACTACTTGTTTGTAAAATAAAAAGATAATGCACTTTTCCATGATTGTTTTTTTGAAGTTCTTTGCATTTACATTTATTTTCCTACCTAATGTGTTACCATAAACCCTATTTGTGTTATGAACCACTTTTATGCACCAAATTCCATGTTTATATTCACAATGCCCATGTAATAGAGGAGAAATACACTTTTTAAAATTTTTAAAGAGTATAAAATAGTATAATCAGATATTCTATATTTAATATAATATTAGTTCAGCTATGCATGAAGAATTTTTGTAATTGAACCTCTTCTTCTATCTCAGTAGTGAACCACAAACACTCAAGAGAATATAATATCAGAATACTGTGCCAAACAGACACTTCACAGAAACTTCTACGTGATTATTATTTAAATATTAAGAAGGAAATCAATATAGCTTCAACATTAAAAATGGGTTCTCAAAGGAAAGCAATACTTTACATTTGTTCATATTTTTCTATAATGTTATACATGTTTTGGCAATAGGACTGATTCATGGCATAAAATGAAGACCAGAGAGGTTCATAAATTCTTATCTTATATGCCTAAAAGTACTTCACAAGTATTGTCAGTTTGAAATAATCAATCTGGTACACTCTAGGATAGGATGGGGAAAATGATCACATATAACTCCTCTGTTAGGATGAGTAATATTATGCTTTGTTATCAAGAGGCAGATTGTTGCTACTCCTTAAATCTTCAGACTACATAATCATATGAAAATCCTATGAAAACTTTACCTTTCACTAAAATAAATCCCCAATCTTCATGTGACACAAAGTTTCCAACATCAGAGGGATTTTTACTGAATGTTTTTTCACTCTCAAAATTTGTTAGAACCTAATCCATGATGATTATATTAGAGTCATAGAACCATTAACATTGATAAAGGCCACTAAGATCATCCAGTCCAACCGTCAAGCCATCACCACCATACCCACTAAAATATGTCCCCCAGTGCCACATCTACACATTTCTTGAACACCTCCAGGGATGGTGGCTCCACCACCTCCCTGGACAGCCCGTTCCAATGCATTACTACTCTTTCTCAGAATAAATTTTTCCTAATATCCAACCCTTGGTGCAACCTGAGGCCACTACCTCTCATCCTATTGATAGTATATTTTTTCAGGTTAATAATTATTGTTCTCTATTTAGTTTTTATTTTATCTTTTATTTTGTCATTAGTAACTAAAAAGAAAAAGCTACTATTGTGTTCTAATTTGAAAATTATTTCCTTCATTGCTACAGTCTTTGGAAGCTGAATTTTGTCTCAAGAGAAATCTTATGATTGAATCACTTGCAAAGCTTTCAAATGTTCTTTTTTTTTCTTTTTTTTTCATAGAAATGGAATGGTACACTCATTGCAAAACATGCAATAAATGAGAAAGAAAGGAATAATCTTGTGACAAATATAATTTAAATTAACTTCTATTAAATGAGCTACTTTTTCCACAAAATGTCAGTTATTCTAGTGGTTGATATAGCTCTTGAATAGTCAGACAATTATTAGTTCAAACCTAGTAAGAAAAAGGATAGGATATTCTTCCTGCAAGAAAAGAATAAAAAATAGATTGGATAGTTTCTGTCAAAAGGCACTAAAACAGTGACAATGATCTTGCTGCCGTTACTCAGTTTAACTTTTTTTTTAACATATCTTTCAATCAAATATGGATTAGACAGCATATATCTATGACATGTCAAGTTCTATAACAATGTTTTTCAAAAGAGTTGAAAACAAAATATATCTGATAGTGATAGCTATAAATTAGAATTTTTAGAAAATAAGTTCAACATTATTTTTAATTAAAATATGAGCAACTTCAGTAATGAAAATTATACTTAAAATTTCAAATTAAATTTAAATATCAGAAAGTAAGCCAAACATTTTCATTTTAAGCATTCATACAGAAAACAACTTAGAAAATATTTGAGGGGCTTGAAAACACACTTTCACTTTTCCACCATCAGATGTTGTTAGTCTGCTGTAACAAAAAGAGCTGCTTCAAAAAATCCTGAACAACAATAAAAAAAACGGCCAGTAGAAATTCTGAGGAAAATGTAAGTGTAAAAGCAGTTTGCCCTTTATAAGCAAGTGACAGCTTGCAGTTCTCCACTATAATCAACCAATAAAAGCAGGTGGAGTGTGAATAAAAATGCCAATAAACTTTGTGCCTAATCTTCTTTCAAAGACAACTGTACCTCTTTTAAAGAACAACTAGTAAATTCCGTATTCTAGTCTTATTTAGTATTTTCAGTGCTCTTTATTTACAGCAAACATCTATTTACTGAGAAAGATGATGGTGATTTTCTCTGTTACTGTCTTACATTAGCTATTGAACTATTAAAATGTGCTTATCAGAGTTTTACGGAGAATAGCCCTTCATGTAATACTTCTGATATGCTCTGGAAAGCATAATGGAAAAAAAGATGGAATTTTGGCTTGTCTTTCAACCAAGATTTAAGTAAGCTGGCATTAGTAAAAAGCACTTAGAGCTTTGCCCAAGTCTGACTCATCATTGACTTTATCCATATATGAGCAGCAGAGGGGGTGCAAACATGGTTATATCTTCCCACTCTCTTTGGTTGTACTGCAGATATTTTGAATGGCAGTGTTTCAGTGCAATATATTATTGTTTGTTTGCTGAAAAAGAGGGAGATTTTATAAAAAGAGTTAGAGGGAAAAGGAAATTGGCTCATGACCTAATATTTTTGTCTTGTCCACAGGAGAGTCACAAAAGGGTGTCAGGCTTCTCTGCAGAAGGAATTCTCCTTCCCAGTGCTCAAGAAGTTCCAACAGAAAGCACGGCACACCAACCTGGAAGAATTTGCTCTTATAAACTGTATTTCCTCAATCACAGTGAGATGCTTGACTTTTACTGCTTTTAAACTGTGACACAATCTCCTTCCCCTATTTCTCAATGTGATAAAAGTTTTTCATAATGCACCACATAGTGTTAGTGCATTCTCTATGATTGTGTTCTGTATTTTGTATCCTGAAATGGACTCTGGCAAATGTAAATAAAGGAAACAAGCAAACAAAACCTCCTTTTATCCGCTAGCCTTTTTCTTTCAGTGGAACATAAATGCCACCTTTTATTCAAGCAAAACTGTAAACAACGTTGTAACTAATGAATGTTGTCTGTATTGAAGCTCATGGTGTTTTGGCTTAAGTGAAAAGATAATTTAAACCAATAAAGTATTAAAGAAAATCATAGGGAAATTTAACATGAAAGTAAAAAGCAATGCAGAATCCTACATATCAGATTTGTAATGCTCACTTTCTCTTCAGTGAAATAGTCAGATATACTAACAATGTGTTGAATTACCTCTCTGCAAAGTTACATGCACTGCGAGACTGTTAACTGTTAAAACTGAAATATTTGAGGCTACCAAAAGTCTATAACTTTGCTTAGCTTAGGCAGCATAATCATATCAGAATTCTTACATTTTAACAAATTCCCAACAAATTCAATCAGAGGTCAGTAAAAAATTATTAATTCCATGACTAGTAAGGTCTCTACCAAACATGCAGCTTCAGCAAAGATGGTTCTTCGTTGAAAAGCTTACAGAAAAAAATGAATGGATCTATTCTCAAGGCTGCAGAATATTGTGCAGCACACGAAAAACAAAAATAGCAACATACAGTGCTCTTGTTGAAACAACCTGTGGACACCATGACAGAATAGAATACAAGTGGAGTAGAGTTTGTAGGGAAGAATAAAAGTAAAGTGATGCTGCTAGAAACAAACAAGCTAACTGAAAATCACAGTAATAACAGAAAAATATTTAAACTTGCAAGACTTGTCTTGAGTAGAAACTGCTTAGGAGTAAGGAGTAAGTAGGACTGCAGAGCAAAGCTCAAAATTCATTCTGTTAAAGGCAAAAATTAGGTACCTTATCATCATGGAGACACTGCAGGCTCAGTTGCTTTGCCAGAGAAAAGCTATTGACATTTGGGCTTCCATGTGCTTTCTTTTCTGACCCTGGGCTGACGCTTCTGAACGACACAGGCCTCCTATATCATAACTACCATTTCACTGTGGGGTACTGGGTGCTCTAGGGCATGGGTGACCAACACTCTGGCTTGCCTAGGCTGCACTGAGTGAGGAGGAATTGTGTTGGGCCACATTTTAAATATATAAAATAGTTAATAAGTAACAAAACTTCTTTTATCTTTTAATATTTTTATTAAAACATTTAAAAAAGAAGTCAACAAAAACATAAACTTAGTGTGATATTTGACCTTAATTTTTTGAAACTAATGCATCAATGTCTGGTTCAATGGAAGTGGCTGCAATTCTTAGTGAGTTCTCAAGATGTTTGTCAGAGATTTTTGATGAAATTTTACTCTTCCTGTGCTTCATCCTTGGAAACAGTTATTCACAAATGTATGTACTGCCAAAATTGATGACATGAATAAGGTGTGATTGTGATGCAAGGGATATTTTTCTCTTGTAAGATAAGTGTTATGTAAGTCTATTGGAGAAATGTGATCAATTTTTTCTTTGAGTTGAATATCTGATTGCAACTCTATACATTCCATGTGAAAATTTGCAGGTAATGAATTTATGCCAAATAAAATGGAGTAGCAAATATACCTAAAAATTGATGATTTTTTCAGAAATATATATATGTAATTAAAACAATATAACGAGAAAAAAACTATTTGATACGTTTTTTGTACTTCCTATTCTACAGCTGTTAAACTGTTTTAACACATTGACTGCGGAGAATGCAACTCTTGCAGTCATTTTTTCTGTGCCCAGGTGCAGACACCACGGATGTTGTGGTCACTTTTACCCTTCCAAGAATTATGTTTAAAAATTCCCATGCTGCATACTACATGTTTCATTTCTTATTAGTAGACAACACTTTTATTAGTCTACATTCAGAAGTCTTATCAATTGGTTATTTTTCAGAAATTTTATATTTGCCCAAGTTTAATAATTAAATAAGAAAATTTACATGTCTAATTAATAACAAAAGATGTGTCTTCACAGGCATACATGCATGTAGGTAGGTTGAAATATTATTATTGACAATCACCGTGTTTTACTCACCAAGTATCACAAGTGCACGTAACATGTAATATCATGCAGGTTGTGATTCAACCGAGTGTGTGTGGTGGTCATGAGAGGTGGAGTTAGCACCACACTGCTCCCTCCCTTCCACAGCATTCTGTTGTCACCTACATAGTCTGTGCTTGAGCTACATGCAATCAACTCATGAAATATAGCACTAAAAATTCCATCATAATGATAAATTTTACTATCTTGTGGGGCTGCGTTACTAGCTGTCCAAGGCTGCATGCAGCCTGCAGGCAGTGGGTTGGATGCACCTGTCCTAGAGCTTGTCAAATAACATTGAATTCCTGTGTATGGTCACCTGCATTAACATTTTCATAGTTCAATGTATATTTTAATATGCTCAGATAAATTTTGTATTTCTTAGTCATTCATGAGACCATACAAAACTTGAATGTTCTCTTCTTGGGCCTGCTTAACAATTTTTTTTTCCATATACTGATACTACATTTTTAATTAAATAATAAAGGAACAGAGGGTTGAAAATAGAGCAAACCACATAGCAGAACAGCATGAGTGAAGTAGGTCAGACTGCAGTTCATGTTCTGTGGGACCTTATGTCTAATAATGGCTTGTAGCTGATGTTTAGGGAAAAGTATGGAAAGTGTGATACTTTTCAGGCTGTTTTCCCAGCTTTAAACAATTTACAGTTCACAGACTTCCTCAGGCATGAGAGATACTTTTGTGTCGATAGATTTTTCTTCCATAACAATCAAAGGTCAACCCATCATTTGTTCCAAGTGAGTGACTTGACTGTTTGCTGGGAGTTTGCTGACAAGAAAGTAAATGTTGCTATTATTGTTATTATTATTTTGTCATCTTGTGGCCAAGAAAGGTACTGGGGTGCGTTAGAAAGAGTGTGGCCAGCAGGTCAAGGGAGGTGATCCTCCCTCTCTTCTCTGCCATGGTGAGCCCATATCTGGAGTACTGTGTCCACTTTTGGGCTCCTCGGTTGAAGAAAGACAGGGATCTCCTAGACAGAGTCCAGCAGTGGGCCACGAAGATGGTGACAGCCCTGGAGCACCTCCCTCATGAGGAAAGGCTGAGAGACCTGGGACTGTTCAGCCTGGAAAAGACTGAGGGGGAATCTTATCAATGCTTATAAATGTCTCATGGGCAGAAGTCAAGAGGATGACACCGGGCCTTTTCAGGAGTGCTCAATGACAGGACAAGAGGCAATGGGCGCAAACTAGACCACAGGAAGTTCCATATGAACACGAGGAAAAGCTTTACATTGAAAGTTACAGAGAACTGAAACAAGGTTGTGGACTCTCCCTCTCTGGAGATGTTCAAAACCCTCCTGGATGCTTTCCTGTGTTTATCTACTGCAGGCAACCTGCTTTAGCAGGGAGTTTGGACTAGATGATCTCCAGAGGTCCCTTCCAATCCCTACAGGTATGTGATTCTATGATTTTGTGATTAAAATGAACTATTTGAGCAGTGCATGTGATCTAACCAGCTTCTGGATAGTTCCTTTAAAAATACATGCATTAAAAAAATTCTTTTCTTCTTTTTGAACATAACAAATCTACACTTAATGTGTAATATCACAAGTCCCAATGGCAGAGGTGGAAAAATGTGTTTTATGTTGGTTTCACTAACCAAAGTTGTATGTATTATTTTTTATCAGAAAGGATACTAATGTTAGTGATACGAACAACAATATATTGCCCAGAAGAGAAAGAACATCAAAAAAAGAATTTTAAAGGACTACACACTTTAGTTGAAAACTAAATTGCTATTGACAGCCAGCTTCTTTTCAATACAGTAAAAGAATAAAGTTGCTCAACTATTAAGAAAAGACACACCAAAAGACGATTTGAATCCAGGATCCATTCAGCTGCACAAGATGTATCAATAACTTCAAACTCTTTGAAGTACAACGGTATTATGTCTGTTTACATGTAGCTTACAGAATAATTTAACAGAATCATATGATAGTCTTTTCAGTTTATTTTTATTTTATAAACTTTGCTAATGACTACACTCATTTTTTAAACTGAAGATCTTAAATTCATAGGATCACATGCTATAAAATTCTAACCCATTGGCTTCAAACATAAATATTTTACTGTCATGTAAGTCAGGGAAAAGCTTTTCTTAGTTGATTTTAGATTAATCTATTTATTTATACATAAACTCTCACTTTTTCCACTTATTTCCCCAAGGAGAAGCCTGTAACATAGCTCTGATCAATACAACTCACTCTCCCTCATTAAAGCTGAAAGAAAGAGTAAGAAGAAGTATACTGTGCTTTTCCATAATATCAACTAGCATATTGTTTCATCCATATGGTTTACAGCCTTATCTAAAGAACATACACAGTAGTTTGACCTCTGGATGACTGAGATTATACTGTTTTAGAAACAGGCAACAAGGGACAGTTTAAGACTAACATGTTTCATGCAGGAAGATTGAGAGCCTGGTAACATGCAGTGGAAATAAGCAGACTGAATAAACCTCTCAGGGAACAAACTGATGGCACCTTTCCCTCCCTTTAAAAGCAACATCATTTGCTCACAAGTAAACAAGCTCATGAAACAGTTTAGGGGTTTTACTGATAGAAAGTTCATAGGATATTTAGCCAGATTATATATATGGTATCTTAAACACAATTGAACTGCTCACCTGGAACACAACAGCACCAGAAAAGGATTAACTACCAGCCCTTCCTTCCAGTGACGAGTCAGTAAGAAGATGTTGACGACTCATTGAAAGTCTCACCAGAGAACTTTGATTATACTTCAGAATCTCTATGCTTGAAATACATAGTGGAAAGAAAATCATGACAAGAATATTTTTACTGTTGGATTTCAGTGTATAGCAAATCTTATAGCAGTACAATTTGATGGAAAATAGTGGTTTCTGATTGTCTAGATATATCTCAGAGTTACAGCTTAAGGCAAGTGAGAAATTTTGTTGCTGGAGTTTTTCTCATTCCCATTCAAAATTAAATTTCTTCGAAGTTTGAATTATTTATTTATTTATCTATTTATTTTGGATATTTTCCAAATAGTGAAGGGGAATGTTGTTGAGCCAAGACAAGACTTCCTGTCTGAAGCACTGGAGATCTTGAATCTTTAAGTGTAGTGCTAACATGATTGAAAAGAATAGAAAAGCTCTTTCTTAGTTCAGCAGATTGTGAATTTCAACACCACTTTAATGAGACAACTAATACGCATTACATTAAACACATCTTTTGTTCTTTGCAGAGGCAGAATTCAGACTTGCATTTATTTATCAATATTTAACCTACCTTCGTTTTATCATTGCACAGTGATTGAACCTAGATCCTAAAAGGACTCTAATATATTGGATGAATCATAAAAGCAAACGCCAGACAGAAAAGTAATACTAAAAAAAACAAAAAAGATATTAATTTATTTTTTGAAATGCTATTTAGATCTGTTTCTTCAGCGGTCATGATAACATACATTGTTTTACCCTGTTTCCTAAGTACTAATAGTAAATAATCTTGAGTGACTGTAAGTGTGAGGAACACTATTCTATATCACTTGATTTTCATATCACAATAGCAAAGATACCCCAGTAACTCATAATTTTCCTTTTTTTATTGCTTTAAATACATATGAATGTTGTTAACTCTCATGCTGTCATTATGTCTCTTAATAGCTGATTTTTTATATCAAAAACAAACTCTTGAAAGATTATTATGCAAATATTTCAGATGTCAGGAAAAGTATGTCTGAAGTATGACTTCTACAGCACTAAACACCTAAGTAGACCCCACCTCAGAAGAAAGAATTAGAGCTTTTTGCTGTTTTTCAAATCTCATGGTTTTTAGACATTTGGGGTCAGGAAAGCTGAATATTTGGACAATCTTACACTTACCACAAGTTTTATTTGAATAGAAACTCTGACAATAATTCTTTCTTGGATGCCTTCTTTCCCTGCCAGTAATTTCTTTTTTTCTCCCTATACAATTTTCCTTGAGCATGCAAGAACACTTCAAAAACTTGGATGGATGCCAGTGTTAAAGTGAATCCACTTTCTTCCACAGATTTATTCACCTTCCATTCCCACTGGTGTTACTAAGATGTGAGATGACAGTTCAGAGAGAATGGAAACACCCATGACTCATCTTTTCTCACTGTCTTTTTATCAGCGTATTAGGACTCCAACTTCATTGGTCCATAGCTACATGGATGACCTGTACTTCAATAGTGCTTAAAGCTTCTAACCGTTAAGCTAATAAGCTGTCTTCCGATCTTTTAAATTCATAGTAGTAGACTTTAGTCCTTCTAGAAACTTACCTGTAAAATTTTAAAGATGAGTAGGTAACTCTTTAGAATTTAGGTCTTATATCTTATTATAATAATAGTAAAAAGTCTAGTAAATCAAGAAAAAAATATCTGTGGTACTCTATTATCAGATGTGTTTGTGTATAAACTAAGAGAAAGGAAAAGAATTCAGTAGCAGAGAATTTGCAATATGCAGTATTACAGAATCATATTTCTGTAGGTTGCTATTGGCAATAAAAAGGGAATAAAAATAAAAGGGAAAGTGTGATAAAAAATATAGAACTTTATGAGTATTTTTTTTCTATGCTATCTTATCCAGTAGCATTAAAATTTTAATTTTCAGACAACTAGAATGACTAGGGAAAACATTTAGTCATGAGTCAGTACTTTTTTCATGATTATTTCTGGCTTTATATAAAATTTTTGAACCTTTTTGTTAGATGCAATAGCTAGATTATTATGTAGAAAGAACTTCTACTTTATTGAGTAGTATATTTAAGAAAACAAAGGAGCAATCTTTCGTTTTATCTATTTGCATTGCTGTAAATGTTTGTATATACGCATATAAATACATACATACAGTATATACATACGTGTGTAAACACAGATGATCTTCTTTCAGTGATATTTCAAGGCATTGCTTTGGGAAGACTGTTTTCTTTACCCTTGACTTATGTTAAGTATTCCACTCAGGTTAGGGAAGATGGTTGTCTGATTACCTGCCCTATTTTTCTTTCCCAGAGCAGACAGGGTATGCTCATCTATTAAAAGCACTCCAGAGCTACATTGAGCTTGGACACCTGTGGAGCTTGTCAGCACAGGTTCTCATGCAGGTCAGTGGTTGCTGGAGCAGCTTCAAGAACAGAATAACAAGCACTATTTGATACGGGAAACACACATTTCTGCCTCTTTTTCTTATCAGCATACTTATAAAAAATCCTTTGGATAATGAAATAGAAAAAGCTTTCTTTATAAACTTGGCTTCTGTGTTCAATTCTCTAATTTTTTTTTACTTTGATACACTTATTCTTATTCTTGAATCAGAAAAATTTAAAATCCTTGTAGTGATTAGGATATTGATGTATCACTTCTTTGATTTTGTGCTGTGATTGAAGAAAAGGAACAAACAAGGAATTAGATGGAGGCAGTCTGTTTTGTAGCTTTCATTTTTAGCCAATGTTTAGAAAAGGAAGCTCATAGACATGGATAAAAAATTGATCATCTGTAAAAAAGGGCAATTGGAATATGAACAACAAGAGAGGATTTGGCAACAAGTCTACAGGTTTTTAGAGTTGTATTCAGTTGTGCAATCATAGGTGCATCTTCAGCATCTGAGAAAGCTGTTTGGATAACTAAGACAGCTACCAATCTCAGTAAAGAGTTATAGAAAAGTTATATTTTTCTAGAATGGAAGCTATGAAGGAGAATTTTCAAGATCTAAAAGCATGAGACAACTATATTCANCCTAAGTTTTACTTCCCACGATTGTGCTGTTATTTAATGGACATAACCCTGGGATCAGTTCAGGTGTTTGTAAATGCTGAGATTCCTAGTGACGTCCAGCCTGGTCCTAGATGGTCCTCTGGTGGTGGTGATGGGGTCTTCAACAGGTCAGTGTGTCAAAGCTGACACACATGCAGCTGTCTCATCTACTCTAGAATATGTCAGGTAATACCTTATGCTTCAGTATGGGCAGCTGCAACAAGCTTCTGAGCATAGCTGTCAATAAACTGTCCTCTATAAAGAAAGCAAAAAATGTGAAGATGGAGGTATATTTTTTCCATATTTTGTATGAAAATACTATCTAGAATGCCAAATCATTCCTGCGTAACAGCAGATGCAGGTTATTACACTAATTTCCTATAATTCTGGAACTTCCAAATTCTTCCTTAAATGAAAGTTTTTATTAGCCTTTTGTACAAAAATTTTATAAAGACAACCAGAACTGTTGCATTAATATGTAAAGATCAGTGTATACATATTCCTGTTTGCAAGTTACACTTGAAACAACAAAATTTTTGTTTCATATATGTCTGCTGTTTTAAACTTCAGACATTTAATTTTTTAATATAAAATGGCTAAATTTACTCATTAATATATTTTCTGGTACTTTCCTTTTAACTTAAATCTCTGACTTCCACACTGTTCAAATTTCAGTGTTAGTTGTAGATAAATATTTATCCATACAGACATAAACTATAACAGATGTGTTATTAGTCCATGCTGCAAAATTCTGGTCTCATATAATCACCTAAAAGAGATTCACTAGCTTGCCAGTGAACATCTTGCAGTTCCTGGCTATCATCTATATGACAGTTC
The DNA here is from genome assembly GCA_013396635.1 of Penelope pileata. Classification (NCBI taxonomy): domain Eukaryota; kingdom Metazoa; phylum Chordata; class Aves; order Galliformes; family Cracidae; genus Penelope; species Penelope pileata. The sequence continues at coordinate 125,973 of WBMW01006246.1, read as the reverse complement.
ACCATTTTATGTGTCTATTTCTTGATTCATTAAAAATACTTTAGGAAGCTTTTCATGAAATAAAATTTCACAATGTATACAATGGAAAAATAAAATGAAACTGAATTTCCATTATCATCATTATTTTGAAGTTACTTATTTTTTATTTAATTTTTAAAACTTTTTTATTTTAAAAATCTGGACTACTTGACTCCTTTCTCCTTGGCCTTACAAACTGAATTTCTTTGAAGCACTAGAACTCCTACTAAATTCTGAGTATAAAAGTATAAATTGCATGAAAATTCGTTCCTGCTTTATGCACTAAATTAGGGACAGATATCTCTTAACTACAAATCTGTCTTCAGATTCTTCAGTAAGTTAATATAGGTGCCTACTTTAGGTGCTTGTCTCACTAAAATGAAATAATTTGCTAAATCTGGCCTTCAAAGTGTTTTCAAGTTGATACTGCTCTTAGAATTCAAGACAAAGAGGTGGAAAATATCCGGCCAGCTAATTTCGAAAAAAAAAGAAAGAAAGAAAGAAAGAAAAATGAGTCAGACATCAATCTTGGGGCTTGGAGTCAAGTGGAAGAGGCTTGAATCATCCATACTACTATCTTCTATGCATACTGCTTAGACATATCTTCTTACATAACTTTTTCTTTTTTGACCTGAGCTAGTGAGAGTCACCAAAGATAGAGATATAAAGGGAGTTAAGAGTTAAGCAACAAGTATAGTCAAGCACCTAGCAAAAGTTCCCTACCTCAGTGCCATGTCACCAACATCCACCTCTGATGTCATGGACCAACAGAATAAAATAAGAGGCATTACTTTCAGAGCAGCGCTTGTATAAAAAGATGATTAAAATTATTTTTAACAGTTTTAATCTTATCTGAATGGATCTGATCTACAATGTGCAATACAAATGTTTATATATCCCTATTAAAAGGTCTATCTTTAGTTGTATGTTTGTTTCTTCTCCTGAAGTATATCTTTTTCAATCTTTGGAACCTGTGATTCACAAACATCAGGCCATAGTTGCTCATATTCTTTTGCGAGAAATGTGTTCACCTGCTACAACACTAATCAAAAGGGCTTAGCACTCAACTAGAAGAGTGTTCATGTTGAATTGGAGATGACATTCTGCTGTCCTGTCGAGACAAGTTCCCAATATAAATGGCTTTTTCCCATTTGAGGGGAAAAAAAATGTCTAGGCACAAATGCAATAAAACTTCATGAAGACATGTCTCATAACAGTATAAACTGATGGTGAGAAAGGAAAGTGATGCAAAAGAAATTTCCAGAAATTCCCAGACCATTAGACATTTTCCAAAGCAACCTTCTCTATTTGAATACAGGCAGTGAAAATGTAGACAATTAAGTCTACCTAAAACTAACTCAGATGCAAGAACAAGAGAAGTGATTTGTAGAAATCTATGTCTTTGCTCTAAGGAGAATGTGTCACCAGTGCCATGACATATAAATTAAATATAGAGGCTGTCAGTTTAAATGTTCCAGCTGATGTCAACTACTGATATAAAACAAAAAGACAGAAGAGGTCTCTAAGATACCTAGGAGTCAAGCATTAAAAGGTATTATAGGCACAATACATTGCCTTGAACGGTACTTGGAAAAGAGTGGGATGACAGATAAAATATTCTAGGATTGATGCAAAACTTTCTTGCCTGTAAAAAACTGCTAGTAGAACAAATGTATTTTTATTTTCTGAAATATCATTTCTGCATGGTTCTCACATGCAGGTTCAGTTCTGTTTAGATTTATAAATCTGTAACTGGCCCACAAATGAGTCAAGTAGCATCCATACCGGATGCTTTCTGATATAAGCTCATTAAAACATTAAGGAACTTCAAGTAATAAAACAAATCAAAATGAATTATTTCAATACACTTCTGAAAATATGTTTTCTTACTGTTATGTAATTATATCTATGATTACTTTTTGTTCTCTGAGACAAGATGCAGGTAAATTTGTTGTAACATATGAATCTCAAATCTGTTGCATTTGTATTACCTCAGATATATTCTCATGTTCTAATGAATGATCAGATGTATAGAGAAGTCTGATGTGCAGATGTCTAGGAAATAGTGTTGTTTTTTTATGTCTCTCCAAATCCATGACATATCATAAATACACAACAAAATAGTCCAAATCTTGTAAAACTATTATTTCAAAAATGAAATAAAGAGAAGGTAAATACATAAGTCATCCTTCAGGACTTTGTACAGACAATTCTAAACATCATTGGGTAGCTAAAACTGTGTGCAGAGTGAGTTACGTATGTTTTCTTCAATGAGACACTCAAATATATCAAAGAAAAAAATTACTCAACTTATGGTACTATTAATATTTTTAATTAAATATAATTTTATTAAAATCTGTTTTTTTTTGCTGGATTATTTTCCGAAGTTGATGTAACCTAAACAAAATCATATAATGGAGAGACCAAATGGAAGGGTTAAGATTAAAAAAACGGACACTTCTTTTTGTCATGCAAACAACAGGCAGGTGTGGGCACCTGAAATAAAACAAATGATACTTGGAGTTTTTGAGAAAGTGAAATGAGTTACTTCCCTTAAATTAATGGTGTCTCCCCTCCTAATTTTCTGTATCTTAAGAGAGATTAAGGTTTTGCATAAGGATTACTGCAGTCTATGATATACACATACCACCATCCTGAATAACTACCACTGGGATTCTACTGTGAGGCTGGTGACAAAACCCTGGACAAGGTGCCCTTCAAGACACCTTGTGCACAGCAGCAGGGAAAAGTCAACAGTGGCATGACTCTGAAGGCACTTAGATAGCCAAAGGAGTTTGGACAGAAATGCAGCTAGAAATTACAAGTCTTTCATTTACAAATATCTGAATTATCTGAGTTTGCCAGTCATTCTGTGCATGCAATTGTAGCAAAAGACAAGCTCAAATTTCACTTACATGGAAAAAGATCCTAATTCTTGCTATCTCAAAGCTTTATAATCAAGCTGTAAGTTCCTCCTTTGAAGAATAGCATAATCAATCATTTCTTAGTCATATTTACACAAGAATCATCTGACTCCCTGTTGGTAGGATTTCCCATATTTTCCCTAAGGAACTGAATAAATGCTTTGCAGGTGCTTTTTAGTGGCTGAATTCCAAGCTCTTTGTGTTCATTGGCAATACATTATACCAGCATACACTCAGAATAACATCATTCAGCTCCATGACTAGTTTTCATTAAATGCTGTATTACATTTCTACTCATATGAAAAAAGTGCAAGCTATTTGCTCAAAATAGCTATATTAATGCATGGAACTGCGTATTCTTATTTTAATTAAATGAATTTCTTTATAAAGTAAATAAAAACAGTTTTAATAATTATTAACAAAAACAACTAGTTCTGTAGTGGATATACTGCAGGACATTTTGTAAGGTGTCCCTCCACCCCACCAAGCTTTTACTTAAAACTTCTTTCTTTATTACTAACAAAGTTAATTTTAATAACAATTTTAATAACTGAGTGATAGAACACTTCTTTTCCCTCTCATTTCCTCCATCAATATTCTAATGGCAAAAGTCATGACAAAGTATGATTTTTATTCAAAAAAAAATTATTAAAAGCATAGTTTTTGTTCAAAACCAGTGCGGAATTTTTCTCCATATCATTTTTACTTCTCAATTTTTAATGTTTAACATATCAAAGATAAGGAGACTCCCTGAAGATAATTTGCATCATTACTTAATCCTAGGTGTTCCAAAATTAAAATAATTTTTTTCATTGCATTAGTGCAAGATTATTTTCCTTCCCCTCAAGCAGGAGGCTATTGTTTTAGCCTTTCTGAGTGTGTCCCTTTACCACCCACAGAAATTAGCTTTCTTCTGATTTAGGTCTCTGAAATAATCACAAGGACAGAAAAGTGTCAGCTACTGCTAAGTAGGAATCAGAAATCATAGAGTTATAGAATGGATCGGAAGGGATCTTAAAAACCACCCGGTTCCAATCTCTCTTCCATGGGTGGTGTTGCAACCCACTAGATCAGGATGCCCAGGGCCCCATACAACCTGGCTTTGAACACCTCCAGAGATGGGGCATCCACACCTTTTCTGGGCAACCTGTTCCAGTGCCTCACCACCCTCTGAATAAAGAATTTCTTCCTAACACCTAACCTAAATCTCCCCTCTTAACTTAAAATCATTCCTCCTTGCCCTATCACTAACAGACCGCGCGAGAAGTCTGTCTCCATCTTGTTTATAAGCTCTCTTTAGATACTGAAAGGCTGCAATGGGGTCTCCCTAGAGCCTTCTCTTCTCCAGGCTGAAGAAGCCCAGTTCCTCCACCCTGTCTTCACTAACAAAGGTGCTCCAGTCCTCTGATCTCCTCTGGACTGGCTTCAGCAACTCCACATCTGTCTTGCGCTGAGGATCCCAGACCTGGATGCAGTACTCCAGATGGGGCCCCATGAGGCAAAATAGTGGGAGACAGTCTCCTCCCTTGACCTGCTGACTGCTCCTCTTTTGATGCAGCCCAGGATACGGATGGTCTTCCAGGCTGCAAGTACATACTGCTGGCTCATGTCCAGCTTTTCATCCATCAGAACCCCTAGGTCCATCTCCACAGTGCCGCTCTCGATGATTTATCTCCCACTCTGTACTCATGTCTGGGATTGCCCTGATCAAGATGCAGCACTCTGTTGGACCTCATTCAGTTCATGTGGGTCCACTTTTCAAGCTCCCAGGTCCCTTTGGATGGTATCCCTTCCTTTTGTTATATCAACTGCACCATTCGGCTTGGTGTCATCCTCAAACTTGCTGAGGGTGCACTTGATCCCACTGTCTAGGTAGTAGAAAAGATGTTAAAGAACACTGGTCTCAAGATGGACACCTGAGGGACACCACTCGTGACCAGCCTCCACCTGGACGTAGAGTCATTAATCTCAAAACTCTGGTGGTGACAGTTCAACCAATTCTTTATCCACCGAACAGTCCAGCCTTCAAATTCATCTCTCTCCAACTTAGAGATAAGAACGTGGTGTGAGACCATGTCAAAGGCCTTGTAGAAGTTCACATGGATGACATCAGTTGTCCTTCCTTTGTCCATCGATGCCATCATAGAAGGGCACCAAACCAATGAGACATGATTTGCCCTTGGTGAAGCTATGCTGGGTGTCTCAGATTAACTCCTCATCTTGTATGTCTTGACTTTTTGAATATGGTGGAGGATGGCTTGGCAACAACATCAGCCAGTTCCTTCCTGACCCTGGGATGCATGTCATTGGACCCCATAGAATTGTACATGTTCAGTCAAGTGTTCTTCAACTTGCTTTTTGATTACAGTGGGGGGGATTTTTCCCCCCCCAGCCCCTGCCTAGAGGTTGAGGGATGTGTGGGAAGCCTGACTGCCAGTGAAGACTGAGGCAAAGAACATGTTGATTATATCAGCCTTCTCAGTGTCTGTTGATATCATTTCTCTCTTCTCATTTATCAGAGGGGATGCTCTCTCCTTGGCCTTTCTCTTCTGACTAACATACCTATAGGAACCTTTTTTGCTATTTTTCACATCACTTGCCATGTTCCGTTCCATCTGTGCCTTGGCTTTCCTGATCTCACATCTACATGTCCAGACAGTATCCCTGTACTCTTCCCAGGCCCAGACAAGTGTAGAAGTGAAGAAGTGATTGCAGTAGCAGCAATTTAAATCAGCTTAAACTGTTGAGAAATGTACTGTCAATTTTTAAAATACCTGTATTATACATATTTTATATATACACTTAATTAACATATGGCAAAGTTAGATATAACAAGATATTTTATTTCTTTATTCTACTTTCATTTCTTTTGATCCCTTAACCAAGTTGTGGTTCTTGAAACTTCATTTTATTTCTTCTAAGCAACAATTACATCCATTAGAAACAGTCACAGCTAGAGAATTCACAGAAATTTATACATCCAACTTCTGTTTAATTTGCATGACATTAAGAACAGGCTATCTCATCACTTATGGCTTTAGGATGAATTCTTTGAATTATGCTAAGAAAGCAAAAGATAGAGCGAGAATGTTATCTAAATGTGCTCTCAATTGTTTTGGATACAAGGAGTGGATCAAATTAAACCCACAATAGCACTGATTTATCTGATCACTTTCCTGACATGAAGGATTTTAGTTACATTGACTCATTTTGAGGTGATTTTTTTTAACTTCCTCTTTTCAAACGTCTGTTTTGAAATAGTATTTTTTACACAATGGAAAACAAAATTAGTGAGAGTCCACCAACAAAACTTTGAATGAAGTGGCACCATCTGCTTTGGAGACCTAGAATAGTTGTTTTAGGAAAGAAATCATGCTGCACTGTGAAAGCCCAGAATAATCTTTCTGACAAACACACACACAAAATGTTCACGCTATGCAATATATGGGTAAGACAGCAGCCATTTGCAACAAACACCTTGGGCAATTCAATTCGACAGTACCAGAATTACCTCCTGCTTTACCATGGAGTGAAGCCAGGATCCTACTATTGGCTACTTTCCTTTCCTCTCTCATAAAACATGCACACAAATATCCATAAGCTCACAGACACCAGGACTTCCAATAACATATTTACCAAGTAAACTGGAAGATTTTGTCAAAATTCTAGTATCTTGAAACTTTGTCCATTTTCATTTGGCTTGAGAATGCAGACTGGTCTCATGTAACACACATTACAAAAAATAATTAAGAGAAAAATATTGAGGTGTCACTCACAAACAGATAAAATACAATGGGCTATGGGGACTATAAAGATTTGGAGATTAAAAAACACATTTTCTATTTTCAACTGGTACTTGTATAAGAAATCTCGATTATTCTGTTCTCTATGTAACCATAAGCAAAAGCATTTCAAACCAGTTTTCAACATCTGTTTTAATTAAGTCACTCTAGCTACACAATACCTGTATTGACTGTCCTGATTAGTTTAGATCACTAATGACAGGCCTTTAAGATCCCTTATGAATTATTAAAGAGGCATTTCCAATGCATCTGAAGAGGACAAGAAATTAGTCTGCAAGTGAGCAAACCCGTGCTCCATATTTTTCTCATCTTCAGCAGGTTCAAGTCCCTTGCCTTTGCATGACCAAGATGAAGAGACAGAAGACACTCTATTTTTATTTTTTAGTCTTTCACTAAAGTTGGATGACTGAACAGAAATAAATGCCATGTGCAATGCGCACAAATCCAGAGATGTTATAAGTACACATTTACTTCTATGTCCCAGTTAATGAAAAATCTGTTTTCTGGTCTATGTTGCAAAAGATCTCTGTTGAATTTGATAACAAAAGCTAAGCACATAATCTGGCAAGAACAGCAAGGATAGAACAAAAGCTCAATGATGTCAAGAAATCCATTTTCCACTTTTTTCTTCCTTCTGAGATTTTGAGTGAAACACCAAAAAAGGATTCAGATTTGAGGAAATCATCATCTCAGATATTACATGATTATTTGTCAAAGTTCAGACTATAAGATACCGCAGCATAGATAGAATAAAAATTGATAATTTTGGTGTTCTAAATATATAAACATATGACTTTACGCTCTTTTTTTCCCAGTGCTGGCCTTAGACTGAGACATTTATGCAGTTATTCACTTGAGCTTTTATAAGGAGCTGCTCTATTCTCAATCTCTTCAGGTGTTAATTTTGTATTTAAAAAGGTAATTATAATATTCCTAATCCCATGTGCATGATTTTTCCTTAGTTGAGGATCATAAAATGGGAAGAATGGGGGAGAGCAGAATACTATTTTTTAAATTAAAAACTTAGCAGGTCACCTTTAATAGATTTATCTATGCCCAGGGATCTACGTATGTGCAGTAAAGACATAAAAGTAGAGATAGCAATTAAGAACTATCCTTTGGGGTGTTATTATGTGAATCATCCTTTCCCCATCTGTAAAAAGCTGTTTCCTATCAGATGTCAAACATCCTAAGCACCACTGTCAATAGACATTAAAGGAGCAATCGCTATATAATCCATGCACTGCTCTGTCTAGGATTGGATCCTAGACAGAATGAATAACCTTTTCAGATTTTAAATTAGATTCAACATCATAAAGGAAACCTGAAATGAAGATAGTTTTACTGTTTCTGTACATGTAGGCAAAATACAGAAATATTGATAGGGCCGTGAAACATCCCAATCCAGGGAACTGGGCAGAAGGGGAGAACTGATCAAAAACGTTTTTGATCAAGTTAGCTAGCCTAGGATAAATAAGTCATCAGAAGAAGATGTTCAAAACACCAAATGCTTTTCTTTTTTAAACATCTTTTAATTAGCCCTTTGAAAGCATTCTACATGATAGATAACGCATCAGAGAGATAAAAGTGACCAATGACTTTTCAACAATGTTGATTTCAAGAATTGTATATGAAGAGAAGACATCTAGTAAAGCACTAGCGTAATGTCACTGCTATTAGGCTGTGAATTACTCTGACCTTTGTGAAGATTACCATGGCCAAACCTTCAGTCTTGTAATTACAGGAACAATTGAAGAATTGGCCTTATGACAAAACTCATAGTTTCTTTAATCGCTATTCTTCAAAAACAAAAGTTTTCTTCAGTTCGGACTTACAAAGGAGGAAAAAAAATAGAAAGAAATATAAGCATATCATTAAAATGCCAACAAACTCAATACTGGGACAGTAACAAATAATAAATTATACCTTTTCTATTATTTCATTGTTTTAGGAGTGAGTCTCTTTATTTAAGAATGCTTAAGTGTTTGTCTTGAGTTTATATCTCCAAACCAATATATTTGATGCCTCAATATCTTTCTTTAAAATGCCTTACACAAATGACAATCTTCTTTGACTTCTTTTCATTAGAACCAGGGTACTTATATTCAGAATAGCACCTGTAGAACAGTAAATAGTTATACAGGGAGTTAATAAAGAATTGTGAAGTTCAGCACAGATATAATAAAAGATTATACCACAATAGATAAAAGGCAGAGCAACCCTTTTCCCTCTGGGATTCTGAAAAGACTTGAGTTCAATTACAGTCTTAGGTACTTTAATCCTCACTTTCTGTTCACTGCAATAAATAAATCAGGAACAAATTTACTGAGTTAACTGACAAACATACATTATTTCAGACTAAATTAACCCTCAAACTTCTCTGGAGTAGGAGTGATTCATCTAGATCAGTCATATCAATCTGAGGCCATTTCTAACACAGAAGAGAAACACATATGCTTACACATGGAATAATGTCCACGTATTCTAGTATCATGTAGAGAAAAAAAGACCTTTAGTTTGCTCAAGATTTCTTTTTCAAAATCCAGTCCCTTATATTTAGCAACAAATGTTCCTGCTTTTATCTATCAGGTCCATCATAATCACATTGAGTACTAAGAGAATTATATTTGGAGTCTAGAGTTGTCTTAAAGCTCTCTTACAGTCACTGAGAAAAAAAAAAATATATATATATGTGGGGGTAATGTTGAGTATTTTGAGTATAGTGTCAGTAGATAGTATGTAAATTAAAGTGAAATTAGTTCATGTAACAGTGGTTAGCAAAAATATTTGATTTGAATCACAGAATCACAGAATTGTAGGGGTTGGAAGGGACCTCAAGAGATCATCGAGTCCAACCCCCCTGCCAGAGAAGGTTCCCTACAGCAGGTTACACAGGTAGGTGTCCAGGTGGGTCTTGAATATCTCCAGGGAAGGAGACTCCACAACCTCCCTGGGCAGCCTGTTCCAGTGCTCTGTCACCCGCACTGTGAAGAAGTTCTTCCGCATGTTGGTGCGGAACTTCATGTGCTCCAGCTTAAGGCCATTGCCCCTTGTCCTGTCCCCAAACACCACTGAAAAGAGATTTCCCACCTCCATTTGCCTCCTGCAACTAAGATATTTATGAACATTGATCAGGTCCCCTCTCAGCCTT
>WBMW01006246.1:75312-115852 GCA_013396635.1 Penelope pileata | reverse complement strand
GCTAGTTACAGGCCTCCAGCTGGACTCTGTGCCACTGATCACTACCCTCTGAGCTCGGCCAGTCAGCCAGTTCTCGACCCACCTCACTGTCCACTCATCTATCCCGCATTTTCTCAGCTTTGCTATCAGGATGTTGTGGGAGACAGTGTCAAAAGACTTGCTGAAATCAAGGTAGATGACATCCACTGCTCTCCCCCCATCTACCCAGCCAGTGATGTTATCATAGAAGGCTACCAGGTTGGTCAAACATGATTTCCCCTTGGTGAATCCATGCTGACTACTCCTGATAACCTTCTTCTCTTCCAATTGCTTGGAGATGGCATCCAGAACAAGCTGTTCCATCACCTTTCCAGGGACAGAGGTGAGGCTGACTGGTCTGTAGTTCCCTGGATCCTCCTTCTTGCCCTTCTTGAAGACTGGAGTAATATTGGCTATCCTCCAGTCTTCAGGCACTTCTCCCGTTCTCCAAGACCTGTCAAAGATGATGGAGAGCGGTAGGGCAATCACCTCTGCCAGCTCCATCAGCACACGTGGATGCATCCCATCGGGGCCCATGGATTTGTGCACATTGATCCCAGCCAGACACTGCCGGACCATCCCCTCCTCAACCAGAGGGAAGCCCTCCATTTTCTCGGACTCTGTCTGTCACCTCCAGGGTTGGGGAGTCCCGAGGGGGAGTCTTTGAAGTGAAGACCGAAGCAAAGAAGGCATTCAATATCTCTGCCTTCTCAGCATCCTCGGTTGTCAGGACACCCCCCTCGTTTAGCAGGGGACCCACATTTTCCCTAGGCTTCCTCTTACAAGAATCTTCAAGAACACTTGGTCTCCACATGCTTATGACTCGAAGTAATGGGTTTCACAGGTTCTTACTTTGCAAAACAGTGACATGTTTCCTGCAAAGGGCATGTTGTCTTAATCCTTCTATTAAATCAATTAAGGAAGAACATTTATCCAGAATTTCCAGACACCAATAATTGGTCTGAACAATAGCTGTGACTTTGACCAATGGCCAAATACTTAAACTTCTGAATGGCACTGCTGAGTTACAGTCAGTGTAATGCATCCACAACATGTGGAGCATACTGTTTTCATGCTAGCCATCTGTGCAGCTCATTGGCAAGTGCTTAACTACATCCCAATATCTGAGGCTAACTGTATGTGTCTTGTACATCACATACCCCCAGGTTTCCTGAAAGAAAGCAACATTTGCAGACATCAAAGAAATGCACCTCATATCACTTGATGCAGTTACAACAGTGTTGAAATGTCCTGTTTCCAATTAGTTTGGACATCGCTAGCTATTTGTTCATGAGAAAGTGTCATACAACAAAGAATCCTATAGGTTACGATTTACCTTCTCTATTGTTCACATAACTCTTAACAAGCTTTTCTGCTTAAGTTAAACATTTCAAATATATTAAAACTTTCCTCTTTGGAATATTTTGCATATTTCTAAATATTTTTAGAGATTCTTGCTGGGCACATACATTCCAGAGAGCTGTAGAAAGCTGGATTGCCATGGACTGAAATATAGTTTTTCAGGATAGGTTACTCAGAACCTTTGTCTCACTCTCAGCAGTGTCATTTGGACCCAGACCCCTGTGATTTTCTCCCTGATTGCTAGGACAAGTGTTTCAGTGAAGAAGTTGTGAAAAGCCTGAGAATGAGCAGATAATATATCACAAATGTATCTTGAGGGTTTCATTGCTTTCTGGGTCTATTTAAAATGAGGCCTTTGGGTATGATAGAAGATGATTTGTGTGACAGTTCTTCTTGCCTCACGAAGTTCTCCTGGTAGACTCACATTCAGAGCAGTGCTATAAATGTGGTGTATGCATACTGTTACCACTGTTTTGTGGTAGGGATAGGTAACTACTCTCGAGAGCAAAATGATACCCACTGCATGCACTTCAATCAGTGATGAGATGCTGGTCACACATATTCAACTGATGAAAGCAAATTTATTAAAAGATACATAGAATCAAGCTTTTAAAGTAGTATACTAGACATACAAACAAATTTACTTCTCACACCTCTCTTTTATGACTGACTTTTCTTTCATTCTGTTTCAACTACGACCTTTGCAGGTCATAATTTAAAAATATAAGAAGTCTTTATCAGCAAGCGCTGTATAAGAAATAAATCTACTTTGCAAAGCAAAATGATTATTCATAATCCCATAATTCTTGCTTACTGGGACTTTATTGCCTTTCAAGTGTTTTGTGGTTCTGATCCTAGAGCACCATTTGTAGAACAGAAATGTTCTGGAATGGAATTCACACCTGTGGGTCTCATCCATCACATTCACTTCTTGCTCTTTTTAAAAGGAAAAAAGAAAACTTCCTAGGTATCCATTTAGTTTGCTGCTAACTCTCCTTGTTATCAGATATAATGTCTCTGTTTAGTAGGTACACAAAAATATGCAGTCATTGGGCTCTTGACTATCACTGACTTGCAGAGCAGGACATCATTTGTCTTTCACAACTTTGAAAAATCTCTTCTACTTATTAAAGAGTTTCATTGACATCTTAGGAAGCACAGCATTTCAGCTGGCTGATTTATGCATGTTCAACATTATGAGGTTTTCATATTACATCTTTTCTGAAGAAAATTTTCAAATGGAAATAACGTCAGCTGTTTTTAAATTACCACTTGTTTCATTGCCTGCACTATTTTATCCTTTTATTAGATCTACCTTGTCTGCAGGAATTCATTTGCCACTGATGAATTTGTATAAGTCTTTCTCTTTCATGCTAACCTCTATGTTTAGCTTTGATACATTTTGATTATTTCTCCCTTTATTTTATCCTCAATACCAATAATATGCATAATGCTACCTGAAAATCCAGATAGCATTATTACCATCACAAGTCAATGAATGTTTTCAACTTAGATAATAGTTTTGCTGGGGAGTAAATTCAAACATAAGTGTGTTAATAATGCATAAATGATTTTGCTAGAAGCCTCAGCAGGTACTGAGTCACAACTCATTAATCTTTTCATTTACACCTCAGCAAAAACACTTAAAATACCACTATGAGTCTATAAAAATAACTTGTGATGTTAAACATTAAAATTTAAACAAGTAGATGAACAAAAATTTAGAGTATTAAGTGAATGTGAAGTATCACTGACCAGAAGCAAAATCATTTCAATACTGATCAATTCAACACAGAGGCTTAAAGTTATAGAAGGTAATACTCTTACAGTTCTGAATACTGTCCCATAATTTAGATAGAACTAAACTACAAATGTGAGTAGAGCTCAAGTTGCAGATATTGATTTATATTAATATAATTTCACTGAGTAAGGATACACCTGCATAAATCTAGAGGTTTGTATTAACCTAGAAGTATTTTGCATGAACCTAGGTTTGCATAAACCTGAGGTATTATTGCTTATTTTACTAGCAATGAACATTTTGTTGCTGTGAGACAGATGGCAGCAGAGAGGCAGTCTGACAAAATGATGTCTGACATGGAAGTGCACATGAAGCAAAGGTGTGAAAGTGGATTTCTCCATGCAGAAAAAATGGCAGCCATTGACATTCATTGAAGCTTGCTGAATGTTTATGGAGACCAAACAGTGGAAGTCAGCACAGTGAGTGGTGGGTGGTGCATTCCAGCAAGAGAAACAGTGACAGTCCACTGGTGCAGATTTTTACGAGCTCAGCATGCAGGCTCTTGTTCATTGCTGGTGAAAATGCACAGCTAATGGTGGTGACTACATTGCAAAAAAAAAAGTTTTGTCACTGAGAGTTTTGTCCATGAAATAGTGTTATTGTGCTCTTCGTATCTGTTGTAGTTTCCTAGGAATTACATAGGAGGCATTACTTTCAGAGCAACTTATGCATATAACAGTTAGCTTAGTTCTAGAAAACAGAAAAATGGAAGATTCATATCCAGAAAGAGGATTTAATATTACAAATCATAATGACTATTTTGTAAAATATCATGACAGCTACTGCTGCACTTTTCATAAAATCTAAATAATACACTAGTCCAGTGCGGGTCAAGTGACTCCATTCCATAAAATATTGATGGATAATTTGAGATAGCTACTGTTTAAAAAATAGAGTTATGTACTTTAAAATGGCTGTGGATTTACAAACCTTCGTAATTTGAACTATGTCTATTAAAAAATCAGGCTCTACCATTATTCTGAACTGGAATGTAAATCTGTTCAATGGGAACACAGCGTGAGAGGCAATGGAAAACATGCACTGAAATTAAAGGTTGGCATTTATCTTATGGGAAACTTTGGGAAAACAGGAAATTGAGTCTTGTCTCATCTAATTTTGTCTCTTAATTGAACTTGCAATAAGTAGATACAGTGTCAACATGAAGGAAGAGTTCTAGCTGCTTGAAAGCCAACTTGTTTCAATTCAGAGATCATTGTTATTTTAGCAACTGTAGGAAACTTAGTAATTATAGTACTCAGTGTTCAAAGGCAGAAGAAAATCCTTGAAGAAATGCTCCACCCTTTTTCCATGAGAAAAGGAGTCAATCTCCTAAATTTACTTCTAGTGTTCATTACTTTTTCAATTAAAGCAGAAAAGGTTATATACAAAATTAGCACTAAATACTAATAAAGCCAAACAATGCTTTTAGTTAAAATAAATTTATACTTTAGGCTTTTAATTTAAAAATATAATTAAATTTAATTTAAAGTTCTTGTTGTGTTGGAAAATAGAAGCTGAGTTTCAGCACGAGTTTTCTTCCATTATGTCTGAATTGTCATTAAACTCATATTAAAAGATTCAAGTTAGTATCATAAAGCTTTAGACTATGTCTATAGTAATTTTTTTTTTCTCTCAAGTAGTTTCCTGAACTTCTCTCTCTATTATTTAGAAACATATGTAGCCTTCGGACAATATATTTTTCTTTCTGCCTAACACTCCTGAATGGCTCAGCTTCTGTATACATTTTATGAAAGACATACTGAAGGAGGTCTTTCTACTGCAAACTGGCCTTACATCTGAATGTACATGATTTCTCCAAAAACAGTAAGCAAGGCAAGAAAATAAGATGATTGTATCTGATATGGAGATTGGGAAAGGCAAGCAGAATCAAACGCAGCATAGATATTATCCATTCTACTCTTGCCTTCTCAAACAAATGAGACCATATTAAACCTTTCTGCTAAACACAGAAAAGGCCTTTCATAAATTTCTCAGGGATTCATTTAAATTTCAACTGAGAATCAAATTTAACTCAAGAGTCTTCATTCAATGCAGCTCAGGCAAGCCAAAACATTGGATACCTTTTGGCACCTCTAAGGCTTTAGAGGTTTTTAGCTGAATATGATCAAGTTTCTACCAAGACAAATATCTAATACTGAGAAGAATGAGTGAAATGTAGACACTTTAGAATTGCCCTTTCCACTGATGGTAGAAACTTAAGGTGATGAATTTAGACGTCTAAATTTAGGCATAATCAAATTTCACATAAGTCAATAACGTCTAGAAATATGTAATATTTTATTCTTCAAAGCAAAATGTACTTACAGGAAAAAATATAGCAATAGATTGCATTAAAAATATTTGGTTTGCTAGGTTTCCTTTTCTTAAAAATAAGTCTCCTGTTTTAGCAGTCTGGGAACATACAACTTTAATTAGCTAGCATATTATGTTAGGACAGATGAATCATTTGCAAAACATATTCAGTAAATGTCATTATTTTTGTACATGAACCATCCATAATTTTTAGAAGTATAAACTATCAGAAATCATTACCCAATTAACAGAAAATATAATTCTTTTTCAATTGTTTGTGGGAATTCCATCAAATTTCTAAGGTTTTTTTCTGTAGACTGGAAAGGTCTCATGGAATATTTCTGTTCTGTGATGAGATTAATATAAATCCTGAGATCTGATGTGTTAACATATTTGCATATGAATTGGCAACTCAATTCTTGCTCGATTTATATGAAATATGTTACTGATGGAAACATGTATGAAAATGTGTGTTAAAGTAGAGACATAAAATGCAAAGCGTTCCTGCTTTTGAATTTGCTTCAGTGAGTTGATGCTATTTTTCATTACACGTCACAAAAAAAAAAAAAAAAAAAAAAAAAAAAAAAAAAAAGGCAGAAAGTGAAATAACCTATGGTCCAGAGAAGATGTATAACAAGAAGAAACACAGCATCACTCACAGGTTATGCACTGTAAATATTGTCTGACCACTGCTCTTGTTTTCCCCTTTTGCCTCAATGTCTTTGCTACACGCAACTCAACTGTCACCCGGTGAGTGGATGCAACATCTTTCTGGGGGTGTGAAAAAGCCAGTCTCCTCTTACTGAGTGAATGCTCTCAAACCTCCAAAGAGAGGTTTTCACTCCTGATTCCATGATCTTCGCAGGCACAGAGGTGAGGCTCACCAGCCTGTAGTTCCCTGGGTCCTCCTTCCTCCCTTTCTTGTAAATGGGAGTGATATTTCCCTTTTTCCAGTCCCCAGGGACTTCTTCCAACAGCCATGACTTTTCAAATATGATGGAGAGTGGCTCGGCAACCACATCAGCCAGTTCCTTCAGAACCCTGGGATGCATGTCATTCGGCCCCACAGACTTATACACATTCAGTCTCACGAGGTAGTCTCGGCCTTCCTCTGCCCTTACAGCAGGGGGGGATATACTCCCCCTTTTCCCACCTAGAGATTCAGGGATGTGAGCTTTAGGGGCATGAGAAATACGAGAATGCTTTCCATTGGAGAAATGTGAGATGCTGGATGTGAGCTGCTTTCCATCCCTATGCTGGGCTAAATCCTGCTATTTATAAGGGCTACAATGTTTAACAAGTCTCATCAGTAGCCTGATTATAGCGATAGGATTGCATTGACAGGTTTAGAGTTGATCTCCAGAGATCCCTTCCAACCTCTGTGATTCTGTGATTTTGAGAATTTTTTTTTCAGTCCCACAGTTATACGTCTCTTGGAAGCCACATCCTGGCAAAATCATCATTAAATAAAAAGAGGGAAGTGAATATAAACCAACAAGACATAGAGAAGTGAGATCTATCATTAAGTATTTGGATGCCCTTTGGCAATGTTGTCTATGCTCCAAGATCTTCTTTCCTTCAGTTATGGAAAGTCAAATCTTCTCATCTGTGCCAGCCAATCACCTTTGATTTCAAAGGGATATCTTGTGTGCATTGGAGGGCAAGCTTTGAGTCACACAGCTTTATTTTCTTAAAACTTCTAACTTTAAAATACTCTGTGAAGCAATGTACTGTAGTCTACTTTCTGTAGAGCCAGCACCTTGATTCTTCTTCTTTTTTATGCTAATACAAAATGGTACATACAGAAGTAAGTAAGACTGTAACTAATCAGTTTTATAAACCATGTTTAATTTTTGTTTATTAATCACAGCATTAACTGGAAACTACTTATTTATTTTTAAATAATTTATACTCATTTAGCTTCTGCCTATCCACCCACATTATAGCCATAATTTCCACAAGATTTTCTCC
This sequence comes from Penelope pileata, assembly GCA_013396635.1. Classification (NCBI taxonomy): domain Eukaryota; kingdom Metazoa; phylum Chordata; class Aves; order Galliformes; family Cracidae; genus Penelope; species Penelope pileata. The sequence continues at coordinate 108,387 of WBMW01006246.1, read as the reverse complement.
AAGATTTCTTTCATCTTCCAGCAGAATTAAAATTTATATTGACAGTTAATTAATGACTGTATTTATATCATAAACCTTGTGAACCAACATAAGGCATGGATATAAAAATCATTCAATATATAAAAAACTTTTCTATGTGAAATTATGTATGTCATGTTGCTAATTGAGCAGACTGCTTCTTTTCAATCCTGTATATAATGATAATAAATTATATTTATTGTTCTGTCATTTTAAACTCTTTTAATAGTTCTAATTTAAATCAAGAAAAATAATAATCATCAAACACCATCAATTCCTTAGTAGAATTTGGTTTGGTCTTTTAAGACAACAAAAATAAATCTTGTTATTCACGACATACTTGTTTCAACATTTCTATATTTTCACCATGATTCTATCAGTAGCTGAACTGAAACAAGTTGATTTTCAGTGAACCTCACTTTCAGAGAAATGAACATGACGACGAGCAAGTTAAACTTTGTACTATATACACTGACTCATCCCAAGACACAGTAGATTAGTACCACAGTTATGATATTCATGTTATACTACAGTATACGATATTCAAGACATTCAGGATTTTTTTTTCCCCAGCAAAAAAGAAAAACACCATTTTGAGGTTTTGTCTTCTTTTTGGTTTGGTTTCTGTCTTATTGCGATCTGACATTGAATTGTTCTAGATCCTTGCATAAATCACTTCACAAAATACAGTTGATTATCTGACACACTATTTTCATATCCATAGGCAAGAAGTGTTACACAGATTCTAAAACCGCACAGTAGTAATAACAGTCCCTGGTAATTCTGTGCATGCTACTTCACTGTTGACAATACTATGTGGAGCAGAGATTGTTACTGACCTTCTAGAAAGCAAAGGCTGAAATAGAAAGAAAATTAGAAGGCTTGCCTGCCACTGTACAAAGAATTTGTGATAGCTGCAGGGAAATCTTTCTTCACAATCAGATAAGTCGTCTCAAGAAGGCAGAGAGAAAGCATGGTGTTCTGCCAGAATCAGACAAGCCCTGGGAAGCAAGGGACAGATAAATAAATGCAGAAATCCTTGTCATCTCGCATACTGTGTGGAACAGTTGTGATTGGTGTAGATGATATGAAGAGACAGAAAATGTTTAGGAAGGTGGAAAGAAGTGTCAGTCATACTCAGCTATTTACAATTGCACTGAAACCTGCTCATCTCACTCAGGATCTCAGACTTTCAAGGCTGCAAGCTGTCCTCCCAAACTTTGCTTACTTTCTGAGGTATTTTCTCGGGTACTGGCATAGCATTCCTACTCAGTTTGCTCAAATTTTCTAGTCTCCTCAAGTGCAGGATCTAGTCACAGATGATTTTTTTCCCTGTATTGGTTTTCTCATTAATCTATTCATGTAGAGTTTCTCCAGCTCCAAGTTGAATCAACATCAAACCACTGGTATATCTTTTCTCAGCTGGGTCTCCAGAGCAGTAAATTGCAGCCTTTTCAAACAGTTGGTTCTCCTTAGTGCTCTTGGCCCTGACCTGATAAACACGAGCAGATTAACCTTGGGATGTGCAGGATATTTCCATGTGAAATAGAAAAGATAGCACAGATTCTGGACAAAGAAAAAACAAACAAGAACATGTATCGTGAGACAAACCTTTAAACAGAAATAGCTCCTTTGCAGAAAAGGAGAGGGAATGCAAAGAATCATAGAATCATAGAATGGTTCAGGTTGGAAGGGACCTTAGAGATCATCTTGTTCCAACCCCCCTGCCATGGGCAAGGACGTCGCTCACTAGACCAGGTTGCCCAGAGCCCCATCCAGCCTGGCTTGGAGGTTGATTACTATTTCTCTACACAATAAGAACAACAGTTGGGTTTAGGTCTTCTGAATCACTGTCCACTGCTCACACTAGATTGCTTTAGCAATGTTGAAAAAAAGAGCCATAATACTAATTGGTGTTTAACTAGAATTTATACCCAGGAACTAATTGCACTATCTTTAAACTAAGGGTAATAGTAACTGCTGCTCAGTTCTGACATATGTAAAAACATTACACTTAAAAGAGATTCATTTGGTTGGTGTTAGTGTGTTAAATGGTGTGTAGCCACTGGTAAACAGATGTAAAATTTCTAGACTTTCAAATGGAAAATGAAAAAGGAGAAATAAAGATGAAGTTAAATGAATAGAATCTTTACTCCTGTGTCCTTATTTTTGAAGTGATGTAAATGCATGGTACATTTAAACTTTGCAAGCAGAACATTCCATTCATTGGCAAAACAAACAAAACCATTATAAGGAATCTACTGCATCATAATATAAAATTTAATACCAGACAGCATTTATAATGCCAACACAAACCTCAGAAATTTTCACTTAACATGTTTTCAGTACAAACAAAAGGGGAAAAAAAAGGGGGGGGATGAGTCAATTGCCTTTTGAATATTGTAAAAATNAATACCAGCCTCTCCCCCCCCCCCCCCCCCCCCCCAGTGATATTTGCACTTATTTCTAAGCACAACAAGTAGCAGGAATTTAAGTCCTGATTTTAACCCTTTTCTCTCTCTGCCACTTTGACCTGGAGCGCACTACATATATGAACTGCGTGGGAGTTTCTTTAGTACAATGACTTTAAAGGACATTTTCATAATGCCAAAAAGAGAGAGTCAAACAGAAGTAAAAGCTGAAAACCTGAAGTTCACACAGAAAGAAGGCCGCAATTTGTAAAAACCTTTATTGAAAGAAGGATCCTGTAAATTCAATAAACAAATTACAATAGAAGTACTCCAATTTTATGGCATCATGTTTTCCCCACTAGAAATATTCTCATAAAAAAAAACCAGCTACATCTGGCATATGAAGTTCAGACACTGGAACTTATACATAGTCAGTATCAGCTAGTTTTCATGACAGAAAATGACAGCAGAACAAGATGTTTTATGTGATTTTGTTAGAACGATTAAATACAAGAAGGCAGTGGGAGGTCTCTTTGAGAGTTTAGTAGAGTTTTGTCAATTGTACCTGCTTTTCTGTTTTGCAAGAAACATATGTGAATCTGTTTCAGTATATGCTGAGGCATCCAAAGTACGTATGGGCTAATAAAATTAGAAAAACCAATAGCTTTGACTATGACTACATCAGTAGCCTTTGTCAACTACGGGACATACATTCCTTCTTCAAAAAACTTTTCATTCCTTGGATGAAATGAGATATTTTCAGATTATTATTCCAGACATTCTAAGTGAGGGGGAAGAAAGTTAAATGAAAGAACAGGCAGCCTATCCATACTGAGCATTTTTACTGCATTCAGAAATATATAGGCACCCTACTCTAAAGCAGAAGCAGTGAAAGTTGCATTGAAAAAGAGAATTTTTTCTTCACTGTTATCTGAGCAAAATGAAACAAGTCCAATTTTATCTAAAAAAGCTGCATGGAATCAATGATGTCTACTATTGAAAATATTGTACTATAATAACTTTGTCGATAGGTTAAAAAAAACACTGTTATTTGTCAATTATAGCATAGTAAAAAACAAAATGTTCTAGGTAACCAAAGAGCCCATGCCACGAAGATCTTCCAAATTAAAATTAAAATTGTGACCTTGCTAAACAAATACTGGGAAAAAATGCATTCTGTGCTGTTGGCTTACACTCTAAGCAGCTTCCTTTGAGTTTGTAGGTCGCAGAGGCTGCAATAAAGATATGATATACACAGTTTATCTACTTAAAGGCTTTGTATAAGTCTTCTCTAGCCCCAAATAAACTGAATTTGTAGTGAAAAAGTCAAATGAACAGCCCCACTGTAAAAATCAGGGTGCATTAGTGAAGTAACTAAATATCTTTTACTTCAGTGTTTATTACGGTATTTTTAGAAAACAAGATTGTCTCTAGAGTTTGCTACAAAATTTCCTTATAACCAGATGCTCTTTTGAGATCAAAGTCTTGATGACTGGCACAAGAAGCATCTGGCCAGCTGTCAGGTTTGATTTGACTCAGTAGAAACTGGCAGCAATAAAGGAATGTAGGAAGGCTGCAATTACACTATTCAGTAACCCCTGCAATTCCAGTAGCTAAGATCACAACCAAACATCCCTGACACCTGATAAAAAAAGAGCTCATACACTACTTAGTTCTTGCATTAACTAAAGAAGGTTTTGTATAGTTGCCCTGACACTGCATTGTCAGCATCCTACAACAATCCTGCAGGAGTAAAATATGGAAACCTAAGAAGAAAAAATACAAAGAGAAAAAAAATATTGCTGCACTTCTGCCTCCTTTTCACTAGCCGCTCTATGCATCGGCCTTCTATGTGTTACACTTTGTGTTTGTACTTGTATTTGCAATGTCCTCATAAGTATGCTGTTTTCAAATGTTTGGGGCTTTGCTTAAAGTATGTGAATCTTCACATGACAAGAAACTCTGACTGAAGAGAAAAAAGCTGGAAGGAATCTCTCTGCTACCTTCAGTGAGAGCTGGCATGAGCTGTAGTTAGCTGGCACATAACAGATTCTGTGACAATTTGTATATGTTATTTGTGTGTTGACAGCCTTCACTGACATTAACCAAACTGCAGGACAAGAAAATGGAAGGGGAGGAAAAAAAGAGCTTATCTATAATACCTCTGTCTGTCATCTTATTTGTTTTTTTCTGTCTGTATTCACAGGCAATTATTTACTCTGGGATAGGAAACATCTCTATAAATATATGGCTATTTCAGCTGTAGGACTGAACTGTAAGATGTTGAGAGGATTTTAAAGAAAGGACAGACCACCATCAGAAAGACGGGATATGAAATAGCACCATACTATCTTTCAGAAATCTAGCACTGCAACCCAGCCCAAGTGGATTATTTCATTCTTATCCAGATTTTAGTCTGTTACTGAGTCAACAGTAGCACAATAGTTTCATTGAGAGTATGTACTGAAGTGCGAGACTGCAAACGTCCTCTTGTCCTAAAGGAAGGGGCTATTATTCTGTCAGTAGATAAACTGTTTTTGTGTGTGTTTTTTTGTTTTTTTTGTTTTTTTCCTGAGCAATGTAACTTCAAATTCATTAGGGTTATTCATTATAGAACAAACAAAATTTTAAAACTCTCGGAAAATTGCTTCCTCTTTACATAGCTAATTTATATCTTAGAAAATAAAAAACACAGTACTTTTCAATATACAGACGTTTCATGGTTGCCCTATTTCCCCACCGCAATGTATGTAAATTATTTTAACTTAAAGAGATTTATCTCTGTTATGCAAGCAATCACACCCACCCACACAATGGTTAAGCAGTGAAGTAGTATTCTTCTTTGCTGCTGTTGAAATTTTCTTTTATTAGGACAACCTGGACTGTTCTAAAACTCTTCCTTTACATATATATTTCTATCACTTTTTGACAGTCGTACTGGAACAAGTGTTTGAAAAGATCCCCAAGGAAGAGGTGAACCAGCTTGCATCCCTGAGGTCATGCAGCAAAGTATGTTGGTACTACTGTCACTTTTAGAAAGGCTTACTATAGCTAGATATGCAGGTGTTAGCTACTGCTCAAAATTCTATTATTTATACTAAATAGTAGTAAAAAGTCAAAGAAAATTACCCCTGTCTTGTTTGCTGCCCCCTCTTGCTATGCTCATTTACTTTAGCTTTTTAAATGCTATGGCAAGAAGATATCACTTCTTTTTATTTTCCTTGCACCATAAATTCGGACTGACATTGCTGTGTATCATAACTCACGAAAAGTATGCATTAAAGACTTCTCCATTCTCACAAAAATCAGTATTATCCTACAGGAATGGAAGCTTTCTCCAAAAAGTGATCAGTAATATGTGTAAGACTGAATTTAATTTTCATCAGGTCCTTCACAGAATCACAGAATCAGAATCTCAGAATGTTGCACTTAGCAGGGTCCTCTGGTGGTCGTCTGCTTCAGCCTCAGCTCCAGAAGGGCCACCCAGAGCAGGGTGCCCAAGCTCATGTTCAGGCATATATCATAGACAGAACATAGATCTTTTGAAGATCTCCAAGGAGGAAGATTCCACAACCTCTCTGGACAATCCATGCCAGAGCTTGGGTGTCCTCAGAGTAGAGCATTGCCTAACATTCAGTGGGAATCTTCTGTGATTCAGTTGGTGTGCATTGCCTCTCATTCTAGCAATGGGTACCACTGAAAAGAGCATGACCATCCTCTCTTCACTCTCCCTCCAGCTATTTGTTCACATTGATAAGATGCTCCTGAGGCTTCTTCAGAGTAGTGCCAGATCTCTCAACTTTTCCTCAGCTTCTCCAGACCCTTAGTCACATTTGTGGTCATTTGCTGGACTCTCTCCAGTATACCCATGTCTCCCTTGTACTGGGAAGCCCAGGATTGGATACAGTACTCCACACATGGCCTCACCAGTGCTGACTACAGGGGAAGGGTCTCTTCACTCAACCTGTTGACAACATTTTCTTTAATGAAGCTCAGGATACCATTAGACTTCTTTCTGGCAGGGGCACAAAACATTGCTGACTCATGTTCAACTTGGTGTTTTTTGTTTTCTTTTTGTTACAGTGCTTTTGCACCTGAGTGACCCCCAGGATGTACTGGTACCTGAAGTTACCCTCCAGGCATACGACTTCGCAATTCTCCTTGTTGATCTTCATGATGTTTTCACTAACTTTCTCCATGCTCCCCAGCCACTCCTCACAAAGTCATCTGTGTCATCTGCAGAGTCACTGAGAGTAGACTCTGCCCCATCATCCAGATTGTTATCCTTAGTATTGTCATACTGAACACACTATGTATTTGAAAAACACTATATTAGGATTACTGTAAAAGCTATTGTTGTTTACTATTGGCTAAAAGCATAAGGATCTAAATGCTATATGTAGCCTATATTAAAAGTTCAGTGATTTTTGAATATGAAGTTATGTTTATAATATTAAAATTACCAGAAAACTGCAATATTTGAATATTACAAACTGAATAAATAATTTAAAAAGCATCAGGCAGACAAATAAATATGTTAACCAAAACTACACTGCACTTCTAGTCATATTCTATCAGTACAAGGTATCACAGGACAAAATAATGGTGTAGCACAGGAATAGAATACTACTAGTGACCACTAGTTTCTAAGGTGAATTTTATAAAGCAAAGAATAAAGTGTCTGTTCACACCCTCTTAATGGATTTAAACCACTGGATCAATAGTAAAGGATAAAACTAAACCACTTAAGAAGGTATTGCATTAGTAAAATACCTCTCACCTGTTTAAGTAAAAGAGGATAATCAGAGGACCATTTCAAGGGGTGATTATGAGAGCATCAGTTTGCAGTAAAAGGCTTAAATGCTATAAATTAGCCTTTGCTGTACATGGAGATAAAGTAAAAGGCTGCAAGGCTGAGCAACATATTACAAGCTTTTACAGACAGATTTAAATATTTTGCTTATTTTTTAAAAGATATCATGGGGATATCATATGACAAAATATTTTGAGGCTATTTATATAACTAATAAAAAAGATGGTAAACTGCTATGCTGAAGCTACCCTTAGGGCTGAGTGTTGATCTTATTTGTTGCAGCCAGAATTATACTTGATTCATGGCTGTTCTTGCATTCATTTTGTAGAATACCCACTGGGACTCATGGGGAAAAAACGTGAAGATTCAGTATGATTTTATTTGATTTCAATAATAAAATGTATTACATGTAATACTTCTATGAGCTTGTTACTTTATAAATACGATCCTCCTTTTATCAAGTGATTGAATCCCTTATGCCTATGTCCTTTGCATTCATTTTTGCTCTTAGATGGCAGCTGTCTTCAGAGTTTCACAGGTCTCTGGGTTGAGGAGGTCCTTATTTCTTGGAGGTGAATAATCACAGTTGTAACCCAACCTTGTCATGACTGACTAACTTTCTAGAGATACAACAAGCAAGTGTTAAAGAAGATCTGATTAACTAGGCCTACAACCAAAAGTTATTACATAAATTATGGAGAAAAAGCTCTTTGCTCATATTTAAAATTGATTTTAAAAGTATCAGAAAGAGACAGTAAAGGGCCACTTTTCACTGTGAATGGAATCCAACAACAAAGTTCCGTAACAATTTGTGCTGGGACCTACACCATTCAACATATCATAAATGACCTAGAAAAGCAGGCAAGGGTGGCCTAGAAAAAAAGAGAAAAATGAAGGGAAAATTTTGCTGAAGATGCTGTGCTATCTGAAGTAGCAAAGACCAAGGCCAAATCTGAGTAATCTGATGAAGGATCTTATGGGATTAGAGAATAATATAGTTAATGAAAATAAATAAATATATGTTCATGGAAAACAATTATCTTCCCTTCAAAGCTCTGAGTCAACCACTGTCAATCACAGGAAAGATCTTGAAGCTATTGCAGAGAAAATTCTGAAGAAATGAAGCACAGAATAAAATGGAGAATGTCATTGTACAACTATATAAATAACTTTGCTTACTGTGTGTGTTCTACATTCCCAGAAAATGAAAGGGTATAGAAGATCTGTGTATGGTTAAGAGTAGAGTAATATAATGTGTGAAAAATAGGAAACAGATTCTGTACATGGAGTAAATAAGTAGGCTAGGAGTCTTCAGCTTGGTAAGGAATTCAGTGAGAGGGAAATGATAGAGCATGTAGAGAACCGATCTACTGTTCTCTGTCTCTCGACAGCAAAAGAACTAGTAGGTATCAAATGAAGCTGTCAGCTGTCAAGTTCAAAACACAGTTACTGACAGACTGTGCATTTCCTTGACACAGAGTATTGCGGATGATAAAAATGTAAATGGACTCTAAGGAAGACTAGACAAATTCCTGTCAGAAAAATCCATAAAAAACGTTTCTGCCTCAGGTAGTCTTGTAGGCTACAAATATGGTCATATGCTGCTGTCTTTTCTTTAATCTGGACATTTAGTTGAGTTGTTGTTGGAAACAAGCTTGTGAGCTATCTTAGCCTTTCATTAATCTTGTTCAGTGTCTTAGTATCAACTGCTCCAGTGATGCCAAAATCTACAGAGTGTAAAAGGACATCTATCAACAAAGAATGAAGAAGACAATGAAAGCATTTATCAAAAACAAAACAACAAAATTCTTCTTTTTTCTCCTCTCTGAACTGCCCTGGGTAAAGTATTTCAACTAAGATTATCTTCATCTCACTTTATTCCTATAAGATTATATTAAAGATAAAAGTCTATGGTCTAATACAGGTAAATTTACTACTACTCAGTCATTTTTTTTTAAAGTCAGTTACATCGCCTTGTAGGAATTTGAGAGATTAATGATAATTAACAATATTCATGGGACAAAGAAATTAAACATTTAATAACTTCAGCTGTAGAGGGCGTAGAATATTATAATGCTAGAAAAATGACTCAGTGGCAAGCAGTGCCACTAAGGTTCAATATGACCTAATGCTAAAAGTGCAGATGTTTTCATATGAGCTATAGTCATCTAAATTGCCATTTTAGCCAACAGAGACTCACTGAATTCATCCTTGAGATGATAGGAAATTATTCCACCAATGGGAGCTTTTCTCCACACATCTAAACAAAAGCATACTATGCCATTTGAAGTAACGAATAGCATCTACCCAGAGATTGCAGAGATGATCTTAGACCTGCAACAGATCTGCATTCTTCTGGAATTATAGCTGGAGGCTTGGCAGCATGCAAGAAAGCATCTCAGATGTTTAACTAACTTAGTCACATCCTATGTGCCTGCTTGAGTAGGTGATCATTCTCCACACTCCATTGACAGTATCAACTACATTTTCACTTATGATAGTCAAACTTTATGCATCTATTGCATATGTACACAACAACCATACTGTGCCTTAAATAAAGGCATTCTAAGACACATTCTGAACTTTTAAAAAAGATTCACAGAAAGAGCAAATTTAGTTGCTAACATGACCTCTTCTGTTTTGTGATTCTAGACCCCAGTCACTGAGTCATTGTTGTGTATCAGCTGTGTTGTATTCAGAAAAATCTTCTTTCTGGTAAGCTTTTTGTAAAATTAAAAAGAGAAACTGCATTGGAAACCTGTAACTAGTTGCAAATAAACATAAAAATAAACAAAAACCTAAAAACTATAATTCTAAACACCTACAGTACACTTATGTCTGACATAAACTCCAGTGTAATAATATATAATGTATTTTCATATTTCACAATTCATTACAAATAGCTTTAATATATTTAGAAGTAATGTATAATGAAAATGACATTTTTCTGGAAACAAAGTAAGGAGAGTTGTAATGGTTTCTGGCAGATTAGAGTAAACCATAACATATTCAAAATGAAATGCAGATATAAAAGCTACCAAATAATTCAGTAAGCCATTTGTAATGAAATATGCATTTCTTAAATAAAGAGAATGCATTAGAATTTGTTAGTCTGTTAGAAGTATCCTTTCTGTAAGTCTGCTATGTTATACATGTTGATAGACATACTAACTTTTCATAAGTCATTGACAGACAACCATTTAAGTAACTGCAAGAATTGTATTTCAGATTTACATCTATTAAGATCTTTAGTTTTAAGCAAGATTGCTTCTCGTATAATATTTGTAAATGTCATGCTTATTTTGAACAAATACACCTTATTTTAAAATCTGTGAATACCTTTTTGATATTTTTTTTTTAACAGGAGGGATAATACAGATGTAATTTGAAAACAAATATGTTTTCTGTAGCAAATTTAGTGATATGAATCAAGTTTTCCATTGCTGAAGTCAAGGAATGATAAATTTTGAGATTCTGATCTCAAGAAACCCTGGAATATTTCCTGATTCCTTATAAAAACATAGAATGTTTGCAGAATTCTTTACTTGAACATACCATCTTCCTTTGCCAAAGAAATAAAAACACAATATTTGTGAAACTGCTTTGAGAACCTTGGAAAATGATTAAAGAGAAACCTGGAATATGTTACATTTTATTAGGTGACTTTGCTGAATATACACCCAAGTTCCTGTTCTCTTTTTATGGCATAATATAATTTATGACTTTTACACCTCTTTACTTTAGATATTGTATATTAGCAGGACTGGAGAAGTATTTTCTAAATTACAGTGAATGCAGATTTTCAGGCATTGGATGCTGTACGAGTGCTTCAGGACTATATTTCTATGATATGATTGCCTGCCATGAGAGATAGCTCTTTTGTTCTGATCAAGCCCTTAAAATGTTAAAATGCTGTTTGCAAGGCCACACTTACAGGGCTCTGCTGAAAAAAAGGTTTACCTGCCAGAGCACCAGCCTGCTTCTAACTAGCACAAACATCTTGAAATTAAGACTGAGGAACTTGTAGAAAGGATCTGACAACCATTATATATTACGCTACCAAAAAGTAGCGTATTTTATGCTTGTTGCATGTGTGATATAATATTAAATAGCAAGTTGCTTGGTCTTGTTATTTTTCATTTTCCAGCTTCTTTCTAGAGTCCTTTTTATGCTTACCTCTGGGACTGTGAGATAAAGGCCTTGATTCCAACACCATAAGGCAAAGAATGCTGAAGAAATGGAAGTGAGTTTTATGTATTTTAAGAAAGATATTTCTCTTTTATAGAACAACAGTCACAGATTTATTAAAAAAAAAAAAAAGACATTTCAGACAGGGATATTATACAAATGCAAAATTTTTTTTTTCACAGTGTCAATACTTTTAGCCCTACTCATTGTAAAACATGGCTGTGCTCTGTTACTGGTTTTATATATTTTTGTCATTTTTAAAAACACAATTTATTCATCGTAGGATGAGGACACTTTGTGTTCTCTACTTCCGGTTTTCTTTAGTAGATTGCATCTCTGATCCTGCAGTCAACAAGACAGCATCAAAATTATGTCTTCCTAATTTCCCACTTCCTAACCTCACACAGCCACTGAACAAAAATGTAGGGAGTTCTTGCCTTTCCTGTTGCCCTCTGAAAATACACTGACACTAATATCTATCTTCTGTGGAATATACAGCATTGTATATAACTTTATTTTCATCTCTCTCTCTGCAGAAGACTGCAAATTAAATGGCAGCAAGAGGATACCCAAGAATTTTAATAACAGTTTCACCAGTACAATTTTTGCATAGGAACTTCTTTTTCGTTTGCACTGACAGCAGTCTGAGAAAATAACTCTGTACTTTTGCATTTCCTTAGACAGCTTGAACTGGTTATGTATCTCTGAGTTATGAAAAATGGGGCTTTTACTTACATTGCTCCTTTCAACAGGAACATATAACAAATATCAGAAAATAAACATTTGTCTTAGCTAGGTCTGTGGTTACTTGCATCCTAGAGAAATGTAGAATCAATTTTAATTTGTAGGTCCTTAATTATGGCATAATTTCATGCTCAACTTCCAGAGCATCTGGCATTGCCATAACTACATTGCAGCCCTTTTCTTATGTCTTTGTGGTGGAAGGTGATAAAAAAAATCAGGTATTTCTTTTATTTCAAGTGATGTCTTTTTTAGAGAAGAACACATCTGAAAAGAACTCAGATTAACTGAGTTTCTTTTTAATGCAGATGATCAGAAATTATTTGAAGCATATGTAGTGTTCATCTCTAAGGACTGTATGTACTATACTAGGATTTAGAGCACAGAAGTAGAAACTAAGAAAACAGAGAGGGGTGGGATTCATCTCATCCACCCTCAGAATATATATAATAGGCATAATAGACATCACTGATATTTGAATATGAATGAGATGTTTAGATTCTACTTATTTTCAATGAAAGAAATGCTTCTAATCACAGCTCATGTCAAGCTACGATAAATGTGCAATAAAGCTCTGCTAAAGATTGTACTCTAGCAGAGGTTTTTTTTCTCTCTATTCACAGCTAAAAAGAGACAAGTCTCTTCATATCTCAGGCCAGATGGAGCGAATCCTATCCAACCAGTTTGGTTAAAAATTTAAGCAGCCAATTCATTTAGTTAAAGAGGAGGACAAGTGAGTGTGGAGCATGGGCTAAACCTGTTGGGGAACAGGCAAACATACAAATTACATTGCCAGCCACAGCATAATGCTTGAGGCCATTTTCTGACCCTAACTTACACTGCAGTACAGACCTGGGGCTTGGGCCCCCAGCAGAGGAAGGATGTGGAGAGCTGTACAAGCAGGTCCAGAAGAAGGCCACAAAGATGATCAGAAGGCTGGAACACCTCTCACATGTGGAAAGGTTGAAGGAGCTGGGCTTGTTCAGCTTGGAGAAGACTCCAGGGAGACATCATTGTAGCCTTCCAATACATGAAAGGAACTCACAGGCAGGAGGGGGACCGACTTTTTACACAGGTAGATAGTGATAAGACAAGGGGGAATGGATTTAAACTGAAAAAGGGGAGATTTAGTTTAGATGTTAAGAGGAAATTCTTTACTCAGAGGGTGGTGATGTGCTGAAACAGGTTGTCCAGTGAAGTTGTGCAAGCCCCATCCCTGGTGGCATTTAAGGCCAGGTTGAATGGATTCCTGGGCAGTCTGATCTAGTGGTTGGCAATCCTGCCCATGGCAGGGAAGTTGAAATCAGATGATCCTTAAGGTCTCCTCCAACCATTCTATGATTCTATGGTATAGCTAAAGATTTCTCCAGACTAGAATTAGTCTTCACAGCATGTCTGAATACACTAATTGATTGAAAAGGATATTTTGACGTTAGGGCACTCGATGGATCTACTAAAACCTCCTTTCCTTGATTGCTACACAGTACAGACTATGTGAAGTAATCTTTGTATTATTTCCAGAATATGGATCATTCCCCAAAGTCCGTAAGAAAATCCCTTTACAGTATCCTATTATTTAGGTTTTCACAGTAGATTGTGCAGGATTAGAGTTTAAAGGATCTCCATACACATTGCATTACGGCTTAATTATTCTTGACTTTTTGAAGTATAGATCATTGCAATCAAAGACTATCATCAGGGAAAAATAGAATTGCAACATACAGATCAATTCAGTCTGGCCCTGTCTACCATCCCAGAAACAGACATAAAAGGGATAACACCCTTGGGAAACATTATACAATTTCCTGACCCAACAAAGAAGGCCACATGGCACTACATGGCTTGGTTCAAATGTGTGATAAAGATACTCATTTTGCAATATATATATTTACATAAGTGACTCCTTTTTGAGAGTTGTACTCTCAATTTGTTAGTGAAGTGTCCCTTCCTTTTAGGAATGGACTCAGACTAAATCGAGATATGTTAATAACATGGTCTTGCTCGTTCTTTTGGATACCTCTGATACAAAGATATTTCATTCTATTCCACTGACCTTATTTTTCAACTTACCTTACATACTTACGCAGTCTTGTTCAAAAGAAAGCAGATATGTATTTGGAAAATGTTAATGACTAAATGATATTTCTATTTGCTCAATTCTGAAAAGTAGATAAGGAAGAAACAGTGCTGGAGATAATTAACAAATTTCAATATTTATAGAAACCAGGCACTTGTGTAGATAATGACAATTCTCAATGTGCTTTGATGATGATGAAGTGCCAGTTTTCTGTAAATATTGAAATAAGGTAATTATCACTTGAACTATTCATTATTTATCTGCTTTCAAATCACAATGAATACTGTAAATTTGCCATTTTTTCATAGGAGTTTAGAGGTGAAAATAAGTATTGTATTAACCTTTTACATGCTCTCTTCTAGAATGCAGCCTGAAAAATGTTTTAAAAATGTAATGAGAAGTTTCTACATATACAAGCAAAAAAATTTATCAATTTATTCATGAAATTAAGAAAGCAAACTTTCTATAAAATGAACTATCCAACTGCTATTTAATCTCTTATTAAATAATCTGCATAATCTGGCATTCAAAGATAAATCTGTTGGCCATTTATATGTATAAGTCTAGGTACATAAGATGAGAGGACGTCCTGTGTCACTGAGTTCTATATATGACTGTGCCATTACATAATTCAAGTTGAAGAATATCTAGATCCTTTTTAAAACTGACTGCCTTTATTGTCTCTGCTAGTCTAATGATGTACTGGTTTTGGCTGAAATTGTTAATTTTCCTTGTAGTAGCTCATACGGTGCTATGCTTTGGATTTGTGACAAAACCAACATTGATAATACATGACTGTGTTAGCTATGCTGAGAAGTGATGACACTAACTCCAGGTCTTTTCTGTTTCTCAAACTGACCTGAGAGTGAGGAGGCTGGGATGCACAGGAAGTTGAGAGGGGACAGAACCAGGACAGCTGACCCCAACTGACCAAAGGGATATCCCATAACATAATATGTCATGCTCAGCGATAAAAGTTAGGGAAATAAGTCTGTCAGTGGGAAGTAGTGAATGAATTCTTTGCTTAGCCTTACATGCACATGCAGCTTTCGCTTCACCTACTAATCTGTCTTTATCTCAACCCTCAAGTTTTCTCGTGTTTACCCTTCTAATTCTCTCCCCTATCCTACTGAGAGGGAAGGAACAAGCAGTTGTTGGGGCTTAGCTGCTTGCCAGGGTTAAAACATAACAGATGATGGTATTGTTTCAGAAACTATGTGTTCAAAATGCAATCTTCAAATTTACCATTGAATTAATCCCGAGTAGTTGCTAAACATTTATTCTCATGCTAGTATTACTAAAACTATAAGCAAACATTTTCAAGAAAAATTATTGGCTTGTACCATGCAAGAACAATATATGTGCTTTGTTCTTTACATAGTTTTAAATGCAGAAATACTTAGACACAATATTCTTTTTGTAGATACTAAGCATTCTCTAAGTATTTTCAGGATTTCTGATAAGGCATCAAGCAACACACTGAACTGCTTGCAAGTCTGATAATAATGTAGAAATATAGAGACATTGAAATACAAATTAGCATACCAAATGAAAATTTCTTTTATGATGAAGTGATGCCTATAAAACGTTAAGCTTTGTAGCATTTCAATGTGTAGGTATGCTGCACTCAGAATTATATTTTATTCTTTTAAAGCCACACAGAGCACATATTTCTTTGTCATCCAGCAGTATATTAATAAGCAAGTAAGAGGAACAGTCTCCTACAATAACAGATACACCAACAAAGTAAAAGATCATTTGATTTTGTTCCCCATGCCTTTGAATATCAAATACATTCCATGTTTAGGGGAAAAAAATATATCACAATGCCTTAAAATATGCTTGTTTGGAGCTGCATTTGTAGTAGAAGTTGAGAGCTGCTGAAAGCTGAGTGTCCATTGTCTAAGAGCACTCTGTCAGGAAGGCATTTAGCTGGCATGGAGCCTACAGTTCTAGGAGTGCTGACTCTGCAGGGGCTGTGCATCACCAGACTCTGGATTTTCCTGCACTAAACAATTTTCGCTTTTTCTCAACAATATGCTGCCTCTCCTCTGCTTCTCAGGCACGTCTGTGTGGAATTTTCATCTTGCTGTCAATGAGACCCTCTTGCTGTCAATGAGACCCTCATTGTGCAGAATGAATGAGACCCTCTTGCTGTCAATGAGACCCTCATTGTGCAGAATGAATATGCCTATACTTGCGATGGACACTGAACAGCCCTGATTAGCCATTTTGTTTAAATAAGGATGAGTTACTGTTATGTTTTATGCAAGTCAAGAATACTTGAGATGAAAATACTCTTCTTTTTCCTTAAAAACACTAAAGCTCTGTAAGAGAATCTATCAAAAATTGAGAAAGACAAAGTTATCAGATAAAACCTTGCAAGACAGTAAGACATTTCACCAAAGAATGTTAAAACAAAAGAAAATATGCCTACAAACTCATGATCATAATCTTGGTTCCTTTTGAAGAAAAAACTATACTTATGTTGAACAATCTGCAGAACATTGCAGATAAATTCTTTGGGCACAGGCTCTTCTAGTTTCTGGCTAAATAGGGCAACAGCTCTGCCCACTGTTGTGGTTTAACCCAGCAGGCAGCCTAATACCACACAGGTATTTGCTCAGTCTCTCCTCCAGTGGAAAGGCAGAATTGAAAAACACTGGAGAAAATTATGTGTTCAAATAAGGACAGTTTAATACGAAAGAAAAAAAAAAAAAGAAAGGAAAAAAAATATTAAAAAATAACAATAACAAGAATGTACAAAACAAGCCATGCACAAAAATTGCTCACCACCTGCCAGTTCCTGAGCAACAGCAGCCCTCACACTCCAGCCAACTCCCCCACCTTTATTGTTCAGTGTGATACCATATCGCATGGGATATACCTTTAGCCAGCTTAGGTCAGCTGTCCTGGTTCTGTCCTCTCCCACTTTCTTGTGCACCCCTAGCCTTCTCACTGGCAGGGCAGCATGAGAAGCAGAAAAGTCCTTAGCACTGCTTGCCAACAACGAAAACATTGGTGTGTGATCAACATTATTCGCATCCTAAATTCAAAGCACAGCACCATGCCAGCTACTAGGAAGATCAACTCTATCCCAGCTAAAACCAGGACACCACAAAGGAAGTTCACACATCTTCCAGTACCTTAAGGGGGCCTACAAGAAAGCTGGGGAAAGACTTTTTACAAGGATAGGTAATGACAGGACAAAGGGTAATGGCTATAAACTGGAAGACAGATGAGTTAGACGAGATAGAAGGAGGAAATTCTTCACTGTGAGGGAGATGAGACACTGGAAGAGGTTGCCCAGAGAAGTTACGGATGCCGCCTCCCTGGAATTGTTCAAGGTCAGGCTGGATGGGACTTTGGGCAACCTGGTCTAGCGGGAGGTGTTCTTGCCCATGGCAGGGGGGTTGGAACAAGATGATCTCTAAGGTCCCTTCCAACCTGAACCATTTTATAATTCTGTGATCTAAACACATACAGCTCACCCCACGTACTCAAAATGCCTGACCAGAGCTCTTATGACAGGGCTACATCCTGCTGACATGCAATCTAGAGACCTATCCCACAAATTCTGAAAGAAGCACTAGATGAATGAATTTAAGCAACTGAAACAAAAACAGATAGACATCATCTATCATTGACATCTATGGCTCTAGAAATATCAAATATGCGTACACTTAAAGCCGCAATGAGCAGGATGTTCTGCTTTCTGGACTGTTATAGCTACATGATATAAAAATAAAATCCTATGATTATTATATATATTGAAGTAGTTGCAGCTGTCTTGTAAAAAAGGACGGAAGGAAGGACGGAAGGACGGAAGGACGGAAGGACGGACGGACGAAGCTGAGGGCTTAAAGCTAACTATCCTAGGCGTTACTATTTTATTTTATATGGACAATAATTATCAGATTTTTCTAAATATATTGAAAAGCAAGAATGAGTAATTAAGCAATCTGTGGAATGATGTCTAATATTACGTCTACAGAACAATTTCCATTTTGTTTCTCTGGTCTCATACACTACAGTTTTTCTAAGGTTGCATAGACTCTTCACATTTTTCCAGTTTCACCTTTTAAGTGCTTGTGCCATTGCTCATAGGCACTCTTGTGTTTGTACATGTGCATGAGTGTATATGTATGTACAGTTGAGGGGGAAGGAGGAATATAAATACATGGATGGATGAGAGTGGGGGGCATAACAATGCTGCAAGCATGTGTAATAAACATCCAGAAATTAATACAAAAGGATAGAGACTCAAAATAGATGAAGATATGAATGAGTACTCATGCAATAACCAATTGCATGTCAGTATTAACTCTACAATGCTACAAATAAGAAATAGATCTTATTCCTTTTTTGATAGTTAAAATCCCAGTTCCACATGGGCTGCCTTCTGCTGAGATTTGTGTCAGTGGCAGCTTCTACTGACTTCAGACAAGGATCATAACTATTGATAGTAGTGTAATAATAGCACTATAGTTCGCTCCACTATATTTATTATTAAAGCATACATAAAACATACCACATGTCCACTACACTCAGGATCATTATTTAAACAACACATTGCTTTTAAGCATGGTATGATAAACTGTAGCCCTTGGGTAGGTCTAAATAACTGCATAAAAGCAGATGCGCAGCACAGTGATTTGCTCTTACCAGTGTTTATTTTGTTGTTAATAAAACAAAATTTGATTTCACAATACCTCTGCAAATATTTAAGCCTGTACTGGTGCCTATCAGCTTTACTAACTCAGAAAATACAAGGTTTAAGAGTCGTTAGAATTGTACCATACGTTGAGTTGGGAGTTTGCGTAATACTGAGAAAAAAAGATTTTAATATTTTTTCAGATTATCCCCAAGATACACATTATTTAATTGGATTCTAGCTGCTAAATTTACATCATTGTCATTTGCCAGATGAATACTTGACCTTTTGGGTTTGTACATGTGCATATGCTACATTCAAAAATAAGAATTTCCTAAGCTTGTACCAGAGACAATAGGCCATGTTTCTCTGGGCTTAGTCGTGAGATACACAGAAATTTGCTGGCTCAGTTTCATCCTTTCCCCTTTAACAAATCTAGATACCACCATCCATCTTGGCCTAAGAAGTGAAAGTGTCCATCTCTTTCTGATTCTAGACAAACAAAGCAATATAAGGTAGGTTCATTGCACACTGTTTGATGGAGCTGACTGAGCATGCAGTCTTGCTACAGAAAGACTTCAGAAGAGATATGGACATGATAAATTAAATTGTTTTAAAAAATATTTTTGTCTCTATGGTAACATCAATCTATGAAAATGACAGCATACATAACTATAGATAAACAAACCTTAAATTGTTCTCTGTCTGATTTATTGTGACAGAAATGCTGTAGGGTTTATATCTTGTATTCTTAATACAAGACAAATTATACTGTTTGATATCTCAAGGTCAATTTTTTAATGTATTTTTAAATAATTTTAGATTATTTTTGTGCGTGCTAAATCTGACTTTTTATTATCACTTATTTCATTGAAGACATGAAGTTGAATAGCTTGTGCCATAGCTTTATATTGCCTTGACTAATAACAAGATGAATCAGCAAGCATGCATATGTCTTTATTGAGAATTAAAAAAAATCAGTTCCGTTATATCAGCTGATCTATACACCATATCCTTCCTCCTAATCTATGTATACGGTGACAGTTGGTAATCACACTATTTTTTTATTTGTCCACACCAAGCCATCTAAATAGGGAGTATAATATACACAAAAGTGGTAAAATTGTTTCTGAAACAGCCATACATATTTTCAGAGGCTATTCTAGCCAAACTTCAAGCTGACTTTCAAAGCTGCTTAGTAATAGCAGAAAGATCATTTAATTACAGGTAAAAAGACATAGCTAAAAACCTAAAAAAAAAATAAAAATAAAACAAAATACAAGGTAGTTGTTGAGAAGGCTGCAGAAGAGTTTAGTCAAAAGAAAGTAAGTTAAGGTGGAAACTAATGGTATTTCTATTACTGAGAGAGTGGTGAGGAGCTGGAACAGCTCCTGCCCAGAGACGCTGTGGATGCCCTGTCCCTGGAGGTGTTCAAGGTGGGGTTGGATGGGGCCCTGGGCAACCTGATCTAGTTCTAGATCTGAAGGCTGGCAACCCTGCCTGTGGCAGGGGAGTTGGAACTTGATGGTCTTTGTGGTCCCTTCCTACCCAGGACATTTTATGATTCTAATGGCATGGTGAAGAACGCAGGGAGTAAAAACATTTCCGCTGAAAATACAAAATGGAAAATGGTAGAGTTCTCTGTGATTTGACAGCTCTCATTTTATTATAAGGCCAAAGGCACCCAAAATCTGGTTTGGAAAGTTACATGGCTAAGAGGTTCCAAACAAAACATTTGCATTGGAAAATACATGTGCAGGAAAAAGCATCAGTAGGGAAGTATAGCACATTTTCTGATCTGGTGCTTGCTCTAGTCAGTTTGGCACCTCCTGTAAAATTATGATTGTAAATAAAATCAGTCCAAGAGTGGCTCAATTGCCTAAGAATAGGTTTTAAGTGCTATTTCAGATGCTTTATGGCATTCACATGGCCTCCAGTTGTCTCTCTGGAGGGACATCTAAGAAAAGTTCATAGTCACTAAGGGGGACCATTAAAATGAAAATTGCCTGTTTTCAAGATTCTGCAGTATTATTTAATGTTTAAAAAAGGAGGGGGAAAAACAAGAAGTTTCTCAAATACACAAGGATGTTCATCAACTTTGCATTGTGTAAAGCATATTCTATTTCTATACATCCAACTTGGAATTATATAAAATACTGTAATCATCACACCCAAATCTTACTCAATGCCTACTGACACGGGACACCTTCAGTTCAGAATTGTTCCAGAAATCATGGCCCTAGTGACAATATAGATATGGGTTTTGAAATGTGATATTTAAAAAAATCACAATTAGCCTGCAACGAATGAATTAGCAAAAGTGTAAATTTGTGCATTTGCTTCCCATAAAATAGGAGATATTATAATATCTACCTATCTCATTTGACTGTTAATGCAAAGTTAATTATTTTAAATTTGTTAAATACCATAATGAGATGTGTGATATTGTTTTAACATGTATTATTTACAGATGACTTAAGGCTACTTCAGGCAGGTGAAAAAGTATATGTAAATGGTATTCCTTGCAATCAGTCAGAAAGACAGACCCTTCTGGAGATTCACAACAGAAGCCTTTTGTAAGAGTTCTGAATTCTTTCTTTAATCAGAGGAGAAATCTAGGTAATTAGCAACTTGAGACTGGCCCTAGCCCCATTGATTATGTCTACACTGATACGTCAAAGAGGATGGAATAACCTAAACAAGGGATTGCCCATCATTGTAGTTTGACCCAGCAGATAGCTAAGTACCGCACAGTTGTTTGCTCCTCCCTCACCCCCAGTGGGATAGGGGAAAGAAATAGGAGAAAATACAGTAGAATTCATGTGTTGAGATGAAAACTATTTACTAATACAGAGAAAGAAGTAAAATAACACTGATGATAAATATAAATATATATATATACATATATACATGAAAACAAGTGATACACAAAGCAATTGCTTACTACCAGCTGATCGATGCACAACCAGTCCCCAAGCAGTGGCCCCTCCCTAGCTAACTCTCCTCCATTTTATAGTTACATGATGTCATATGGTATAGAATACCCCCTTTGGCCAGTTAAGGTAGGCTGCCCTGGTCCTGTTCCCTCTGAGATCCTTGTGCACCCCCAGAACCCTTGCTGACAGGATAGCACGAAAAGCTGAGAAACTGAAATGTCCTTGGCTATGTACAGCACTGCCCATAAACAAGTAAAAACTTCAGTATGTTATATTGCTTTTCTCCTAAAACCAAAACATAGCATCATAACAGACGCTATGAGAAAAAGCAACTTCCATCTCAGCTGAAACTAAGACACCAATGACTTTCTGTCAGCAAACCTTCTGCCATAGTCCTGGACCTTCTGTTTAACATGATCTCTGACAACGCTAAGACACAGATCAAGGGAAACTACTTGGAAAAATTACTCTCCATGAACAGGTTTGGTCAAGACCAGTCCAGGCTAGGATCCTGCCACTCTTCTTTGTCCTCCAACACTGTTCTAGCAGGCTTTGCACCTTCAGGTGTTCCAGCACACCTCATGCCATGTCCAGAACATCCTGCACCTGCCTACCCTCAGTTTCATTTCGTGGGTGACCCACAGGACAGCCCTCATACTACCTTAAACATTTTGAAATTAGAGTACATGTAGAACGTAATCATCCTTACTTAGGGCCAGAGTTGGTCCTGGACTAGATTCTATGAAAGGAGAACACAGTAAGTCTGTTTTCTCTTCAAATTCAGGGCCAGAATTCATTCAGCCCATGCACTGTAACTATTAGCAGCAATCTTAATCACAGCTCATCCTCTCTTAGCTTCCAGCCAGCTCTGTTCTTGACAAAGCATTATCATTTATATTATGCCTGTGCTCACCCTGTTTGTAACATGAATTAAAACACTTGTGATTCAGATTTCAGACCTTGTGAAGATGTTTGTAGGGCCACAAAAACACTACTGTCAGTTCTTCCTAAATAATTCACCTGAAGCTGCCTTCCTCTGAAGGTTTGATTAATTCCCCAAACTACTTCAAACATAAAGCATGTATATTCATAATCTCTCTTATGTCTCTGTTTTGAGAATAAACACAAAGATATCTATTACAAATCAGTAACAGAAATAATACAGTGTTTCAAGACTGTTTTTAAATCATCAACAGATGTGCACTTCAAATTTTTTTCTTCATATTATCTCTTTTTACTGATAGCATATGTATTGTGGTAAAAAAAAAAAAAAAAGAATCTTCATGTATTTACTGTCACAATGGACCTATCAGCAAACAATGTTGTCCCCTTTCCTTACTGTATTTTAATGGAAGAAATAGGCATACTACCCTGAGAATAGATGAGACAAAAGCTTCAGCCTGTAATTTTTCCAAAATACAGTTGGTTCCTTTCAGCTTCATCTGAAATCTTATCTTCACAGTTTGAGCAACATTATTGATAACTCTGATAAAATGCACACACATAATGCATGACAATCTATTCAGTGTCTCCCTTCCATTAGGAATTCCTTAATCTGAATTTACCTGAAACTCAGTGCTAGCTTGTAGCTCAAGAGAATGTGTCATCTTTAACATCCTTCACCTAATGCCAAACATGACTTTTCTCCTTCACGTCTTTTTTTTTTAAGACTTAAAGATGGAAGAAAATATATTTTTCAAGTGAAATGTGTCATATTTACTAGATTTTGAAGATAGAAATGTAAATGTTTTATGCATGCAAAGGTATGTTTAAATGGCAAAATCTTATTTTTGACTAGCTTCGAGTAGAGTGAAACTATGTTTATCCTTATTGGAGATAAAAAGTAAAGATGGAATTATATGAATGATGGAAGATGAAATGTGTTAACCACTTTGCTAGTCAAAAATCATGTATGTGTTATGGCTCTGACTGGGATAGAGTTTGTTTTCTTCATAGAGGTGTTTTGGATTTTTGATGGGAATAATGATGATAACACATCAATATCTTAGTTTTTGCTGAGTGGTGCTTACACAGAGCCAAGGACTTTTTTATTTCTGATGCTGCCCTGCCAGTGAGGAGGCTAGAGGTGCACAAAGGAGCTGGGAGGGGACACAGCCAGGACAGTTGAGTCAAAATGGCCAAAGGGATATTCCACACGATGCAATACAGCATCATACAGAAAAATAAAAGCTGGATTAGAGGAGGAAGGGGGGACATTTTGAGTGATGGTGTTTGTCTTCCCAAGAAAATATGCACGATGAGCCCTGCTTTCCTGGGAGTGGCTGAACATCTGCCTGCCGATGGAAA
Source organism: Penelope pileata (assembly GCA_013396635.1). Lineage (NCBI taxonomy): Eukaryota > Metazoa > Chordata > Aves > Galliformes > Cracidae > Penelope > Penelope pileata. The sequence goes on along the minus strand of WBMW01006246.1, from coordinate 84,242 downwards.
GTAGTGACTGAATTCCTTGTTTTTTCCTTGCTTGTACATGCATGCATAATTTCTCACACTTTTACCTTTCTAATTCTCTCCCGCATTCCACCTCAGCAGAGTAAGCAAGTGGCTTTGTGGCACTGAGCTGCCAGGGTCAAACCACAAGTATAAGGCATATAATTTCTGCGTTGGAATTTTTGTGCATTTTGAAATGCTGTAGTTTTTGCTATGTTCTTTTGTTGTTAAAATGGTGCAGTTTTACAAAACTTTGCAGATAGAGATCCAACTCCTCATTTGTTTTGCAAGCCTTTCTGATAAGAAAATGGTTCTGCAGGATAAGTAACAGCAGGGATTGTATTTTTATTACTTGTGAAGTACCAGGGCCTTGCCAGAACAGACTGAACTTCAAAGCCAGACTAAAAACACTATACATAGTTTATTTGTTTGGCAGATACAAAAATAAAAACCAGAGCTAGGTTTGCTACAATGATATTTCAAATAAATTATTGTGGCAGCCAAGTATTTGTCAAGGGCTGAATAAGCTTTTCATCAGCCAAACTATTTTTCTGTTCCTGAAGTTAGTAACTGATCTCTGACTTAACTGCTTTATTGCTGCTCAAACTGTCATAATGTATCCAGAGCACACACACACACACACACACACACGCATACAAAAAAAAAAAAAAAAAAAAGAAAGAAAGAAAAAAGAATTCATATTTATGGTTCTATTCCGTCTTTTTATTTTCTTTAATAAGTAAGGTTTCTAATATTTGCCTAATCATAAATTCCAGTCAGGCTGTTTTAATTGGTTTTTGACCTACATACTATAATGGGCCTGTTTAACATTTCCTCAGTCAAAGTTGCAAAACATGTTTGTGTTCAATAATTTAGAGATCCATGTGGGAGATGTATTGTTGCTCATTGTCTCAGTGCGAACTTAGTTCATTCTGTGCATGCAGTCTTGAGATTCGAGACAAAATAATTTCGAATTCCAGAGAACCCTCCAACCTTCTAACATACATACAAGAATGCAGTGAGTCTTTAAGCTGTATTTCTTGTTCATCTTTAAAGACACCTAGGAATTTAGTTGCCAAGTGTGCTCATAATTAGCAAAATGGCCGAAGGCTCTCAAGTCCAAATACTAGCACCATTACTTTGAACCACGTGGCTAGAGTGCTTTGTATTATTGAACTGTAACAGGCAGGCTTCTGAAGAGAATTACCATTCATGAACAAATCACAGAAGATGACATATACCCTTTGCTGTCTTCATTCTGCACTGCCAGGAAAGGAGAAGCAAGAGGAGGAAAAGCACTGTGGCCCCAAAATACTGAAGTATTGTAATTAAAGCTTTTTAAGGCCAAAAGTCTTTCCAAGCCTAACTGGTCTTTAAATCACATTGCTTCATTGCTTCTGTAGCCTACAGGGGAAAAAAAAAAAAAAAAAAAAAAAAAAAAAAAAAGAGGAGAGAGAGTGATGTGTGAAGTTTAAAGCCCTCTCAACACTTTCTCATGGGAATAAATGCCCTTTCTGAGAGGTAAGGAGCAAGATGGAAAAGTAAATCATTGGTCTTATAGGAAGATACCTCAATGACATCTGCCCTAGTGTCTACTTCCGTGATCAATCTAAGACGCTTCCTAAATCAGGGACCCTAACATGGCAAGAAACTTCTACTTTCCTGCAACCTTTTTCCTTTCCCTTTAATCCACACAGAAAATTGCTGGGTTGGATTCAGAAATGTTTTAAATATAGTAAACACTTCCAGATTGTGTCCCAGTTTTTTTGCAGTTTATGCCCTGTTGAATATAAATCCAGGTAAGTACTGTTTAAGTGATAACTGTTCTCTTTTGCACTTCCAGTGAATACTTGTATTTCTTTCACAATTTATTGGAAAAAAAAAAACGAGTGCTGTAGCCCAAACTGCTCCTAAGTAGATCAGCATATAAAGAATTAGGGGGAAAACATAGTACTGTGGACAAAGCTTTCCTAAAAAGGTCCATACACAACAATTAAGCTAAGGTATTTCAACTACTCTGCTGATAACCTTTGCTGTTTGGAAAATTAAAATAGTACTCAGATCTTAGACTTACAAAATGAGCAATTACCTGAGACCAAAGACGAGGGAACAAGTTCACTGACATATTTTTCATAGCCAGGGAAATTAATGTCTCAGAACAGTCTTTTTAAGCAATAGGAAATCTACCTTAAATGCATATTCAGCCAGATGCCTGATGATTTGCAAGTCAGTTTTTCTCGAGGAAGCTATGTTGAAATCCATTATAAATATTCAGTGTTTGATATGTTTGTAGATAATTTAATAAAATCCAGTAGGTAATTCCTTTTTCTAAGAATCCAATAAATTACTTTCGTCATCAAGAGGACACAAAAATATTTATAAAATACATGCCTTGTGAACAGTGCGTGTACAGCAAAAAAAAATTGTTGAAATACTTTCAAACAGTTCCTAGTGCAGAACAAGATAGCTGAAGAGTTCTCATGTCATACATTATTTTTGTAGTCTTTTATTCAAAGTTTAAAAATATAATCAGTATCTTATCATCGTGTATTTTTATATAATCTATTATGAAAATGCATTTGGTCCTTAGCATTATTTCCCTACATTGTGACAAAAGCAAATTTGCCACATTTTAAACAAAATGAAAACTCACACCTAGCATAGAATCTAGGAGTTCTAATGTTATTTAAGAGATCAAGGGGGATACAAAATAAGTAACGTATGAAATTCAGGGTCAATCTTAACCTCACAAGGAAGATTATCCTAATAAAATTTAGACTCAGACAGACGTTATATTGTACTGGATTTTATTTGTACAAGCATTCAAAAAGTATGTCTGTCTGATTATCAGCTCAGTGTTTATCAGGATACTTTTTGAATGCTTATACTAAAATCTTCAAACTGAATACAAATGATAGAAATTGTTACGCAAGTGAAAAACTCAGCATGATATGTACTTTTATGTCAAGGTTATAAAAGCTCCCCATTTATGTACTATATTCACTGCAATAAATTATATGTCATATAATTTAATTTAAAACACACATTATAATTTCAGAAACTAATGAAGGATCTGGGGAAAAAAACTTCAGTGAACACACACACAAATTGCCAAGAAAGCACTAGGGGTCTTAAACTACAGAAGAAAAGGAACTGTAATTGCTCAAAAATTATTTAAACGTTTAGTAAAGATAAATGTTGAAGACTACTAGCTGAAGGGATGTTCCTGCCTATCAGGTTTAAAGGAGGTTTTAGTTTGTGACAGTATGTTATTCCAATGATTGCTTTGGAATAACAATAGTAATAATACACTCCATTTAATTGCATACTAAGAAAACATTTACTCCAACAGGTGTCAAGTTTCAGTCAATATTTTACACCAAAAAAAATCTTGTTGATCGCTGCATAGTATTATCTTTTATGGGAGACAATATAAAAATTTTCAGACTATATACAGATAAAATGAAATTTAAAATACTCACAGAAGAGAAGAGTAAGTATCCGAATTAAAACTATGTACGGTGACTTTATGAGATTAAATGTTGAATAGCTTTTGAATAATAAAAAAAAGATTTAAAAAAAAACAGAAAATACTTATTTAAAAATTATTTTGTTAGGTAAAAATAAATAGATTTTATTTTCCTTTGTAGTCTTCCAAGAGAATCTAAACAACAAAGCGTTCGGAATGCTGCTTAGCATTAATACACTAAGCAGAAAATACTTAACTTCATCCATGTTACGGTGCATTCTCTATTGTTTCTGTTTTTTTTTTTTAATTTCTTTTGAATATTGTAACAGTGACAGTAAATTTGCAATGGGTTGTCACCTACTCCTGTACCTGCTTTTAAAATATATTCTTGTCTTTACTGAAGTACAGGACATCCTAGCTCTAGGCACAACAGTCAGTTTCAACCATGACAGCACTACCCTTGTGAAGATAGGTAGTATCAATAATGATTAATGTTGAAATTACAAACGTATTTAACTGAGCTCTCAAAGAGCACAATATCCTCTGTTATTCAATGACAAATGGTTGTCTTTACAGGTAACAACATCCCGGGCAGTATCTACATAATTTAAAGCTCAAAGATGGTCCCACACATGAATAGTCAGAGCCATCAGCATCAGAGCTCTAGAAAAACAGCAGCTGAGAATTTACGTCTAGTAACACCACTAGTGCTGTCCAACACTGCTGTTTGAAACAAGATCCTGTAAGATGACATTCTAAATTGCTGTGTTCTATCTGCTTCCAAATAGTGGGATTTACAAGGTCTATTCTTGTGATAAATCTTTTCCTAATTCACCTTTCTTCTTCATTTTCAGAGAAAGTGACAATCCTTATTTTTTCCCTTCTCCTCATCTTCAGACATTCATGACCTGTTCTGAAGATTCCTGTTTAAAAATTATTTTCAAGCTAATTCTGAATGGGAGAACTCTAGATCTGAGGATGCTAGATATAGCATTCTTTTAATGCTTATCTTTAAATTTGAGTGTTAAGGGTGTTGTCTGGAAATCAACCTTTTAATAGAAATAACACTGAAATATTAGAATTAAAATAATTACAATTAATGCTCGAGGAAATGTGGACTTTAAACTGTTTTGCTGTTGTTCTGTTTTAGAGTCAATAACTGGACTTTCATCTCACAAAAACTGAACGTAAAAAAATATGTACTGTTCAGTCCAGCTATACTACCACTGCCTTGGTACTGTAATTCCCTTTTATTTAGTAAGCAATGCTGTCATATTTCACATAAGTATTGAAATGATGAATAGAAAATCTTCTAACTTTCAGGAAGATTAAATCATAATTCTACTTGTACGGTTCCTTAGTTCCAGCTATTCCACACTAATAACCCCATTTTACTAACTCCCAATAATCCAGATAGGATACCTCATACCACTGGGATGATGTTGAATGCATTTTTTGGAGAAATGCTCTCTGTTGGAGATTAGTGGGTACTACATATTTCATAAACCATACACATGCCAAACCGAATTATTTTCTATGCTTTAATTAGCTTTCCATGCAATTTTAGAGGCCTTTAACCCTGAAGACATCATATGCACTGTATGTAAGGAAAAAAAAAGGGGTAAATACTATCAAAATTCTAGACTAACAGCTGTCAGATTTGCTTATACTTTGATAAAAAGCATATTGTATTTCATAAAATGGCACAATGAGAGGATTTCTCATTGAAGTATCACTCTATAGCTCATAAAATGGTATCAGAGAGTGCAAATGGGAAAAATGTGTGAAAGACACATCAGATTAATTAATGGTGTATGTATTTTTTATAAAACTGTTGTAACTAATTGAAGAGTTGTGAAAAGCCATTTATATTGAAGGTATTTAAGTGCATAGAAAAGACCTCCTTCGTTAGCAAGTTTGACTCCCTGCTGTTAAAAGCAAATGTATTATGTAATTGCTGTTCAAAACCTTTTTACAATCGCTCAACACCAGTTCCTTGAGAAATCTGTTTTCTGTTTTCAAATCTAAATATAGAATTAACATCAACTTCTTCTTTTTAATTTTGACAATTCATTTAAGTCGATGGGAAAGGTATTCTTTCTTATCCAGTTTCACAAATGCTTCTCTTTTTCTGATGTTAGTGCATACAAACTTCCTGAGACCAAGATATGAGACTTTCACGCCAAATGTGCTACATAGGGAAAGCAAAAAGGGTCCAAAGCTATGTCCTGCTTGTTGAAGATAAGAAGTACACTTCAAATGCCATAGAACTAGTAAAGAAGCATGTGTTATAAAGGTTAATTCTTCAAACATTAAAAAACTTTTCAAATTTCTGTTTTATTGACATTTGATCACAAAGTGCATTTGCAGATAGAGTATTAAAGAACTGTGAAAAATTTTCATTGTGATATGTAACAGTACCTACAATAAGACATTCCATTATAAAAAGAGATCTGAATGTGAGAGAGCTTTGTATTCAGCAAGTATTTCATGGAGAGACTTGTTTACAATAAATCTATTTATTAAGAGAACTGTCAGTGGTTTGGGAGCAGAAGACAGAGGGAACAAAATACATAAAAAGACACATATTTGCTACAGAAAAAAATATATATCAAAAGTTCTTCCTTACAATTCTTCAGAAAGAATATAATTTCCTTTTTCCACTTACACCCAGTGTTGCAACTCAGACCTCATAGCGGAGCGAAACATTGTATCAGTTAGCATCCCTCAGGTCTGGTTAGGATAACTGTTAGAATAAGCCCCTGATATTTAACCAGTTTTTTGCTGTAGTAGAAGTAACAAAATACCATCGACTATCTTCTCTAACCAACAAAATGTTGATCTTGTGTGCTTAGGGAGATACACAGTCAAACTATAAAGGTGACCTGCTATCAATATAAGCTGGGGGATGAAAGAATGGAGCACAACCCTGCCGAAAAGGACTGGGGGGTATTGGTAGATGGCAAGCTGGACACGACCCAGCAATGTGCTCTCACAGCCCAAAAAGCTAACAGAATCCTGGGCTGCATCAAAAGAAGCATGGCCAGCAGGTCAAGGGAGGTGATCCTACCCCTCTACTCTGCACTGGTGAGACCTCACCTGGAATACTGCATCCAGACGTGGAGTCCTCAGCACAGGAGAGACACGGACTTGTTAGAGCTCGTCCAGAAGAGGGCCACAGAAATGATCCAGGGGATGCAACACCTCCTTTATGAGGATAGGCTGAGACAACTGGGGCTGTTCAGCCTGGAGAAGGCTCTGAGGTGACCTGATAGCTGTTTTTCGATATCTAAAGGGGAGCTATAACAAAGAGGGGGACAGACTCTTCAGCAGGGTCTGTGAGGATAGGACAAGGGGGAATGGCTTTAAACTGAAAGAGAGGAATTTTAGGTTAGATTTAAGGAAAAAGTTTTTTACAGTAAGGGTGGTGAAGCATTGGAACAGGTTGCCCAGAGAGGTAGTAGAAGCCCCATCCCTGGAGACATTCAAGTTCAGGCAGGACCAAACTCTGAGCAACCTGATCTAGCTGTAGATGTCCCTGTACATTGCACGGGAGTTGGACTAGATGACCTTTAAAGGTCCCTTCCAACTCTAAGGATTCTAAGATTCTATGATTCTGTGATGATCATGAAGTGCAAACATGTCCAGGAGAGTCCAGAACAAGCTGAGTGTGGGCACCAACAGCAATAGCAAACCAGGAAACAAGGAAACAACAGTGCAATTTGATCAGGCTAATCATTAATGAAACACCCTCTACCCAACCCTACAAATGAGGACACTTAAGAATACCCACAGTAACTGAGAAAAAACAAAGGAAGACATTTCACAAGGGACTCAGCAAAAGGAGAACCTGTAAGATTCTGAGGGGGCCTTGTGATTCAGGATGCATCAGGATTTGAGAACACCTCAAAGCCCCAGCAGACACTGTGTGTGATCCATCCCCAGAAGCGCTTGAAAGGATGAGGAAGAGAGAGAGAGCCACAGTGCAGATCTCACTAGAGTAGTCCTAGAAGGATGACCACAACAGTTTCTGTATCTTACCTATGCTACAGTGCAGATGTCAGTCTGCAAATCTAATCTTGCAGAAAGCATCTTACTGCACTGCTCAGGACGAGTCACATTAAAGCAGTACTGGTGTTATTTTTTTATTATCTAGCATTTCCGGGACACTTGGGCCTATGATATAACAATCATTTTGTGTACTTTTCCAAATGGTCTTTTACTCTGGGAGCAGTGCACTAAAGCCTGACAGAATTCTACAGCATGAAACAGGATGTGTGATATACTGGAAATACAGTGCGAAGACAGTGTGTTTTTGAAGGCCTAGGGGTATTTGTTAGAAATCAGAGAAATCAAACTTAATATTGTCCCATACACACTGACTGTAAAAACTCAGGAACAAACTACCTTCAAACTGATTTGGTGATTTGAATTAGAGAGAAAATTAGTGGCTTTACTCCAGATGTTGTTCTGTGAACCTAATTATCTGACACACTCAATTTTGCCAGAACAGCCTAAAATAAAGAAGCTTTTCTGGTAGTTTATACACAGCCATAAATCCTGGAGATTTCATCCATGCAGCAATAGCATATAATTTCATTGTGCTTAAAAAACTCAGGCAATCTCATTCCTGTAGAACCATATCCTACCTACATCTAACAAGAGATTTGGATCAGGTATGCTTGGTGCCCTCAGCTATGACATCTTCTAGCAAGCCTGCATAGCTGCTAGGTTAATATATTAAATAGTTATCTTTGCATTCGAGAACAGCATTAGACACTCAAGGCCACAACCATACTGTCGCCACCTACATTGTTTTGTACTTCATAAAATTATACAACCATTTAGAATCAAAAGGACCTTGAAGAACATCACAGAATCCTATCAGTTGGAAGGGACCTCTGAAGATTACCTAGTCCAATCCCTCTGCCAAAATAGGTTCCATATAGTAGGAAAATGTCACACAGGAGAGTGTCCACACAGGTTTTGAATATCTCCAGAGAAGGAGATCCCACAATCTCCCTGGGCAGCCTGTTCCAATGCTCTGTCACTCTCAGAGTAAAGAAGTTCTTATACGTGTTCATGTGGAACTTCCTGAGTTCCAATTTGTGCTTGTTGTGCCCATTGCATCACTGAAAAGAGCCTGGCCCCATCCACTTGACTCCTGTTCATTAGATATTTAAAAGTATTGATTAGACCCTCTCTCAGTCTTCTCCAGGATGAACACTCCCGGGTCTCTCAGCTTTTCCTCATAAGGGAGATGCACCAGGCCCCTCATCATCTTTGTGGCCCTCCGTCGGACTGTCTCCAGTAGTTCCCTGGTTTTTTTGAGCTGGGGAGCGCTGAACTGGACACTACTCCAGATGTGGCCTCCTCAGGGCAGAGTAGAGGGGGAGGAGAACCTCCTTTGACCTGCTGACCATGCTCTTTTTGATGCATCCCAGGCCTTCTAGACCTTCTTGGC